>PVHY01000069.1:42512-189947 GCA_004024945.1 Uropsilus gracilis
AAAAAAAAAAAAAAGAAAGAAATAGAAACTTTGTGTCTGAAGACACACTGATGCTGCCTAATACAGTCTGGATTTTCCTCCTGGAGCAGCCTCTGAGAGTGGTCAGGTCTCACAAACCACATTTCCCTGAGAATAGCTGATTCTCCTACCTATCAGCACTGTGACCCTAGAAGATGACTTGACCCTTATCAGGAAATGGCAGGGAGGAAGTGGAATTGATTGGGTATCAGTAATAGAAATGTCGAAAAAAGGACTGGGCATTGGTTGTTGGCCTCTACTTTTCATTAAACCAAGAGGGTAATTTCTCATCTTTTAAAATAAAACAAAGGGTAGGAATGGAAAACAAAGGGTGGAGAGGGCCCAGTGGACTGTGGTGGAGGACTGGGTGCCGTGTGGTGGTGGCAAGTGTTGGGTGGTGACAATCATCGGAAGGGAGTAGTCCTAACCTCTGAATCACATACAGTGTTGTCACCAATGTTACCTCAGTTGAAAACCTAATACAATGAAATTAAAAAAAAAAAATATGTTGCCAACAAGAAACCTAAAAATTGCAAAAGCCTTTCAACAAGTAATGTTGCTTTCAGCAGACCTGAAAACCTTTGGGTGTGACAAGGAAAACTTTTGAGAGAATCCAACATCAAAAGCTAACTGAGCCAGCTCCCAGCCCCCCACATGTTATTCACACTTACAGCTGTGGCTATACGCTTCCCTGGAGGGGTGAGAAATAGAAAAGGACTTTCCATGATTGCATTTCATCTGCTTTGTGTGATAGATTGCTCAGCCATAAAGTCAAGAAAAGCAGTAAGCAGCAGTGGTGTGGGAAGTGTTTCTCTACAATGTCAAGTGCAGGCTGCCTGCTCTGGGTTCAGAGTGACTTCCAAGCTCTCATCCCTGTACACAAACACTGGGACATCTCGCCAGGCTTCTCTACAGTTTTCACAATTGAGAATCAACATGGTCTGGCACAAACATCTACACTCAAGAATGTAACCTTTAGACCTGTTGTCGGATTTGGAGTGCGTGGTTTTCCATCTTTCAGCCTTTTAGTCGGAAATCATGTTGATAAAAGGCCCATGTCACACATATGGAGTAGTTACCCTGTGAATGTGCTTGTTTCTTAAATTGAACCACCTCTCCAAACATTTTCTTTATTTACATTTTTTAAACCTCCCATGCCTGCCAAACACTCTCAAGATGCACCAACATTGAAAACACTTGCAGATCCTGTTGCTGCTGAAAGCGTCACGACCTAAAAGAAGGCAAACGCAGAAGTAAATTTTAGCTGTTATCATGTGAGGATGACATAGAGAAACAAAGATGGGAGGAGAAAATAATATCCTCTTGTCCTGAAGTTACTCCGGGACATCGAGGCTTTAACTGCCTTCGTCAGCATTGCCACTGATTTTTTTCATGATAATTCACAGTGTTCATTTCATACTGCAGAACCACCCCCACTGCCCACCCTAACTCTTCTGGGATGCAGAAGAGACCAGCACACTCACTGACCCCTGTAAATCAAAAAGGAGACCACCAGGGTGTAGTTGGAGTTGCCATTTTGCATTTCAAAGACGTTTATTTAGTCCTTTATATCTCTCTTTCCTTCTTAGGTACCCTAGCTAAAATTTCACCTCTTTCCTCACCCTGCTCCTCACCTCTTCAAGGGACACCTGCCAGCAACCCAGTCAGCAAAATTTCTGCAGTGCAGTTTCCAGAATCGGCTGACGACATGATCAAACCAGGCCTGAATTCTCACAGGGCCTTGACCTACACGCAGAGTGCCCCGGACCTGTGTCCCCAGACGCTAACACCACCCGTGTCATGTGGCAGGTGAGGATTTTACATTATTATCTGGAGTTTAACTATGACAAACCCAACACTACATGTCTTCCCCCAGAGGAATGCTCACTTCCAGTCTACACCACTCTGCGTAGCTTGCCCAGAGTCATTGACAAGAAAGGAGAAGATCATGGATCACGTACTGAACTGGCCAGTGTAGAAAATACAATTTTTCAGTGATTTTTCTGTGACTAAAAAGTTTACAATTTATATGGTTCATGTGATCTATCTTTGGAGATAATATAAAATAGTTAGATACTTTTGTTTGCATACTGATGGACAATGCATAAAACATACAACCAAAAACCCATGGCAAGTCTTAAATATAATTGAAAATTCTGTGGGCGTGTTTTTCACTTCTTCAGGGAGGGATTTTATGTTGCTTTGAAAGGGATGTTAAGTTTGCAGTTCCCAGTGTTGCTTCTTTAAAATGTGCAAATAACACATGGCACATTAGAAGTAGGTCTGAGGATCCAATTAGCTAGTACTTGGGCTGCTCTCACCCATTGAAACAGAATTACAAATATCTGTTACAGACTAATTTATTATTTTCTTACAACTTGGTTCATTATTGTACAATATTTGATTTGTCCCCTCGGACACGGTCCCCTGTAGTTTTCCACCACCATAGTACCCGTGAACTGTTGCGTAGACCCTGGTGTTCTTCCCTCCCCTGTTTTGATCCGTCTCCCTCCTACTCTTCTGCTGTAGGCTTCAGATCTATGGTTGTCTTGCAAGTTTTGTCTTTTTTCTCAACGCTTTTTTTTCTAGTTTCTCTGTATTATTCATACAAGGAAGTCATCCAATATTTATCTTTTTCCCTCTAACTTCACTTAGCTTCATTTCTTCCAACTCCATCCATGTTGCCGCAAGTGGCATGAACTTATCTTTTTTGATTGCTGAGTAGTGGTTCATCATGTAAATATACTACTACTTCTTGATCCCTTCATGTGTTTGGCGGCCTTTTCATTGCTTCCATATCTTAACTATTGTAAACAGTACTGTAGCAAACCTAACAGTGAAGGTCTCCTTTCGAATTAGTGTTTTTGCATTCTTTGGGTAGATTCTTAGGAGTAGACTATCCCTTCTTACTGATTATTATGTTTATGGTTGCTCAATAATAGCTTTATATGAAATGATTAATCTTTGGATATTACGAGATTTTTTAAGTAGAAAAGAGTTGAGTGTTTTTAAACGATCTATAATCAGGAGAATACCTTTCAGAAAAATGCTGTTTCTTTTCCCGGATTAATGAGAATAACATTTAATCGGCTGGTGATGTGGCGGTCTTCCTGTATCAGAAGTTGGTATTCACAAGCCCAGACTGGGACATTTTAAGTCCACCAAATTTGTTTTTAGATAGTGTTCAGAAACTCTTTAAGTCTCTGAATGTTATTTATTTCTAGTGATGTTTACTTTTATCTCTTGTCTGTTTACAAATATTTTGAAAGGGAAAATTATTTTTGATTGTTAGCCCAGGACCAGAGTAAAATGCTATTCTATCACCCAAAAGTTATTCTGTTGCTTTCCCTGGAACAGCTTTTTTAATAAAATAATTTCTGTGGGATTGTAATACCATTTTTTTCCCACAAACAAAGAATGTTCTGTGGTAAAACAAACATATCATGTGTCTTGCTAAGAAGTTCCTAATACTGTATTAAAGGCTCTGAAGAGTTCTGTGAGAAGAAAACCTCTTGATATTTGTCTCAGTGTGCATTTTGTGAATTTTGGACCACAGAACCAATTTCTTTAGGTTAACACTCAATAATTACCCATGAATCTACTGTTTGGTGAAACACCCTTAAGAAACATTTTCTGTGGTATGAACCTGAGCCAGAGTGAAGCCCAGTGGAAAATCAACAGACTCAGTTTTCCAGTGTTTTCTTGGGAGATGCTTCCCTTGTGGGCTTCTGACTTAGGGAAATAAGTTGCCTAAAGAAAGGAGATAGTTGTTAGTAGAAGAGCTCCAGCTCATATAGCTTTTCTCCTTGGTCGTCTATTTTTTTTTTTTTTTTTTAATTCTTAGCAGGAAGAATGTAATGGGTTCTTTATAAAAGCAATTTTGGAGAAAAACAAGAGCATTTCACTGCCTACTTATTCAGAAATGTTTATAAATCCAGTAGTGTGTGTTTTATTTGTTTGGGCTTTATAAATCTATAATTCAAACCATGTTTTATTATTGCCTTCAAGGCAGCCACCCATGTAGGCACAGAGAGCTCCAGAAACACACGACTAATTATTGTGGTTTCCCCTGCTGAACTCTAAGGGTTTGGCATGGAGTCCAGTCTCTTGGGTGCTGTAATGTCTGTGCAACAAGCTATTTTTTGGCTTAAGAGGTAGTATATTTGAATTAGTCATTTAAATTGCCTTTTTGAGCATTATCTTGCTATGAGAAATCTTAAAACCAATAAACTCTCCTTCTACCAAGTTTCATCTGAGAATGTAAACCTACCAACTGGCATCTTTCTTGTTCCTTTGGTCTTGTCAAATTTTTGTTTTGATTCCCTAAATCAGACTGATAGGATTTCACAATTATAAATTCTTTCTAATTATTTGTGAGGCTTGTGCACTTACATTCCAAACTTGAAAAATAAATGCACTTAGGATGATGAGACTCTCTAACTGGAAAATGCTTATCTACTACTACACATATAAACACAATTCAGGAAAAAACAATAAGATGATACTTTTATCATCATATTTTAATATATAAAGTCATAAACTACCTCTCATTTCTTTCCCCTTAGAAAAAGTAATCTGTGTTAAATAGCATATAAAAACTCCCTGAGACCCTTTGTAATATTAAGCAGAAGGAAAGAACCCAGAAGCAAAATGCAAAATTAAAATCTAACCACAAAGTCTCTAAATAAGATAAATGAGAGGGGGAAACTTGCCAGGCCATGTGTGGGCTTGTTTTTTAATTTATTACAGTCAAGACTGTTGAGAAAGCCACAGTCACCCACATCCTCCAACCTCCTCTGCCCTGTCCACTGCTCAAGATTCTTTTTTTCTGAGGCTTTTCCATAGGTACTAAGGGTTGTCCACTAATAAAGGAATTTTTGACCAAATATATGTCAGCACCTCCATAATACTACTGTAAATAGAAAGCAGCCTATCCCAGTAGTCTCTGAGTAATCTAACGTATAGCAGCTTTACCACAGTTACAGTTGACACTATGGAGGAGGATGAGAACTGAATGAATGTTCCCTGCTTCAACCATTGTAAGCTTGCAAAAATCATAGTTTGTCCATTGTATGGATCATAGTGCCAAAAACTGTCCAAAAAAGGAAATTCCCTCTCCACCCTCATGTCTACAGCAAAATGGACCTTTTCCCTCCAAGTAAACAGAAGAAGAAATATCTGGTCATGAAAATCTCCCTTAATGTACATATAACGGTGTGCATCTTTTGAAAAGAGGGGCTATATTTACAACTGTCATGGTGTTCCCAGCTGTGGCCGGCCGTATCCCCAGGAGAATCCTGCCGACGGGCCCCTGGACAGAAGTAGCACAGCCATCAGGACACCAGGCAGAACAGGTATTTCTTGAATGTTTTTCCTCTGAATGGAAATTTTCTCATTTTCCTTTAAAAAAAAAAATAGAGCACATGGACTAGAGTAGAAAGCACTGAATCAGATTCATAACTTCTTGTACATTGAATTTCAATAAATAGGCCAGAACAATCCAATGGGAAGGGCAGGAAAGGCAATTCACACTCTACACCATATGAGATATTATCCTGAGTGAAAGCAATACAGCTTCTGAAAGAAATCACAAGAAGCTATCTTTGAAACATAGGGAAAGGCAAAGATCCCCTAGGCTATAGTCATTTAAAAAAAAAAAAAAAAAGGCTTCATCAAAAGCAGAGGATGAGGACTAAGGTCAGACGTCATGAGTGCAAATACTGGTGGCAAAATTTGCAAATACCAGTGGCATATTTTACCAGGTGTGTGCCTTAGGCTATGTCCTTACCCTGGCTGTGCCTGTTTCTTCTCTGCAAAGTGAGGGTGACAGTCATGCAAGTCATGCAATAGAACCTGCCTCTTGGGGGTTTTAAGAGGGTTAAATGTGTTTGTAGCGATTTAGTGCTTCCAGTGATCAGGGGCAATGAACAAGTACTCAGTTAATTTCATGCAGGATTGAGAAGATTCTTGAGGTCTTTGACCTCACAGCATATTCTTTGCATGTGTGGCATTGTCTGGTTGGGCCTTTATTTAGCACATTTTAGAAAAATTGGAAACAGTGGAGGGAGTCAAATAAGGAAGGCAGTCAACATTCCTGGGAACAAGATTGGACACATCGGATCCCCCATGCTGTTTTTTTTGTACTCTGGCCATATTTTTCTGGAGTGTCATCTCAATTTCTCCCACCTGTCTGTTCATTCTCATGTCTTAGTCAGCTGTTTGCTTATGTAGTGTATTGGGGGATGCACAGAGGGAAAAAACATCTTAGGACATTATTATAGAGAAATTATTGAATAGCATATATAAGAATCAAACATCATACTTCTGTTTATTGGGTGAAAAATCTGTGCTTTCTCCTACCTTATGATCCTCTGTTCTCATAGGATTCTAGAAGAAACTTATAGGTTCTTACAGAATCCTGAACACTCTTTACCATATGAGTTTTAGGAGTGTTTTTTTAAAGGGAAACCTTCTTACCATCTGGAGTTTCTTAATGAACTGTGCTCTTTGAATTGCAGATGACACTGCACAAGTCACATCTGATTATGAAACCAATAACAACAGTGACAGCAGCGATATCGTCCAGAATGAAGATGAGACTGAGTGCACAAGAGAGCCTTTGAGGAAAGCCTCAGCTTGCAGCACCTACACCCCTGACACCATGATATTCCTGGTAGCCCTATTTCACTTAATCATGAAATACAGAAACATCAGTTTCTATTACAGGGATTGGCTTGGAAATTGATCCCTGCAACAGAAGGGGGAATTCATGGGGAACTGGATGAAATATGAGTGATGTCTGTAATTTAGGGGATGTGGTACACTAATGTTGACTTCCAGGCTTTGGTTATTATATAATGGCTGTGTCAGATGTTAAAATTGGGAAGAACTAGATGAGGGGGTTATGAGCGCTCTTTACTGTTTCTGCAAGTGTTCTGTAAGAGTCAGATGAGTTCACGATAAAAAGTTAGCAACAAGGAGAGAAAAAATGAAATAGATCCCTAAATAATGAGATTTATATATATATGGTCCATTTGGACTATACACATATTCTTACTAATCTCCATATCACTTTTCTTTATCCATGTTTTACTGATCTCTTAGTGTTTCTATTGGTGATTAAAAACATAAGTGTTAGTATTCAAACAATAAGAAAAATAAATTAATTTGAAATAAAAAAGAATAAAATAAAATAAAAAATAAAAAAATAAATGTTATCACCAAAAATGATTATAAACATTTCTTATCCAAATCTCCAAGTATAAGTGTGCACAAGAAAAATTATTTCATCTAGTAAAATGGAATTCCTATTAGTCAGTGAAAGTGAGATATGTCAGTTATCAGAGACTTCTGAAGGGTTTTTCCAACACCCCCTTAACTGAGAAAGTTAAATCACTTTTTTAAAGTCAATGTATTTACTTTGTTATGTTAAACCAGGTTTATATTGATCCTTGCTATTCATTAAAAATATCCTTTAGTGATGACTTACTTTAGGTGTATGAAGAGATCTATTTAAAGAGAAGTACACATTTGAGTCAGTTTCAGGGAGGTGGGAAGGTAGGAAATAGTTGACCGACATTAGGTTATCAGTTACTGCTAGAGTTACTGATAGAGCAACTTTTTTTTTAATGCCTAATTTACCATTTTTAAGTCAAATGGATTATCAGATAAAAAGATAAAATAATATGTTTCCTTATCCTTTTTATTCCACTCCCCTTTATTTTTTTATTTATTTTTGGTACTCGTGCTCTTAAGACTCTTCATTTGAGACCAATTATGAAATATTTTTGCATTTTAGTGCATATCTCTTTGAAAACCATGTATCACATGCACTAAATAGCAATTTCTGGAAAATGTGGCGATTATCACTTCATAGGTTTAGTGCTGATTTTGGAACAATCAAATTCAATCAGTTAGAAGAGGAGTGATTCCTCCCCACTCCTTTGTTTCTTTTCAGAATTCAGTGCTGAGGAAAGCCTCATTCTGAAAAATGACATGAGCATATAAACACAAAAATTTGCTTACAATTTCAGAATGTTCTGATAGTCTGAATTTTTATTTAAGAGCTCCATTATGGACCCCCAAAAAGCAGCGTTGTTAGCTTACGGGAGAAACTCCACTGTTTAGCTTTTGCTATAGCACATGTGATGCAGTAATAGGCAAGCCCCTAAAAACTACAAAATTCATGGCCTCAACAGCATGAGGACCACTTATCCTTACTATGCAGTCAGTCAATGTGTTGTCTTCTTTTTTTTTTTTTTTGAGACTAAGTCTCACTATTTTTGCCCGTGGAACCGCAGGCTCTCATTGCCCGGGGTACCACAGACTCAAGCAATCCCCAGCCTCAGCTTCTCAGGTAGCTGGGATTACAGGCATGCGCCACCATGCCCAGCTATTTTTTTGGAATTAGGTCTCGCTACGGGCCCCAGGTGGGTCTCAAACTGCAATCCCTAGCCCCGGCTGTTTCATAAGCTAAAGCTTACAGGTACAAGCCACCGTGCTGGGCAATGTGTTGTCATCTTTATCTTGGTTTTACCTTGAAGTTTTAATTTCTTTATTTCAGGATAACTTGGTCATTACATTGAACTTAGCAAAGCATAAATTGGTTTGTTGAAAAATTATGTGTTACTGATCTATTTCCATGTTCATTAAAGGACAAACCAATTCTTGCTCCTGAACCTCTTGTCATGGATAACTTGGACTCAATTATGGAGCAGCTAAACACTTGGAATTTTCCAATTTTTGACTTGGTGGACAAAATAGGAAGAAAATGTGGCCGTATTCTAAGTCAGGTAAGAAATGCATTCATACATGTATCTGACTGTAAATGTAGAAAAAATCATTCAGGTTCTACACACACTTCCTGTAAGCAGTGGGTATTGAATAGGGAAAGGAAATATTTCAGTACCCAATATTCTGTAGATTCCTTGGTGGTGAGTTAACCAAAGGAATTATAACTTTGAATAGAATACCATATTCATTAATCAAAATACTATGTATTTTTTTAGAACAACAGGGACATGATATACAAATAAGATAGAGTTATGGTCTTAAATTCGTAGAATTCAGCAAGAGAAATGCTGACATAGGTTGTTGTTGAGGCTCAGGGGAAACAACCCCCTCCCCACCCCATCTGGGTTCTTCTGAGGCTGAATGGATGAAGAAACCAACACACAGATTAGTAGGATAAAAGCCCAAAATGTAATAATATTCATGTGAAAACTTGCATGCTTGTAAATATTGAAGTACCATGGAGTACACCAGGATGTTTATTCCTTGTTCAGGAACCACAGGTGTCATGAAGTGGGGTGGGGGGCAAGGGTGTGACAGACTCACCTAGGCAGTAAGGAGATAAGGGGGGTGACTTCATCTCTACTGTAAAACTGAAGATGAGATTCTGAGAGAATACATGTTCATTGATAAACTTCTACCTGAATAATACTTCCCAAGCTTCATTCTTCCATTAGGGAAAGGGAAAACACTTAAGAAGTGATGGTCTCTTCTTTGTTTAGGGAAGGACAAAGGACAAAGGCCTCAGGCCAGAGCATAGCTTGTCCTCAGCCCCAAGTGGCCTCATTGCTCCCAACTCAGTATCATCTGCATTCATCACTAGTACAGACCCCTGCAGGTTTCTAGGGCCTCAGTTAACCTCTAGACCCAATGTCAAGGTAACAAAAGGTCTCCTCTTCATATACTGAGAAAAGCCTTTCTGACACTTTTGGAGAAACGGATCCCATACCATCAGAATAAAGCTGCCTGTTCATGCACACAAAGTTTTAACTACAAATTAAATTTTGAATATACAGTGCTTAAGCCTTATCAAAAATATGATCATGTCAAGAGATGAGTTTGCTCCCAAGGGTAGGAGAAACATACCCAAAGAATTGTCTGTATTTTCATATGGAATGCAGCTGTGTATATCAGAAGCAACACAGACTATGAGTTGCTGCTACATAAGAAACCTGCTAGTGCCTTCCCATTTAATTAGATTACCTTAAGGCTTTCCAAATACAGAAATGTTTGTTTCCCTAAAGGACCAAAGAAACATACAGAAAGTGAGAATTTGAGCATGTTTGTTCTCAAAAAGCAAATCAAAATAATGATTTTCTCTACTACTGAATGCCTATCATCATTCACAATTAAAAGACTTGCGTAATATTTCTCAAGCTATTAAAGGTACTCTAGGTAAGTTCTTATGGGCTGAATAACCAGCACAGTGGTCATACCAAAGACAGCCAAACACATGAACTTAATAGGTGTGAGAGTCTAGGACCCAGATTTCCTGGAGCCACTAACACTTCCCAACAAATACTGCATGAGAAATCACGTGTTAGACTGACTTCTGCCCTGGCTTTCTTTGGACCTGTCAACACTTTTCTGAGGCTGAAACTTCAGGTTGAGGATTCCTTATCTGGAAGATCTGAGGGGAGAAAACAAAAGGACCTTTTCCTCTGTTGCTCAGTTCACAAAGGCAAGTACTAGCTTAATCTTCCAGAGGAAAAATGAGGCCATTGCCTTAGAGGATCTCCCAATAAAGTTGAGACATGGACAGGTGTCCAAATTATAGCATCAGCAACATCAAGTTGCAAAGAAGTGTGCTGAGGTGATTGGTGAGGGCGAAGTCTAGAGAGTTCCCCATCTGTATGATGGGCAGATGCTGCCTCTTACCTGCAAACTGTTCTGCACAGAATAAGCCAAAGATTAGTGTGGCAGTTGTACTTCCTCCAATGCGTTGAGTGGTGTCCTGTTTTGTCCCTCTTTGCTCTGGTCCCCTCTGGATCCACACTTGGTGAAGGTCAGCTAGCCTGTGTGTGAGGGCAGCTCTTTTTAATCCAATCTACTTTAGCCTCAGACCTCAGAACCTCAGAGGTCCTCCCCAGAGCTGCTGTTTTCTCACGTCCTGCAACCCACACTGGTTGTCTGAGGGGGTGATTTTTCCTGGGAATAGGCCTGCTAGGGTATGCTGACCAAAATAAAAAGACAGACTTTGTGGTTAGGGTTTAGTGGATAGTGGAAGTAAGGATTCAGTTGCTAGAAGCAGTCTGGCAGGTTTTACTCTGAGGAAACACCCACAGTCATACTGATCATTTCTGGGCCTCCTTACGCAATAGTCTCTATGATAGGCAAAGAGAAATAGAGAGGCATCCCCTGCATCACAGTGAGTTTCAGCTTTGTATCTCTAGATTTAGGTCTTTTGATTTCCTAAAGAAACACTGTTGTCATTTGTGCATCAAGGAGAGCAAGTCTAGGGTCCAGTCCTTTTAAAGAATGCACTGTGGAGGTACCCTTGTCTCACTCTTCCTTCCGTGGACTTTTTGGTCCTTGGTGGAGGCTGGAAGCTAGCTTTCCCCACAGGCCCTGGGATGCTAAGTATCTGCTCTCCACTCTTCTGTTCTGACTTTAAATCTGTGAATATAAGTTTGTGGTCTGGCCTGCTCCACCAGGGAGGGGCCTCTAGAATGTTCACAGTAGGCTCATAAGTGCCCCCAAAATATGTGGCAGGCCAGGAAGCCATCTTTATTTTACCATACTGGAGAGTACAATTGTGTTTGATAGATACATCATAGACACCCCAGAAACCTTTCAGTTTTCTCTTCTCAGTAAATTTGGTGCTGGTATTTTTTTGTTGTTCAAATCTTTCATTTTACAGAAGAAAAACTTCAAAGAAAGCATAGTATTCATCTAAAGTCTCCAAATTAATAATAGCTAGATTAATAGATTTTTGGTATTTATAGATCAGAAGTATGGGTAGAATGTGCTCTGTTTAATGTGAAGTTCTGATATTTTGGAGAATACATGGAGAATTTAAGAATATGTTCAAAAATGAAACACTAATTTTAATATTTGGTTTGAAAAAAACATGGAATATGTTTTTCCCATAAAAAATAGTTATATAGTAAATAATGTACCCAGGATTTGATACAGATTTATCCATATTGGAGTCATAGGCATTTTACTTCATTTATTTTATTTCTTTAGTTTTTGAGTCCACATTCACTTTCTGTGTCTTCATGCTTGCTCTCCACATGGAGAGTCTGACCCAGTGGGATAGTGGTGGTTATAGAGAACGAGACACAGGTAACTCCCTGCCTTGACTACAGTGATAGGGCCTAAGAGAAAACGTGACCAGAGAGGTTGCAGAATGTTTTCTAAGGACCATGGCTATGCACAGGTCTTAGAAATATTAGAGATAATTAACAATTGGATTTCTGTAAAATTCATAATGTATCTGTTTTTCCAATCATCTTTTAAAAAATACATTACTCTCTGATCCTTATTATGTCACTGTTTACTTTTCCAATTTATGAAACATTGAACTTTGGAGAAAACTTTGGGGAAAACTTTATTTGCCTTTCTAAGCAGAACCTTATGGGGTTTTTTCCTCTTTGAGTTTCTAAGCACAAAATTCATGAAATTTTCACTGTGTGGGAGGCTTTCCCCCCCCCCCCCTCTTTAGTAGGACTCTAGAACAGCTGAAATGAATTAACTCCAGCATTCCAAGAAATCACCTTTTGGCTGAGACTACACAGAAAAAGTCTCACTTCAAAAGATTTTCAAACAGACATGTGCGATGGAAATGACTTCTCAGTTTCAATATACTGCCTGCCTTTTTGATGATTATCATGTTTATTTTAACAAATGTAAAAGAATGTCCTTGAATTTTGGAATAATGTTTCCTTTTTTTAGTTACCAATATTTACCTGATTAATGGTATCTTTTATTTCTTCATGAGTTTAGAATACCAGCAGTTGATTTTCAGTAGTTTCTTCTGGAAAAATCTTCCCATTTTATAATAATACTCTTAAATTATCCCACTGTCTTTAATTTTAAATTTTAATTTTCAAGTTACCTTTAGCATGTTTAAGGCAAGGAAATGAAAATAATAGTAGATTATTACTTTAAGCTGTATTTAAGTTCTTATAAAAATAATGGCCATAGTAGACATATATAGATCTTTCATTTAATAAATGGAATGCCTAGTAATTTACATAAATTATTTTCATATTATTAATCCTTAGCATCTGTGAGCTAGGAATTATTCATCACTTAAAGGAAACTGGAGCACAGAGACACTGAGTGACTTGTTCAAGATCACACAGATGATACTTCTGAACAAGAATTCAAGACAAGCATTATGGCTTTAGATTTTATACTTGACTATTTTCAGCTATTTGTTATTTGAAAAGCACTATTGTTAGGCTGCAAATAATTAATTTTCTGTTATTTGTCTTAAACATGTTAAAGATAAATTGAAAATTAAAAACAATGGGATAATATAAGAGTATTATTATAAAATAGGAACATTTTTCTGGAAGAAACTACTGAAAATCAGCTATGGTATTCTAAACTCATGAATAAAGAAAAGACACAATAATAGCAGAAACAAGATTTCTGAGAAAGGAATTAACTTAAAATATAATGTAGAAGTCAAAAATTTCACTTTTGATTAGATCTACCAAGAGAGGAGGTATAGCAACCCAAATATCCCTGCATCTCAGAGTGAAGATGAACACATGGAAGTTGACACATGTATTCTATTCTCTGTCCCCAACCAGTAGCCATGGTACTCTTTTAAAACATAAATCAAGTGATTACTCGTTTGTGCTAATCTTTTCATGGGCTCCTCTTCCTCCCTGAGCTTTTAATAGTCAGTTCTTGCTGCCAAAACTCAAACTCACACCCCAACATACCCCACCTCAGTTGTTGTTTAAACTTTCTTCCTGTCTTCATTCATTTTAGGCATACTGGCCTACTTGCTATTTGTTGGGAATAACAAACATACCTCAGGACCTTTACACTGGGTTTTGCCTCCTCATGGAAAAAATTCTTTTCCACAGATATACAAATGCATCACTCCATGTCATCTTCCATTCTTTGTTCTAAAGAACATGAATATGCCTCCCATACACATATTTTTGAAAATTAATTTATTTTTAATTAAGTAAGTAATTTATTTATAGATCAATTTCATTTCTTTGTGATCTACAGGGTTCACCCCCCCACCTCCCTGACTGTTCCCACCCTGTCCCACAACACCCCCCCCCCACCAAGTTGTATACTTTAATTTGGTTGTTAGCTTGTTTTGACTTTTCTTCATGACTTTTTATTTATCTTGTCCACGTCCCATATAATAGTGAAACCATTTGGTTTATCTTTTTCATTTTGACTTGTTTCTGCTAATATGATTTCTAAGTCCATCCATGTTATCATAAAATCATCAAATTTGTCATTTTTAATTGATGAGTAATATTCCATTGTGTATATATGCCACATCTTTTTCATCCAGTCCTCTGTCTTGGGGCATTTGGGTTGTTTACATGTCCTTGCAATTATAAATAGTGCTGCAATAAACATCTGAGCACAGGTGTCCCTTTATACAAGCATTGAGGTCTCCTTTGGGTAGATTCTCAAGAAAGCAATTGCTGGGTCAAATGATAGTTCCATTTTCATTAATTTGAGGGCCCTCCACACAGCTTTCCATAGAGGTTGGACCAATTTACATTCCCACCAGCAGTGTATGAGTGTTCCCTTCTCTCTACATCCTCACCAGCACTTGTTGTTACCTGTTTTTTGGATGTGGGCCATTCTTAATGTGTAAGGTGGTTTCTCATTGTGGTTTTGATTTGCATTTCCCTCATTGCTAATGATGTTGAACTTTTTTTTTCATGTGCCTGTTGGCCATTTGTATTTCCTCTTTGGAGAAGTGTCTTTTTTTAAATTATTCTCCCCATTTTTAACTGGGTTTTTTACTTTGTTTTTGTTAAGGTGTGTGAGTTTTTGTGTATCTTTGTTATCAGACCCTTATCACTTCCATACACACATTTTTAAATGGCATCTGCTTTAAAAGTATTTTGTGAGAAAGCACTTACATCCTTACAATTTTATTACAATATATTGTATTAATTGTTCTGTTCTGCTATTTTTATAAATTGTTTACTGGATCTAATTTTATAAGTTAAATATTATCATAGTATATGTTAAAAAATTTGATAGATAAAGTTCGATAAAATCCACAATTTCAAGTATGTACTGTGGGTACTAAAATACATCCCCTATAGATAAGGGGGACCAATGTACATAGTGTTTATGCGCATATATACATAGCACCTGTTATAAACCTACAATACATAATGAAAAGAAAAGTAGTGAATAGATATCAATTAAAAGTCAATGACAAAGGATAGAAATTCAGCCACTTTCCTCTCTCATAATTCTTTTCCTTTATCCTTCACTAAAGTTCAACTCTACATCCTTTATCCTCTACAAATGCTTTAAATATCATCAGTCCAAAGTAAGACTTTCTGTTATTATTTGTTTGGTGCTTACAAGCTGTTTTATACAGTTAGTAATTTAGTAAGGACTATTCTGTAGTCATCAGTATCACAGACAATTTAGTACTTTGATATGTTTCTGTAGTGTGACCTGTTCTACTGGTTGGTCATTTCTTCTGTACATCTCTTCCCTCATTGAGGCCAGGGACCACTGGGCCTAGAGACATTCTGGTCTTCCATATCTATCTGATTATTGATCAATAAAAGACATTATTGTTCCTGATAATGTCTCTGCTGGCAGTGAATTAATATGCTTGAAGAATGTATTTTTTTTCTCATTTTTATGTTGTCTATATACTGATGAATGTTTACTGTGGCTTTTTTTGTGTATTCCTTTTATAGGTCTCTTACAGACTTTTTGAAGACATGGGCCTCTTTGAAGCTTTTAAAATTCCCCTTAGAGAATTCATGAATTATTTTCATGCATTGGAGATTGGATACAGAGAAATTCCTTGTAAGTATAACTTCATGGTGATGTAATATTTTCAAATGCATAGAAGTTGCTGAGAGTAGTGCAGTGTTGGATCATGGAGACTTGAGCACTGTACAGTGAGGGTCAACAACCAGGCTCTACATTTAGCAGTGAGATGAGCCCCTAGATATAATTTCTGCTCTACTCTGCCTTTGTTTTTTAATCCCTATGATGCATATCCTAATCTCGCCTTCAGAGGATTGCTGTGAGGATAAAACAAACAATAATTCTGAAGAGTTAATTCCAAAGGGGCTGTAACTGGACTTTGCACATAAGAAGTCCTTGCACATAGAAGTCTGTGCTGAGTAATTAAAAAGTCAAGTTAGTGTTCTTTTTATAATGTGCTCCTTTTACTTGGTGAATTCAACATTTTTTCTGGTATCTGCAGTATCAAGTCATTGACTATTGAAGTTTTGTCAATATAATATGAACTTGGCTGGAAGTTGGAGCACAGAAAGATGATGATCTAATAATAATATACAGGAAAAAAGACATTTGGAAATTGTTGTAAAAAAAAAAAAAAGACTACAAGCATTTTTTAAATCAGATAACTATGAAGGCCAAAGGAGAAAGGACATATTCAAATGTCCAAGCTTACCTGTTTTGAATACTGTCAGTTTGTTTGTCATTTATAATGAAGAGAAGTTAGAACAGAGAAAAGATGTTAATATGTCAATATGTAACATTTCAGGTATCATCAGAACTTGAAAATAGAATTATTCTAAAAGCTACAGAACTGGAGAATATAGGGTCAGGAAAGTATGAAAGTGTGTGGAAAAGCATTCAGTACTGATAGGAAATAATTCATAAAGAGAAAGTGATACATGTGTTAGACAATACCTTTGAAATATATTATTAAATCATGTCATAAATTTTAATTTTTGTTATGCACTTTGCACTTTAGAATACCATGTCTATTCATAGTTGCAAAAAGCTGCAAATGGATAAAAAAAATTATTTGAGGTGGTTTACCTAATGTGGTAAAATTATTTGGAGGCAGATAGTGTACAGATGTTTACAGAAGGGGGCAGCACTTTAGCCTGGTGCCAAACAATTATTAGCATACTACTTTCATAAAAGCCATTTACCAGCTACATTAGAGTAAGAAGCAGGACTGATGATGTATAACAGGAAAGGAAAATGAAGATTTCTGTCTATATTGGTATTTGAATGACAACATGGGACCACAGGCAATCAAAATTGGGCAATCCTGGTGGAGAGAAGAGCTGAAGAACTCTGAGCCCCAAAGGAAAGTCTAGTCCCTGGCACCATGGACACTGGAAGAGAGAAATGAAACAGGGACAGATTGAGAGAATCTTGGAATCAGCCTTAAAAGATTTCTTAATGCCATTTCCCCAGGGTCCCACCCTGTTTGGATCCTAGCAACTGACTTAACTGTGAGTGATTTCCCAAATGTTAAGGAGTTTAGAAATAAACTCTCTGCGAAAGGAAGCCACTGAAAACACTGAAAGAACAGCTAGTCACCAGAATGAATTTACAAATGAATGGAATATTTCCAAATACGTGTTGGTGATATAATCAGCTAACACCAAGTTCTGCTGAACTCAACTTAAAATAAGCAGTAACCTTTCCCTAAGGAGTGGATTATTAAACCATGGGGAAAACTGAGCAGTATGTGAATATACAAAGTTCCTAGATTCTAAATTTTATTACTTAGTTTTACATTTTCTTAGTACATTTCTATTGTGATAGGTGTTTTTTCCAGAAAGTATGGGTTCTTTGTTCCATATGAAAAGCATTTTATCGGGGGATCAGGGTCCAGGGTAGGACTACCCCACCATCTGTGTTCTTTTCAAATTGGATAAGCCAACAAATTAGTATCAGATTCATAAGAGAAAATAATAGCATGACTGTAAATTCTAAAGTAAATGTAGCAAACTGAGGTTTATATCAGGTGCCAAGAAGTGGCACAGTATCCTGGGCTGTTGAGTAGAGACGAGAGATTCACATGATGAGGAGGGATATCTTCGTATGACAGAACGTTGCCTCTAGATGCTTACTCTGCTATAACTTAGGTTTCTAATGTAAAGGTTATTTTTGGAGATGCCTCTAAAACAAGGTAGTTGTCTTCTTTAAAGTAATAGATTTTCTGGTGACCACAGGGCCCCCTTGCCAATAGTCCCCACATGCCAAGGTGACATACGTTGGAAAAAGCCTATCTGATATTTTGGACATTTTGGAAAAAGCCCATCTGAATCTTTTTGGGGAGATTGGTCCTATATTATAATAAGCCCACCTGTTCTAGAAGAAGTCCTCGATGCTTTTCATAAAGGAAATTTACTGATATCGCCTCATGGGAAAGTTTCAATTGATCATATTTAAGTAACAAAACCTTGCATATGGTCAGTTTGTAAATTTTGACCACTGTGGATATCTATTAAAAGGTTTTTTTATCATTAATTATAATTGGTATATATAAAAGTTTGTCGTATGTCTACTTTAAAACCTATGTCTACTCTGAACATTTATTTTTATGCCTCTGTTGCAATAAGCCAAAAGATACCAAAACATAAAAGTCTTAGAATAACCCAAATGGGGTTAGAGTAACATTTAATATGGCAATGAACTAAAATAAATTATTAGAAATGAAATTGTGCTATATTTCTAAGCATACATTTAACAGTGGGAGTTTTAAAACTTGTACCTAGGACTCTTACTAAACATTTAAATATCAAGATTTAAAAATAGACAAAGACAATGAATAAATTGAAAGATAAAAATGTATTTTTATATATCTGAATATAATAAGTGGACAAGATAATAAATTTATACAACTTATTGAAATATAGAAATATGAAACCAAAATCTATTTGTTCAGTAAAGATTAGAATAAATTCAGGTGTAGTTTATGCTCTATTGCAAACAGAGAGAGAGATCTAACCTATAGTGTTGTCTGAATAGACATTTGTTAGACATTTCAGTTAGAAACTGAGCTAGTGAAGAAGGTAAGTCATCAAGCCATTTTCATTCATGAATTCAAAGAGTTTGGAATGTTTTCTCTGTTTCCAAAGACTTTCATATTGTACCTTTCATTGTCATTCTTCAAGCTTGAGAAATGGAGAGAATATTTCAAAGCTACCAGTGATTTCTGTGTTCTATTTCTTGACAGTGATGAGGCTGTCTTTTTCAAGCTGTGATTAGCAGAAGCTCTCCATGCTGTCCCTGCTGTTAAAAAAAAAAAAAAAAAAAAAAAACTAGATACTGAAGTGATGAGAAAAGAACAGACTGGTTGCAAATACTAGCTGATTCTAATGGATAAGTGTTTAAGTGTTTCATCTATTCTTTAATACTCCCTTGGTGAACAGGGACATTCACCACATTTTCAATGGAAAATCAATAAACTTAGGTCTAAAATTAAGTCTATTTTACATGCAACTCCAGCTTTTGTTCTTCATGCTTCTTCAGCCCTCAAATGCCTGCTCATGTCTGCTCTATGCTTAGGGCTCAGGAGAAAGTCAGCAGAGGGAGTTGGGCAAGAGGCAGGGTGAGCAATGGGTTAATGTGCATGTATGTCTGTTGGCTATCGGAGAGGGAAAGGGGGCAGCAGGGGTGGAAGTGAATTACCAAGAGTTTGGATTGTGTCCAAAACACAGAGATGAAGGAGAGGAATGATCCGGGGGGTAAAGTCAAGATGACTATGGTGTATTTACTTATCCCTCTCAGTTGCCTGCTGTGGCCAGAGAGGAATCTCTGAGTGTGTCCCACCCCTTCCAGTAACTTTGTGAAATTTTTTACAGGAGTCTCTGCTCCTGACTTGATCATAGGAGAGTTAATGACGAGAGTAGCAGGCACATTACTTCCTTGCCCTCAGTACATGCAGTCAGTGTTGAATGAACATGTTCTAGTTCTTGCAGGTGATTTTCCATCCTGTTCAAGTGATTGTGACATGTAATCCTCCTATATGTACACAACCCACCTAGATATATTTCTTTTTAAAGGGCTTGGTTTGGTTAGTGATGGTTTGATTTAGTACTCTTGAACTGACATTACAAAGCCTAAGGAGTGTTCTGTTTCCCATAGACCCATATCTAGTCTTTTCATCCATCAAGACTACACTAGCCTAATCAAATGAGTTTAGCGGTTTTCCTTCTTTTTTTTTTATTTTCAGCCATAAATTACTTAGATGAGATTGTTCACTGAAAGTTTACAAAATTTCCTTAAAGGTCTTCTGAAGCTGGGCCGTAGGGTGAGGAATAGAACGGGAAGCAGGAGAACTCATGAGCCACCATTGGGACTGGGTACCCCCAAAGCTGGCTCTGCCGGCACTGTATACAGTCCCCACCCCACCCCCTTGTAATACTGGGTACCTGCAGGTTTACTTCCTTGCAGAAGCATGTGCAACGATTATTTGCATGCTGTGATCTCAGCTTGCATGGAAGGAAAAGAAAGAAAAGAAGTTAGCAGAGAAGAGCTCTTTTCTCCTTCCTTTTGTCCCCACAGTGGTACCTCTGCCCAAGATGCCTTTTTCTTCCTCTACAAGGCCATCCCTGCCTTCTGCCTCCCTACAGTCTGTGAAATAGCTCTTATTGCAGCTCTTCAATTACATTCTTACAAACAGCATTGATTTCAGTGGGCAAAACTAGGGATCCATGCTGCCTTATCTCTCCTTATAGCAACAATGTACTTAATGTGAATAATATTTACATTAATTGCAAGCTTAGGTATTAGGCACTCTGAGATACTTCCTTTTAGAATTCTCACAATTATACTATGAAATAGGCATTATAACCTCCATATTTTTTAGATAAGGAAATGAAACTTAGTATTTAACTCTCTCAGTGTTGCACAGGTAATAAATATTAGAGAAGAAATAAAATCAGGTCAATATCAAATCTAGAAAATTCTAGTTCTATCAATATTGCACCTGGCACAGTTACAGATGCAAAATACAATTGTCTCAAATCACTTGACTAGTCTGTGTACAGAGATGTAGCCTCCAATTTTAATGACATTGTCCTTTGTAGAACTGGAGGGTGGCAGCAGTCACCTCTAGCAGTGAGATGTTTTGAGATGTTTCTCAAAACTCTTCTGAAAATATTCTCTCACCCAGCACCTCTTCTGTGTTCTTGGAGCATTTGAAGATTTTGTTACATGTCATCACTTAAAAACTGAAGCCAAAGAGTTGCCAGAAATGTAAGAAAATAGGGAAAAAAACTGTATCACTAGAAATAAATTGTGTAATGTTAGCAAAGTTGGCATAAAGCATATCATACACCAATGAGGTATTAGGCAGGACCAGCTGAATGAGAAAAACTTGAAAGGGTTCCATCAGAAAAAGGTCAGCCAAGAGCCCACTGGGCCTTTTTGATCCTAGTTGGGTAGAAACTGAACTGCATGGACAGAGTAGGACCCTCTTCCCTTGGTGATGGTATGACAATGAAGGGATTTTCTTTCCCATATTTTTTTCTTTTCTTATCCAGGTCCCAACTCCCTATATTATTGTAGAGAAAGTTTTTCTTTTTCTCTTTAGGTATTTTCTAGAACCATGTTCCCAAGTGAGAATTTCTGTATCAGAGAACCTTGTTGATTCTAGTTTCACATTTCATTTTATAGATACAATCTTGTATGTGAGTATGTGAGAGAAGAGAGGAGGGGGAGGGAGAGGAGAGGGAGAGATTGCAGAGATTGCAGTGTTTTTAAGTTTGATACTTAAAGAAGAGTAGTATTGGGTTTTTTTCACTTATTATACTTGGGTACCATGAACTTTTGGGAGTTACAGAGTTGAGGTATACCCTGGGTCTTTTATTCTGGTTCTCTCCATAGTCTTACCCACTGCAGCATTATTATTTCACAGACAGAGAGAAAGAGAGAGAGAGAGAGAGAGAGAGAGAGAGAGAGAGAGAGGCAGGGAGAGAGAGAAGGGGAGAGAGGGGGGGGAAGAGAGAGAGAGAGAGAGAATGCGTGTTGTGTGTGTTTCTGACAAAGTCTGCAACCAGATTTTTCCACTGCAGACATCTGCCTGCATCATGAATGTTGTGAGTGTTATATTTTTCCCTGTTACTATGGAAATTCCAGGCTACGTAATGGAAGAGTAATAAAAGAGTATTTGTCCTAGAACGTTTGGCTGACTTTCACTGAGGTATTAAAATGTTAGGACTGTTTATCCAGCAGATGGCACTCTTAGTCCTTGCACCCCAAAGTTCACAAATGAGTGACTGTTGTTTGTGTTGATCACAGATCATAACAGAATCCATGCCACTGATGTCTTACATGCTGTTTGGTATCTTACGACGCAGCCTATTCCAGGCCTGTCGACTGTGATTAACGATCATGGATCAGCGAGTGATTCAGGTAGATATTAAAAACATCTGTGCTCTGTTGTGGGCAATGGGGACAAAAGTGTTTCTTTTATAACAATGTCAGTTTTCATTTTTCGACCACTTTTTGTTTTCTTCTCAGATTCGGACAGTGGATTTACACATGGACACATGGGATATGTGTTTTCAAAAATGTACAGTGTGCCGGATGATAAATATGGCTGTCTGTCTGGGAATATCCCTGCCTTGGAGCTCATGGCTCTGTATGTGGCTGCGGCCATGCATGACTATGATCATCCAGGAAGGACTAATGCTTTTCTGGTTGCAACCAGTGCTCCTCAGGTAAATTTTTCCATTTTGATTAGAAGGAATAATTTAATTTGGAGATTTCTTGGAAGAAAATCAATTTTGTAAATTTGACTTATAACAGGCACCAGGCAAACAAGAGCCAAACAATATTTAGCCCCAGGATAAAATTTTTAGAAACCATGCTAATTTTGAAAGTATAGCAAGGGTTTTTCCAAGATATGAGTGGCAGGTATACAGCTTTATTACCCATGGGGATATAGTTTCAATTTTCATCTTAGGGAAAAGACTACTTGAATTAATGAACCTCTTCAAAAAAGTCCCCAAGCTATGCAAAAATCCTTTTCAGAAAAACTTACAGAACCATAAAATCTTAGATTTTTAAGACTTAAGACTTAATCTTAAGATTTTTAAGACTTTTTAAGACTTAATTTTTAAGACATTCCTTTGAAGTTTATTCATTATAACAATTATGAGTCTTATCAATGGCATTTCTATTGGTTGGCAGGAATTAAAATGAAAATTTATTTCATTTGAGAAATCTTCTTCACCTAAACATAATATTCTAAAAATAAATAAATAAGCAAACTTCTAAGAAATTCAGAACTTAGCCTGTATTTAAACTTAGCCTATATTAAAGTCAAAAACTAATTGCTAATCTCTTGGCTTCTCCAGCTGTGCAATTAAACTCATTGAGCATTTCTTTTATCTAGTCAGCTGGATTCATGTTACTCAACCTCCCTTGACTCTATTGTGTTTTGGTTTTCTTTGAGAGGATTTAGGGGTTAATCTGGCCCCACACTTTTTCCTGTTTGCTTTTTGTCTTTTATCTGACTTAATATCCATTTTCATCATATCTCTACTAGCCTAGGATTTCCCTATCTCTATACTAATAGTTAGGCTATTTTTCTCCTACTTGTGCTTCTTTCAGCATGTCCTTCATACACTAGAATTTTTTTCTCTAAAGACAGACAAATTCTTTTATCACTTACCATTCAATATTTCCTACCCACATTTTCTTATTTTAATATTACTTTTCCTGTACTTAGTTAACTCTCTCCTTTGTCTTTTCACTCCATTTTCCTCCATTCCTCCATTATCATACTAATTCTTAATCCATTTTTAGGAGCTTCCCTCAGCATGTCCAAGCAAGTGTTTATTTACTATTTACTTCCAAATCCTATAAAATAGATGAAATTGCCTATGGCTGATGGTGGGGCAAGGATAGGCAACAACAGTGATTCTACTTAACTAGCTGTCACCAAATTACATTTGTTTCATGACACAAAAATTTTTAAAGCACTGCATATTTTAATACCTTTTTTTTCCACCTTAAGAAGTTGAACTTTTCACTCTTACTTACTCGCCCAGGCGGTGCTCTACAATGACCGCTCAGTGTTAGAGAATCATCATGCAGCTGCTGCATGGAGCCTTTTCATGTCCCGGCCTGAGTATAACTTCTTAGTTAACCTTGACCATGTGGAATTCAAGCATTTCCGCTTCCTTGTCATTGAAGCAATTTTGGCCACGGACCTGAAGAAACACTTTGACTTTGTGGCCAAATTGAATGCCAAGGTAAGTCTATGTGTACCAATCCTCATTTATAATCACACTGTCCTGAGACCCCAGGTCAAAATAAGACTCACTGGATCCCCTCTTCCATGTCAAAAGAGATGCAATAATGTATTGAACCAGAAGCAGATATGACAGCCATTCTCAGACACTTGAAATGTTGAGGTGCTGTCCTTCTATATTGTGTTTCATGCTGCACAGAATAACCACATTCTATATATCTCTTCTGTTTGTTCTCTGACTTGCTCTCATCTTTATGATTTACTAACATACAGTAAAGGTCAAATTCTGCAGCAGTGAAGGTCAAAATTCTGAAGCAAAATTTCACACCTCAAACATAAACCCCCAAATATTCAAGAAAATTTATCATTTGTAGCTACATTACTTAAATAACAGCAAAATATGCCAGCTTTAAATAGCATTTACTTTCTGTCCCATAATTAATAATTATTTTCTCCATCCATTATTTTACTTTTTTGTAAGCTATTTACTATTAATTTTTGCCTATTTAGCCTGCCAGTATTTTTTAAATACCTGAGGAATTCCTCATCGCTTGATATTCTGATTTCCACATGATAAGACAATAAATATTATACCATTTATTTTTTCTGATCAACTTTTGCTTTCATTGAGACAAGACATATTTTAACTTTGCACCTCAAATAGGTGAATGACGATGTTGGAATAGATTGGACCAATGAAAATGACCGCCTATTGGTGTGCCAAATGTGTATAAAGTTGGCTGATATCAATGGACCAGCTAAATGTAAAGAGCTTCACCTTCAGTGGACAGAGGGGATTGTCAACGAATTTTATGAACAGGTAATCCATTTATTTATTTATTTATTTATTTATTTATTTATTTATTTATTTATTCATTCATTCATTCATTCATTCATTTATTATTTTTAATCCATACTTTGGTCGCTCATAATTTTGCCAAAAATGCACTGTTCACTATAGCCAGTGTCCATCAGTGGTCAAACTGATCAACAAAATGTAGTCTATCCACACATTGGAAAATTATTCAACTACAAAAGGAAATGAAAAATTGTACATGGACGAACCCTGATACATTATGCTAACTGAAAGAAGACAGTCACAAAAAAACTGCATATTATAGAATTCCATCGATAGCAATAGAGAGCAGATTTGTAGGGAGATAGGATGGTCAAAGATAGCTAAAAAGCCTGAAGTTTCTTTCTGAGGTTTTGAAAACAATCTAAAATCAACTGTTGTGATGTTTGTACATGTTTATGGTTACAATGGGAAAAAAAAAACAACAACAATGAATTGGAGGGGAAAAAAAAGAAAAAGAAAAAAATGTCCAAAGCTTCAAAAATCCATAAAAGTGTGATTAATCTATTCTATATCCATTCTAACATCAGAAATGCACCATCAAACTCAAAATTATAACTATGCAAACTTAAAGTTCTTTATAGGCGTTTCAGGAAAAAGATGTTCAGGTAATGAACTGACCAATCTCAGAAAAAGTAATGCAACACATAAGCAGGCATCTTCCCCCAGTACCTGACACTGCTGATTCCACTTGAAGGTGCATTTAGTACTGTCAGCCTCTCTCTCTTAAGAAGAATGTAGGATTGTGGAGCATCAATAAAGGACAACAAGCAGTGACAAGACCTGAAAGAATTAAAGCTGTCTATCCTAGGGGAAAACAGAGGTGCCATAAAAACCATTTTCAGGTACTTAAAAGATGGACATATTAATTTAGGGTGAGACTTAACATAATGTCATGGAGATTAAAGAAGATAAATTATATTTTATATAATATGAGATCTGATTTATGATATTAGATTCCTTTTCTTTCCAAAAAAAAGGGGGGGGTATTGATATAAGTAGTTTATAATAGTTACAGGGAGATGGATTTCAGATTAGTGTTAGAAAGAAGTTTTATTTATAGTAAGAGTGTTACTAAAGGTGTCCAGAAATAGAATGAGGGGCCTTACTAAGCAATAAATTGCTTGTCATTGGACATACTTAAAGAGAAAATTTAGAAGGAACTACAGAGGTTACTATATAGAGAGAATATGTACAGAATAAAGGGTTCATACTTTCTAGAAAATAATATATTGCCTTTCCTACAAAGGGGATCAATTCACAATCAATCCTGAAATATGGATAAAGGAATAAATCCACTTATAATTCTATAACCGAAGCATAACCATTGTTGATATTTTGGTATATTTCCTTCAATGATTTTGCTAGGTAACTTCTGGTTTACAGTCTGATACTCTTTCCAGAATGAGCTGAAACAGTTCAAGATGAAAACATTTATGTAATGACACTAAGAATGTCAGAAACGATATAATAATCATGTAAGAGATAATGGGATCACAAATAGAGATAGGATAGCAAATTTAATTGATTTGAATATTCTGATAACCAAAGGAAAATATGAGATTATGAATTTGTTTGATAATTACTCCCAGTGTAGAATTTATGGTGATTTAATAAGAAATATCATCTACAGAAACATTAATCCAATCATGTATTTCTCTTTGCTCAAAAGCCAGAAGTTCACCATCATAAAAGTGGTCAGTGGTAGTGAAGTATTTCTGTAGAAACCTTAGTGATTTCGCTAGACTCAACAGTTCAAGTAAGAGGGAGGACACATCTGAGTGTCTGAGGTCTTGTGTATTTGCAAATTCAGATGTCAGGTGGATACTAATTTGACTTGTATCTCAAACTTCCCTTGTCATTTCCTTCCTAGTCAACTCTTCATGCTCAATCCCATTTCTAGGGTGATGAGGAGGCCAGCCTTGGGTTACCCATAAGCCCTTTCATGGACCGTTCTGCTCCTCAGTTGGCCAATCTTCAGGAATCCTTCATCTCTCACATTGTGGGTCCTCTGTGCAACTCCTATGATTCAGCAGGACTAATGCCAGGGAAATGGGGGGAAGAGAGTGATGAGTCAGGGGATACTGATGACCCTGAAGAAGAGGAGGAGGAAGAAGCACCAAATGAAGAGGAAACCTGTGAAAATAATGACTCTCCTAGTAAGTAATAAAGTCTAGTTTTAATGTTTCTCTTGCAGTTATTTTCTTTAGTTTTAGACAAAGTTTATGTTTCTTATAATTTACATAGTTTGAGTAAAATATCATCAGTTGTCTTTGATTATGGGTAGCCCTTTTTCGAAGGCGATAAGTTAAAGCATAAGGAATTTGCTACTTTAGTATGTTCATACAAAGATGTGTTCTGTCATGAAGTTAAAAAAATAATAGTTGAAGCCTATTTTCAAAGTATCGTAGTGATTTAGCAATGAAAGGAATCCAGAGGTTTGTTGTTTTGTGTTACATTTTAATAATGTAATATATATAACTGACATCTAAATTTATTTCAGATTGTCTTTCTCATTCTTCCATCTAGCTATTGTTTTTTGATAGAGGTAACTTTGGTCTACAATGCTGTATATGTTTTAAGAGTGTAGGCTCATATCTCCTCCATCTATATCCCCACACCACACCCACCATCAGAGCACCCATGATCTGCTACCACAGTCCAGTCAACCCCTCTATGTTTTCCTCCCCCTGGTGGCTTTTGACTATAAGAGTTAACTGATTTGGAATGCATTTTAACTGACTTCCACTGATGCACTAATATATTCTTGAGGTTGAGAAGGAAGCAAAGATAGAAGCAAAGGGAAGAGTCCATTTAAGTTGATTATAAAAACAGATCACAACCCTTATCTTTAAATTATCGGCTGTTTCCCATGTCATAATGACTAATAACACAATTAATAAAATTCAAAACCCCTATAGTGACACTGCACAAATGCTGTTGCTGTGTTTATGACATTGTAGTCTGTGATTTCTTCTACCTTTACAGATAAAGGAAAGCACAATTTAATATTTTTCAAAACCCTTACCAAAAGTTTTACCAAAAGAAAATTTTGATCATTTCTTTCCTGTTTTTTAGCAGAGTCAGGAAGATGTGTATCTAGGTTCCTTTGAGTTGTCCACTAAAGAAGATTCTAACACAGGTGCTGACCCGTTCTCCCACCCCCTGTAAGCACCCTCTTATAAGACACACACACAGAATTAAAGAGGTGATTATTAACTAGAGTCTGATGAGATAGAGTTTTGCAAATCTGTTTCAAGTCCAATTTTTGCATTAGTTTTGCCTTATGTGTAGCCTTTTGTACAGAATGGGGTAGAAAATCAAATGTTGGTTCCCCTCAGTATTCTCCTATCAAAGTCATTCTATTATTTCTGTAATACTTAATAAGTTCCATTACAAATTCTGACACTGAGGTTCAAAAATAGGAGCCAAGACTTGCAACGCAGGACTATTCATCTTTTCACTTAATAAACATGCATTCATTTATTTAAATTTTTTTTTTTCATTTAAAGAGCAGGTAGTTTACTGTTGACTAAGCATAGCATAGTTTTTCCAAAATGACACTGGAACGTTTTCTTGGCTTAGCCTTGGAAAAACTGTTCCCATGGCCTCTGCATGCTATTTGAATTCAAGCACATTGACAAAATGTAAACAATCCAGACATCAGGGAAGAAGGAACACAAAACAGAGAATTAATGGGCACCTTCCCACACTAGACTTCCCAGCACACCTAACTTCCACTACTGGATTTCTTCTTTTCCCTTACATTGGGCTACCACACTGATTTCTTATGTTTTGGTCTGCTTCCCATTTTTATCAAGCTCACTAAAGCAGCAATGAGAATTCTGTGGATTCTGTTTACTACTGGCTTTTGAAGGTTAAGTGGATACCTTCATTAAAATTTAAGGCATCCGGCAACAGTGATTTGATACCTTGACTTCTGAAAAAATTATCATTGAAATACTCTTTTGTAGCCAAGAAAATGGTAAATGGTGGCCACATGGGATGATGGAATTTGAAAATGGAAGGGCAACATGTGATTTTCCAATCCAGCTGCCTTCTTTTACACATGACTAATCCCAGACTAGAGGTCCCACAGCTTCCCAAGACTGTAGGTTCAGAAAGAGAACCTGGTGTCCTCATTTGTAGCTCATTGCTACTGATATTTAGTCATTTTAATTTCAGAATTCACATTGACTGAGATGAGATGGTTTGCTTGACTTAGCCTGAAATTCAGATTTCAGGAAAAAATTAAATATGCACTGATAATTTCAGCAATTTGCAAAACTTGGAGGTCTCCCAGGAAACACAGAATAAAATGTTTCAATATGGTATCCTAGGGAAAGAAGGTTTTCTCCCCCACCTCATAATTAAATCTGAAAGATTCCTACCGCGAACTAAGAGGTTTCTAATGAAGTACTAAGCTGCATTTAGAATTTGAGCAATGAAAGGCTCTTTGTTCTCATTTCAAAAGGTTCCAGGGCTGAACAATTTGGCTCCCAACACAGGCATGTCCCAGCCCACCTGCAGACTCTAATCTACGCAAATTTATTTGGTACAAACTTTTTTCTACGTCATCTTATTCAGTTTAATTCCAGAGAGGTTTATTGCTAACGTTTAACAGCATTAAAAAGAGAGCAGCTGTTCTCATGGGGACTGCCCTGAAAGGAAAAAGAGAAAAATTGAGCTTTTGTAAGCAGCTTCTCTATCTGAGCGCGCCGCCATGAATGTGTATGAGCGTTAATCACCGTGGGTTTCGTGTGCTGATTCAAGCTGCCGCTCAACCCATGGTCATCTCTGACTCCACTCAAAGGATTCAGTGGGAAAAAAAAATAGATTAACATGAAAAAAATTTCTCCATGAAAGCTGATGTGTACCTAACTACCATAAAAACAAATTAATAACAAATCAGTAGAGGGCTCTGGTAGAAGAACAGCTTTAACGGTCTGCTTTCAAAAGTTGAATGTGTTAATGATGACGTACTTTGGTGACTTTTTTATTGGAAGAAGTCACATTTCTTTAAGTTTTCTTTAATATATACACATTGCTAGCCCTGGGTTAAGAATCTTCTAGATGAATAAATTGGAGGTCCTGCTCCAGGTCTATACCCCTGTACCCATGATGCCTGCCCCTCACTTGGTCTATATGGTAGCCCCTCATCCAGCCAGCTTTTAATTCTCATTGTTTACCTTTCAACTCTGAAGTCCTGCCCTTCAGAACAGAACTTACCTAGTCTCCCACAGGTTAAGACCTTTGAATTGGCATCATGTTTAAAACAGCAAGGAAGCCTTTATTCGAGATTATTATAACTGGAGAGAAATTAGACTCAACTCCATTTAAGCAAAGGCAGGAACCTCTAAAACTGGAGTGAGCTAATGAAAGCTGGCACTAAGGGAACGAGGACCCCAGGATGGCAAGAATCAGGTTTATCGTTACCGGTACTGGCTCAGCAGATTCACATTCCAAGGCTCAGTGCTCTTACTAGGAAGTTAAGGGTCTATATCCCTTTATAGGTTCTGGTGTTCTGGGTGGGCTAACATTGGTGATTGTACATACCTGACATGACGGAAGATAGAATGAGGACAATTGGAAGAGAAACTAGGTTGCATATCAGTAAACTGAGTCAGTCAGTCAAGGATTGTTTATCTAGACCCCCTAGGCCGCATTTCTTAGGTCACTGTGCTTCAGCCTAATTCAGGTCATCATGCTTCACTAATAGCAAAGTACTCAGGCCCGTAAGGGAATGGCCCACATGATGAATTGCCTGTCTCTGCTTAGCTTTGCTTATGAAGTTAGCGCCCACACACCCCTACCTGCACAAAATGAAAGGTGGAAGAGAGATGGAAGTTCCCTCTTACTCAACCATTGTTTTAAAGCATGGCTTTGCTACTGTCTGTGTCCAAACTGTCCTCAAGTTACAGAGGATAGGACTGCTGCCTTGGTCATAAGGTGTGCCATCAATCATCACACATGAAGCCTAGTTTTTATCTTTTTGGCTTTCTGTCCTGTAGACTGTCAGCTCACTTTAGCTCTCAGGCTAATTGTTCATTGTGCCCAAATCTAGAAAATCATCTGTCAGTTGTCAGATGGTCTTTGATTTGACTTGAAATTTAACTGAAGGGTCCATCTCATGAATGAAGCAATGAACGGTAAATCATTTTAAAATGTCTACTGTGCCTCTACCTGTATGTATTCCTCCAGCATTCACTCAGCTTAATAACTTATTTAGGTTTCCAATATGCTTATGTGTGAGGTATGGTTCTAAAGGAATTCAAGATAATTTAATCTGTTCTTTTTCCATACTTTGTTTTTTTAATGGATCTTATTGTCATCTAAAGCACAGAAATTTCTGTAATTTATTATAATAAAACTGCTAAATGACTCACTTGCACTTACACAAACATTTTCAAGGTTGACCACTAAGAAGTCTACTTCCCCTGGCATTTCTGAGTTAAATAGTACCTTGCTTCCTCCTTTCCTCCTTTCTTCCTCTCCTTCCCTCTTTTCCCCCTCTGCCTCCCTCCCTTTGCTTTTCTTCCTCTCTCTCCTTTACTATTTTTTCCCTTTCTCTCAGGTTACACATTGTATGTCCTGGTTCATTTATTGACTCTTTATTGGAGTCTCCTTAGGTCAGAATTTCCTAATCTAGAAACCTTTTTTCTTATCATTAGCATTGTTTACCACTTATTGACCCTCCACTATTTACTGGGAATGGTGAAACAGATACTCAGAAGAGCATGAGATGTTTAGAAAACACCTACTAAGTAGTTACTGAAGTCTGGGGCTTTAGAAACAGAGAGGGAGCAGAAAGCACTTCTCCTTGGGAAGCTTACAGCCTAATGGGAAGATCTTAGCCTAGCTTCTAAGTTCTTGACCTAAATGATCACTCACATGAGATCCTAAGTGTAACGCTATATTCTGGTTGTCTGGAAATGAACACATCTCTCTTTTAGATTTGAGACCTCTCAGACATGTTGTGTTCCATACGACCTCAAATCTGTTTCTCATTTGCTTTTCCCTTTCTCAGTATCTTACCACCATCTAGCTAGAAAGCTCAGGTTTGTCTTTGATTTTTCCCTCTCCTTATTCTCTCTTCCTAGTCAGTTGCCAAGTCCTAGCTCACAAATATATCTCACATGTATTTACTATCTTTGTCTCCATCACCTCAAACTAGTCTAAGCCACCATCACCGTGGCATATCCTCCCCCAGAGTCATCTCCTGTCTTACGACTAACCTTTCAGAGACTTGGTAGGACTCAGTATGATGGTACCCACTTGTTTGCTATCCTCGCGGAGTAAAAGCTCCATCCATGCTAGCAAGCACTAATCTTATTTGTGTCCCAGTGAATCACCAGAACCTGGCACACTCAGCATACATTATGTACTTATGGAATAAGGAATGGGATGCCTAAATATTAAACTATATTGATTCAAATAATTTTCTTTAAGCTACCCAGTTTCTACTGTTGGTTCTTGCTGTTTGGACACAGGAAAAATGTAATTTATTCATTAAGTGCATCTTTGCTGAGTCTTTTCATGTATAAGCTCTATACGAGTCTTTACAATGTTCCCTGAAAGAGACTGTAGCCTACAAAAATAAATGCCTAGAATATATATAATAAGATTGACTACATTCTTGTTATAAGTGACAAATTCTATTTACATGTGTATATACAGCAAGGAAAATGAGGAGCTGCATAAACATTATATTGACTAATGTCCATGCTCATACGCTCCTGCTCCTATCTCTTACTGCCTCTCAACTTGTTCTTTCAACCTTTCTCTTTTCATGAGGCTGAACTGTAGCCAACTCTATGTTCACTTCATTCTATACGTATATGCAGAGGGAAAAAGGGCTCCAACCCCCAGTCCCATACTCATTCTGCCCATTGGGGAAAATCTCAAAGAAGAGTTGATTGGCCTGACAGAGGCCACATGCTTGCCATTGGATAGTTCCCCTGAATGTTAGCTATGTAGTTACCTGTAGAAGTCATGATGATAAGAAAGGGAATGACAGAAAACACAGTCTACTCTGACAAGTATATTATGATGCAATATGAAAGTTTAGAAGAGAGAGATTATTTCTTAGAAGAGGAATTTAGTGAAAGCTGGCTAGAGTCTTAAAATAATAGATAGATGTGAACTTTCTGTCATGAGGAAGAACATTCCAGAAGGAGGGGAACTACTGGTTTGAAAGTAAATGAGTTTTATGAATGTACAGACAAAAGGAATAGTTAGGTATAAATAGAAGTCTGGTTACAAAGAGAAGGAAGATGGCAAAACTGTGTGCCAGTTTTGAGGAGATCTCTGAGAGGAGTTTGGAATTCTTTAGTCAACATGAAGTAGAGAAGTAACATTAAAATCAGTGTTAAAGTAATCACTCTTGCAGACTTTTGTGAGTCAGAGTGGCTGATGAAGTAAAGGAAGACCTGGGAAGAAATTATTCCAGTAGTCTAGGTAAAAAGTCTTATGGGTTTAAATATGGCAGGAATAATATGAAGATAGAAGCAGAATCTTGTAATGGACACTACAGATATTAAATTCTGGGCACAGGTTTGTCTGGATGATATAATCGTGCTTATTGCCATCTCTCTCATATCTATCCATTTGGTAGTTGCCTCCTGTTAATAATGTGGAAAGAAATGATTGTCATTTCATGACACACAAATAAGTGGTCTAAATTGGTGTTTTCTCAGGAAAGAAAACTTTTAAAAGGAGAAAAATCTACTGCCAAATAACCCAGCACCTCCTGCAGAATCACAAGATGTGGAAGAAAGTCATTGAAGAGGAGCAGCGGTTGGCAGGCACGGAGACTGTGTCCCTGGACCAGACCACCCAGCAGCACCCCTCCGAGCAGATCCAGGCCATCAGGGAAGAAGAAGAAGAGAAGGGGAAGCCAAGAGGAGAGGAGCTCCCTGCCCCAAAGCCAAACCAGTGACACTGGGAGAAAGAGCTGTGTTCCAAACAGAGTGACTTGTCACAGACTCTTCTCAAGCCAGCACGACACTTAGACACAACACTGTAGAAATACGAGGAGATGGGCAAACGGCTATTGCATTTTGGGATTCTTTGCATTTTATGTGCTTTTTTTTACAGTGAGGTACATTGTCCAAAACCTTTGCTCAGAGGAGCTTTCACTTTGCCACACCAGCTTCTAAGGATTTTTTAAAGGAGGAAATATATATATGTGTGTGTGTGTGTGTGTGTGTGTGTGTGTGTGTAAGCTTTCACATAGATTCATGCAAAACGTATTCACATACACATACACACTGAAAGCCAGAATTATTGGCTCCACAAATAATAACATTCACATTAAGATATTTAATGGTCACTGTGATATAATAAATCATAAGGGAAAACAAATCACAGAGGAAAAGGTGCAGCTTAGCGGGACACAAGGCAGCAAATGCAGGTTCCAACTCAGGAGATTTTTGCTCCTAGTTGTGAGGGGTGAAAGTTCCAAAGCATTATTTGAATTCCTATTCTACTTGCCAACATCCTCTGGGTTTGTGTGTGATTGTGTGTGGGTGCTGCATGCATAAAAGAATTGAAAGGGCGTGTGTGTGTGCGCGTGTGCATGTGTTTAAGGAGGTTTTGTGGGTTTAGTGGTTCATAGAACAGCTGCAGCAGATGTCTCAGTGTGTGAACAACCAGAAGGAAGTTCACTCTGGAGTGTCTGAGAGGCAGCCATTCCAAATCCCTTCCTCTATTTAGCTTCAATAAAGGTCCCTCTGTGGAGGGCAGGCGGGTATTCAGGGCTGGGGAGAGGCCATGTGATTGGTACTACTGCTTTGCACCACTTGGAGGCGCTCTACCACCAGCCTCAAACTTTGGAAGACTGCGGCATTTTCCAAACAGCTCGCCTAGTGAATGTACAGGAACTGTTTTTAAGTATGTCTGTCACTCACCTAAGATCAAATCACCATTTAAAAGGATAGCATTCTTGATATAGAAACACCTAGAAAGGAGCTGGACCCAGGTCTTTTAATCAGATTAGATTTTAAAAGTTTGTCAGATAAGACCTGGAAAATTGCTCTTAACCTTTGATCTCCCATGTATTTTGGCGGTAGAATATTAAACAAAGGCAAACAGAAGCCCACCATGGGATATCTAGCTGGAGATGAAGCTGGCAGTTTGCAGCCTGGAGTTTGGTGTGAGTTGCCGTAGTTAGAGCCTGATGCTTGACCATTGTGGAAGATGGGTCTGGCCTGGTAAATCCCATGAGAACTCTGTTGCAGTGTGAACCTACTGGTGGGAGGGGCCAAGTCCACCTGCAATGTGGCCATTGTCATCTTGTTTTGGCAACAAAGATTAAAGAGGGGTTGGGGGACTGGGCCTATTATAGAAAGGTGTTTTTTTTTTGTTTTTTGGTTTTTTTTTTTTTTTTGGTTTGTTTATCTACACTTGTTTATGCTATGAGCCAAACCTCTATTTAAAAAGTTGATACTCACTTTCAATATTTTATTTCATATTATTATATTTGTCATGAATACTTACCTTGATGTAAATATAAAGATTTTTTTTTTTGTTTCTGTAGATAGTAAGCTTTTTTTTTAAAAAAAAAAAAAGGGAAAGGGAAGGATTTTTATAAAGTTATATTTTAATCACCATTTTTATACCTTGTAGCAATCTCCAAGCAAAGTGGGAGAGTGCAGATTCAGGTGGGTGGAGGTCTGTGGACAACCATTCATCTGCCTATTCTAATTTAAATGATAATCTGATAGTTATTTTATGTCAATTCAATGAAGATGCTGCAAAGAATGTTTTTTCACGAATAACTTTTGCTAACTTTTGGGTCCATGTCCCCCAAGTTAAAGACTTTCTGAACCAATACCGAATTTTTACAATTGGTGTTTCTTTTTTGCAATACTTTTTCTTCCTTATAATTCTTCCTTCGTACTACATACAAATGTTCATTTGAATAATCCTAACATCTAAGTAAACATACATTGTGATTTCAATTTCTTCCTCTTGAAGTCACAGAAAAGTGTTCACACTAAAAATGCCAATATTCTAAATATTCTTCCCCTCCAAAGTAATGATTTTATAATAATTCATGACGTTTATTTTTAAAAAGCAAAAACAATACAATAAAAATAATCATGGTTTCAAGGTAAATATCTCAATAAGTAGGAAAATATGAAAAAGGACCAAATGAACATATCTACATAAATTATTAGGATACTTTCACTGTTTATCTGAGTAAACACCAGGTCTTCGTTATGTAGGGCTTACTGAGTTGTTTTCCATTTTCTTAACTTTGCCCGTGTGTCTCAATGTTTGTAAAAATTACTGTGAGTCAAGTACATTTCCCCAGTGAATTTAACTGTTCTTCTCTACAAATGAGAGAAGAAAAACATTTATACTCACATACCTCTTGTATCTGATTATTTACCAAACCAACCTTTCCTTCCCCTCTTCACATCTCACTTCTCTAAAATGCACGTACGCTGAGGGGAAATGCAGGTCAGGAGTGAGTAGCATGGCAGAGCAGGTGTGAGTCCCTGACCATCTATTACCCGCAACCTCTTTACGCTCAGAGTCTCTAATAGGAGCCAGCCTGGCTTCTGGGGCAGAGGTCTTAGCAACCTAGCTGGGCTTTGTTTTGGTTTTAGGGACATGAAATAAAAAGAATGGCAACCCCAGCGATTAGCACCTCTTCATCCAAGAACTGTATTCATATCAGTTCACATCAGTCCAGGCAGATGGGTCATTTTTTTCTTCAAAAATAAATTCCTAGTTTTTTTTTTTTTTTTTATAGCTAGATGTCTGTTGAAATAAAGGAGTGGAAACTGGTCCAGTGTGTGACCTTCATACACCACCAGGACACCTAGAGGCTGTGTACAGACGTAGTAGTTTTCTGCCAGTGATGTTCTCACCTCCTTGGTGACAGCAATATTACTGTGTTCACTTCCAACTCTGGAGCTTACTTCCTGTGGTGCCATGTGTCATGTGTTGCAATTTACTGCATTTTTATATGAGCCTATTTATAGGTGCCATTAGATAAACTCAGGTCTTTCAAATGAAGAAGTTTCTAGCCCACTGAGGGAAAAGGGTAATTATGTATACAGCCATAAAGCCAATGGTAGAAAATGTTGGAACACGTGACTTTGATGATCGTGGTGATAGTGGTGGTTTGTTAGGAAAAGACCAGGCTTGCTAGAAGGGTCACTCATGTCCTTTCCAGCATTCTGTAGAATGCCTTTCCAGTTACCTAAGCCAGCCTTTAACATATTGTTTCCTCAGTGAAAACACCACTTAGGTTGTCTTTCCTTGATTATATTTCCTTAGGTATTGTTTTTTGTTTTGGTCATTTTTCTAAGACCTGGTTTTGCTCTCTACTAGAAAGGTGAAGACAAGTAACTCTTTACAAGGCTATATCTATGTAGGTCTTCATCTGAAAAGTGAAGGAATTTTCTCCTGTTTGAGAAAGTTCCACCTTCTAGAAACAGAACACCCAATTCTGTGTTCCATTTGAGTGGACTTCCAGAACAAACCCTAACCGCTACAATCCCAGAAAAATTAACACTTTGGGATTGTACATCATGCAGACTGTTTTCACGTGTGTATTGTGATTTCCTTCCATCCTTTGTCTCTTTATTTCCTTATGTTCCCTTGTCACTCTCCCAGAGAACTTTCTTTGAAGGTAAAAGCTGTGCAAAAAGGCATGAGACTCAGGCCTCTTATTTGTTTAAATGATGGGAAACTATAAATTATTTTCTAAGTAATAAAGATATGAAAATTATCATTGTAAATAAAGTCTGAAGTTTAAAATGACTGGTTTACAAAAGTGAACTATTTGTGTGATATAAGTCCTGATTAACAAAAAGTGAATAATCCAAAAATCATTTCTATTCCATTTTGAGAGACATTTTTGGCACCCCCAAGTCAGTGTGGAGATGTCCACTATCCTTGACTTGACAATTATTCCTAAAATAATCATGGAAACCTCAGTAAAGGTCTTCTGTCCTCTTCCAACCTAAGCCTGATGCCCACTCAATATCTCTCCTGCTTCATATTCTTTTTTAGGAATGGATGTCCTTTTCAAATTGACACAGCAAAACATTTCTGGAAATCATCATTTAGAGTAAATCACAATTCTCCTTATTCCAGAGATTCCATGTATAGGGGAGGGGAAGGTTGGAGGGGGGGATGAGCAAACTTTCCAATTCTCATAGGTTTATGAGTTCAACTTCTGATAAGAGCTGAAATGACTATATACTTTGAAATCAAAATGAGGTTCTTCATTTACCTTCTCTAATAAGCAACAAAATACTTTAGACATGGTTCTAGGTTTCTTTTACCATGATGTAAAACTAAATCTGCTGATGTTATCAGTTCACTTATACAATTCATTCTAAGGTATAGAGGTGAGTTATATTAAGAAAAACATTCCAAAATTAAATTGTTCTTATAATTTCTAAATCAGAGAGCAATAGACCAGTGTTAGGTCCTGTATTCTTCAGTCCTTCTAAAATATATTAAAATTCTTAATGGAAATTAAATTGAGGATGAATTAACCAAACTGAGCACTGAGCTAATTAAATTGCAAACAGTGCATTAAAGGATATAAAGCTTCCATCAGTATTGTGTGCTTCACATTAAGGAACCATGGTGAGAGATGAATGGTAAATGAGCATACTCTTTCGTCCATATTACACACCCTAGGTATTGGACATTTTGTGTTATGGCCTGACATGTTTCATCTGTTAAAATGCTGTTGTTTTTACCTTACCTAATGGTGCCTTTGCCGTATTTGCACTGATGTTTATGTTCATACTATCAAATTCTAGCCAGCAGGTAAACAATGATGATCAAAAAGTAATTGGACACTTTGTTTCTCAATGTGTTTGGTGTTACAAAAACTGATGATGAAGGCTTTACTTAACCTGTGGAACTCAAGTTGCTGATTCAAAATATTGACCTATCATAAATTATTATAGTATGTAGTGCAGATAAGACTATAAACTAGAGGGGGGAATGTATAGATAAGAAACAAAATTGGTTTCTGACATCTGCTTAAAGTTCTAAAGAGAATCCAGATTTCCCAGCTAAAGGCAGCTAGTGTTTCTCCAGACCAAATTTCTGAAGTGGATTACCTTGACCTGGCATTGGTTTCCAAGGACTTCTGCTTCTCAAGCAGCTGTGGAACAGAGAAAAAAGGCGCACCTTCTTACAGATAAGAAATCCAGGACATGCCCATGTTCAGACAGATTTCGTCATTGCCTCACAAGTGGTTCTTTAGTCATGCAAATAGTCCAAACACAATCATATGTGTCAAAGAGAGTAACATTAAATCACATGTAAGTACTATGAAAAATTGCATCAAAACTGATGACTATTTTATATTATTCAATAGAAGTGAAGCCCACAAGATGACATTCCATTGTATAGAGAATCTATTTTGATATAATTAAAACTATTATATAACAAAGATTTGAAAAGATTTTTTAATGCCCCTTAGGAAGAGAAATATTTTATGGAGCCAATAAATACTAGATAAAAATAAATTTAGTCTCAATAACTAGACTAGGTTCAGTTACAATTTGTAATTGTACAAATTAAAGTCTAAAGTATTCAGGTTTATCCCTCTTTCCTAAAAAAGGAATTATCTAGTAGTCTATCATGTGCTAGGTTGTTAAAAAAAAAAGTCTTGGGTAGATTTTATTAAATTGTAACAGCTAAAATTCAAACACTTATTTGCCACTAAGGAAAATTAAATCTTATTAATCTTGACTTTTGCAGACCAGTCAATGAGTGACACCCACTACATTCACCTGATAAACACAGTCAAATGGTTAAGTTGGAATTTGTAAATTAATAAATAGAAAAATATTTTTAAAGCTTTCATTCTTCATCTAAAATCTCAGTACCTATTTCAAATGAAACAACAACTACAGAAGAAAATTCTTTCCCCTTAAAAAAAAAAAAAAAAAACTTTTAACATACAGGAGAAAAGTATGGCTGCACTTCAACTTTATTGCTCTGACTCAAAATTAGAAAAGGAAAAACAAGCCGCTATTCTCCGTCATACATAGGGATAAAGCATGTGTTCCACCTCAATTTCTGACTCATCACATCTAGTTTCACCATGCTACTAAAAGGCAAGAGGCAAAACGTGGATTGGGAGTGAACAAATATTTACCTAAAACTGAAGGTATCACCCCAGGCCACCTTTTCTGCCTTGTGATTGACACACCAATTTAGTTGTAAGTTTCGCTAGAGGAAAAGGACTTGGGAAACCCATGTGCAAGCCCTGGCACTCATGATCATGATCAATACTTATACACTTGTTGGGGGATGGGAAATAACCTTGGGAATGGCTGCTTGGATGCCTTTGGAAATGAAATTTTTTTTTTTTAATTCTAGGAAGTTTACACTATATGAAGTGGCAAAATGTTCCGATGATTTAATGTAAAATTAATAGTAACTGTTTAAACATGTTTTCTTTGTGTATAAAAATAGTTGGTTAACAGACCTTACCCAGCACCTTTCTATTAAAAATTCACTGATTATTTTTGATTCAAAAGACAATGTAATATATCAGATATTTCATGTTAGTTATTTATAAGCACAATCAAGTACTATAATGTGGTTATATTCAAATAATAACTCTAATATATCTGCATATTACCTGACAGTGGGGCTTCAGTGGCTTGATTCAGAGTATATATTTGTTGAATTGTTCAAAAAAATCACTATTTTTAAATCCTCTGTAAATTATTTGCATGAGTTTTGCTATTTTATGTCTGCTTACCTGGCAGTGTTTTCCCACTTATGAGCGTCAGTTCATTCTTGATATATTTTTCCAGAAGCACGCATACCATTTTTATTCCGACAAGGATAACTTGTTAGTTGATGAGCAGCCCCTGATATTTCTTACTAGAAATTTTATTCATGCAAGTCACAAAATGAACATTGGTGCTTTAATAAGAATTTTGAAGCTCGATCCAAAATAATGAAAATGAGACTCTCCCAGCTTTCTATAATGGTATTAGGATATGCAATGGAAAGAATTTTATTTTAATCCAGAATATTTTGGCCTTTGGCTAAGTTTGGCTAATTGGATTTGGATTTGTTTGGTTTTTTGGTGTTAAAATTTGTTCAAATTTCTGATAAGAGCATTGCTCTGATAAGGCATTCTTCTTGACCAAAAACAAAACACAAACACAAAACTGCCACTGGAAAGTTCATATTAGCATATCCCAAATACTTGACTTTGTAGGATATTTGTGAAGCAGAGAGTATTGAATTAACTTAATATTCCTAAGAAGCAATATTTTCAAATAACTGCCAAGCAAAATAATGGTATAGGCAGATGTCATTTGTATATGGAAATTTTTTTGTATATGGAAATTTTTAATAATGTAATTTTCACCACTCTCAACAACTCTCAATGTGTTTACTGCTTGATTTCCAAATTTATCCACTTTTAGACACATAAGGCATTGGACTAAAGTGATGATCATTTTACAATTGAAATAAATCATCCTCTCACATGTATCTTGCACTCAATATATGTAGCAATATTTCATATCATCCTATCACAACTACTTGTTAAGTGACTTAACTAATGGCTGATAAATGTTTTGTAAAAAATAGAATGTGTACAGAAAACATTAGATGAGATGAGTTGTATTTATATTTATTATTTTTTAGCTTAGATATAATGATGCTCCTTTTTTGCCAGGATTACAGGAAGTGCCTCTTGTTTTTATATATATTAATATTACAGTAAATACATACCCAGAAATACTAGAAATATGTGGCAGATAATCAATGTGGATGTTACAATGTGAAGATAATGTACGAGATAAACATAACTCTGTATTGTCATGTTTGATGTAGTTATTCGTACAACCCAAACCTCCATTCAGCCTTGCAGAGGGATCCTTTCACCAAAGGCAGCAGCGGGACATATCATACCCACAGTGCATGAAACACTCCTGACCTTGCTGCAATTTCCAGGGACATCTGAGGGCTTCTACTCCCATGTTCCCATCACCCATTCTTCCCACTGACGAATTATTAGATGCATTAACCTTAATCTAACTTTCAGTAACTAAGTTGTGTCCTTTCTCCAACCAAGTGTTATTAAACCCAAAATACAAATATTTCTGGCACTTAGTTTCAGAGTCCCATAAAAGAGATGGTGTTGCCATTTATCCTAAAAAGTCCTGATTTGTCCTACAAAGATTGTCTACAAACTCCTAATACATGGTTCATTTAGTTGTAAGGATTCAGAGTTATTTTTATTCTGCATGTTTGAAACTTTGAATGTTTCCAAATGCTCAGTGTTTTAATTAACTCAAATATCATCCTCAGAGACAAACTAAACAAAATGTGATTTCTTTTTTTTTAATTTTTAAAATTTTTTTAGATCATTTTTTTAAAATTTATATATATTTTACATCATTTCAGTCCCTGGGGGTCACCCACCACCTCCCCTTCCCACCCGCTCCAGCTGGTCCCCATACTCCCTTTGTGAAGTTTCATTTGGTTGACCATATATTAGTGAAGCCATTTGGTTTCTGTCCCTTTCTATCTGGCTCGTTTCTGCTAGAATGATTTCTTCTGGGCATATCCAGGTTTCCATAAATTCATCAAATTTGTCATTTTTAATGATGAGTAATACTCCATTGTGTATATATACCACATCTTTTTCATCCACTCATCTGTTCTAGGGCATTTGGGTTGTTTCCATGACCTTGCAACTATAAATAGTGCTGCAATAAACATCCGAGCACATGTGTCCTTTTGTACCCACGTTGGGGTCTCCTTTGGGTAGATTCCCAGAAGTGCGACTGCTGGGTCAAATGGTAATTCCATTTTCATTAGTTTGAGGGTTCTCCATACTGTTTTCCATAGTGGCTGGACGAGTTTACATTCCCACCAGCAGTGTAAGAGTGTTCCTTTCTCTCCACATCCACGCCAGCACTTGTTGTTGCCTGTTATTTTTGATGTAGGCCATTCGTACTGGTGTAAGGTGGTATCTCATTGTGGTTTTGATTTGCATTTCTCTGATTGCTAGTGACATTGAGCACCTTTTCATGTGTCTGTTGGCCATTTGTATTTCCTCTTTGGAGAAATGTGTTTTTAGTTCTTCTCCCCACTTTTTGATTGGGCATCTTGTTTTGTTTTTGTTTAGTTGTGTGAGTTCCTTGTAGATCAGTGTTATTAATCCCTTATCACTCTTGTGGAGGGCAAAAATTTTTTCCCATTTGGTTGGGCTTCTTTTGTTTTTTTCTTTTGTCTCTTTTGCCATACAGAAGCTTTTTAGTTTGATGAAGTCCCATCTGTTTATGTTTTCCTTCAATTTTTTGCCTTCTGCAGATGATTCCAGAAAGGGATTTCTAAATTGTACTTCATGGAGGGTTTTGCCCAAGTTTTCCTCTATGTATGTTATGGTTTCTGGTTTGATATCTAAGTCTTTTATCCATTTTGAATTAATTAATTTCCAAGGGATTAATCCTTCAACCTGCACATACTGGTTCCCCATTACCTCTGAGAAAACTCCAGCTTCTATTGGACAAACTAAAGATTTCTTCAGTGTGTTTTCCAAATGATCCTTTCACCAAAGAACCAGCCATTTATCATTTATATGTCTATGGCTTAGGCAAATATATCTGACAATTATTTACACATTCTATGTGTGTATATTTTCTTTATCCCCCTGTGTATATGCAGGCATGCAAAAATATAGAAAAAACATACATGCACATTCACATGTGTGCTCAAGCTACCCTCAACCCAACAATTAGGGTAAAACTATGTCTTCTTGAGTGGTGAGTGTAGTCATTACTAGAACTCACCTGGTACTGATCTAGATCTCAATGGAAATGAGGCAATAGCTGGATTATCTGAAACTTCATCTCTTTCCTGCAAACAGTTACTATCAAAACTAGTCTTCAGTAAGGAAGAGTTTACTTATGAAGTAAGTAAATTATTTGCAAAAGAGGCTGATATGGATAAACTCAAGTGGCTGAACTAGACAGTCTCAGACATAAACTTGTCCTTTCCACACATATCCTACTTGGTTTAACTCTACAGATGACCAACATGTCCATGGTAACCCACAATACAGACCTGGGATGTGCATGCCACAGCCTGCAATTGAAAAGAGAACACATAGTCAGTTGTTAAATAGTTAGAGAACTTTCTCCTGACTGTGCTAGATGGAAGCAATAGGCTCGAGTATGGAGTTCTGGAGCTCCTGTACATCCCAGGCATTCTTTCTGACATCATGGCTGGCTCAAACCCCAGTCTACCAGCACAACCATCTGTCAGACCTGAAAAAGCATCATGGGCTGCAACACTGTTTGGAATGCCCTGGGCTCTTGGGATCAGGCAACTCTGGATGAGCACGAGGGAGTGCTTCACACTTCGTATTTGGCACTGACAGAACCTCTCCTGGTTCTGTTTTTGGTTTGACTGGGCTGTTTTTGGTTTGACTGGCTTTTCCCTGTCAGATGCCAAAGGTGAATTCACAGAAGGTCTGGTTTCTAGTCCTCCGGGTCTTCAAAGCTGGTAAGATGATGTGTTCATTTTCTATTTCCTGCCATAATTACCACAAACTTGGTGCTTAAAAAATGCAAGCATATTGGCTCATAGTTCTGTCATTGCAGGAGTCCATAGTTGAAATCTCTGTTTCACATCTTCCCTGATACTGAGATCAAGGTGTCTGCCAGCCTGGACTCTTCTCTGCCATCTTGAGACAAGAATAGTAGAATCTGCTCCTGAACTCAATGAGCTTGTTGAATGAATGCAGCTTCTCCAGATTATAACACTGAGCTCCCCATTTTATGTTGGCTGTCCCCAAAGAGACTCAGGTTCTGAAGATCACCTACATCCCTGTCCATCCTCTCTTGCCCTCCATCCTGTCTTCATACTAGTATGTTACCTGCCATGTGATTCTTTCTCTGACTTTGAGACTCCAACCTGTTCAGAAGCAGCGTGTGCTTTGTCAACAGTCGGAGGAAGTACGCTGCCTTTAATGGAACACGTGATTAGATTGAACTCCCCAAATCTCCCTCTTTTAAGGTCTTTAACTTTAATTATATTCAAAGTCTCTTTTGCCATGTGACTTCACAGGATGACAGTTTCCCAGGGACTAGGGGTTGGCTACACTTGGGATAGTGAACATAGTGGCAATAATACAGGTCTCTGGATTCCATGATCATCCCATCATGAAATGGGCAAATCAGCAAAAGCCAGCTTTGACAATGAGGAGGAATCAGTCTTGAGAATATGGAGACAGCCTCAGAGATCATGTAGTCCATAATCTTCACCATCCACAAATACATGTTGCTGTTTGTCCAGAAGTCCAAGTACAAGGGTGCTGGAATTAATCAGGGAAAATAGAGAGTTTTCCTCAGGATTATGCCTAATAACCAACTCATTTTGTGACCTGTCTCTTAATCTTTTGGTTCTCCTTCTATGGAAGAAGTAGTTTCCAAGTGAGAGATACTATTATCAGGGAAGGTAACCAGTCCATTTCCCTGGAGTTAAGGTTACCTCCCAGCCCATTTTGCTTTCTCACATCACTGAGTTCCCAGGAGAGTGATTGAACCTAACTTATCAAGCTGAAATGGTTTCTGTTATAAAATAAATTTAGTTGTAACAAACAGATAGAATTGGAAACTAGGCTGAGTGGTTGTGATATAGTTGGCCTGTACAACCTAAAATATTTGTAACGGGTTCTAGAAAAATTTGGCTGAGCCCTGGTCATGAATACAAAAGTATGACACCTTCCAAGGCAAGGTGATACATGAGAAGCCCTGTCAATTTCATGTAAAATAGTATCTACTAGCTATAGAGTCCACTGGTCAGAAAAGGAATCAAATTAGAGGATGAATTTGTGCAAGTTGGGGACAGACCAAATTCCACTCTCAGGGGAGAATCACATTTCCTGGTGAGGAAAAGCAGGTCCTTTGTACTTTTCCCTGCTAAATAGTGCACAAATAGCCCCTTTAGATGCACTGAAAACTATGAAACCAATTAAGATGTTTCTTCACAATTTCTGATGGCTTGATTGATTTTTTTAAAAAGTGGTTTTCAGAGTCATGGTTTATTACTTGAATTTGTTTCTTCTTTAAAAGTAGCTGATTATTAATGTTCCTGACCAGAATGTGAGTTGATTAAATGTGCAATGCTATCTTTTAGCCATTAAGTGCTTAGTTATTTGCAATGCACTTTTGAATGCATGATATAATTTAATCCTCAAAACAAATTTGTGCTTTATAGAAGAAATGGAGACTCAGCTAAGTGATTTTACCAGGCCACAGTGAAGGCCATTTGAGAACATGATGGACCATAGGAAATTCTTATAGTTTTATTCATTTGGTTTGCATCAAACACAAGCTAATACAGCTCAAAATCTTTCAAAATGATAGTCTCAGAAAAAATAATTTATTAGAATTGTAGAATTTCTCAGCGAAAGGAGTTTTCTTTCCTTGAAATTAGATAGGATAAATAGCTGAATGCCAAAACATTCAATGCTTTTCTTTTTTCTCCATTTTTGAATCTCCTAGGAATTGTGGATGTGAGCAACTGATTAAATATCTCCCTGAGAAATAACTCTTGCAGGAGAGAGCTCTGCAGAGGCTTGATCCTGACCTATTTTGTGGTCCCTGCAGATTCTAGAATCCCAGTGGGAATTGAAACCAAGCAGAGATTTAGTTTATGAGCATTGAAAAAAATAAAAGGAGAAGGATCCCAGTGATGTCCTCAAAGAGCGCTGGCTTAAACACTTCTTGGAAAGAGAAGGAAGGAGCTTTGTTACCAACTTCCTTCCCTCCTCCTGGTCCTGTTCCTGCACCCTCAGTCCCCTGCAGAGTTGTGTTTTCTGGAAATCGGCAAGTTAGATCACAAGTGGTCTTTTCTTTTTTCATTTTCTCCCATAAAGAAAGCTTTATCACGTGTGGCCTTAAACTTGCAGCAAATTGCAAAGCAATGGCTCAAAGGCTTCAGCTCTCTCTGTGCCCTGGGAGCTGAGATGCACGTCAGTGGCTTTGCCAGCGTGGCCAGTTCTCCGCAGGCTGCCAGAGGAAAGAGGCCAGGAGAGAAGAGGAAGAGAAGGGATAGCCCAGGGGTGAGACCAGGCCCTTGATCTTTTTTTTTTCCTAATCCACTGTCTCTGTGCATCCACACTCACCCCTCCTGGCCAAGCTGTTCTAGGAATCTCCCCTCTGTGCTTCCTTCATTCCATGGAGTGTGGTCCAGCTTCTCCCTGAGCTCACTGAGTGGAACTGGCTGTCTCTGATCTACCTCCAGGTAAGGTTTGGTTCTCTGCATTTGTATTTTGTGACCCTCAAACATTTGAACTCACAGGAGAGAAGTGGCTAGACTTTTAAGTTCTGCATTCCTTGCCACTGACCAATCACACTTCTCCATGTAAGTTTTTTGGTTCCTGTGACATTGGTTAAAGAAGTTAGATAAATGCAGATCTGAGTTCAGATTTTGCTTCTGAGGTTTATTAACAGGGTAGATTTTGACAAGTCACAACTGCTCTGAACCTTATCATTGTCTTTAAAGTGGAATGACAATGTTAACCCTATTCAGTGATAGAGATTAACAGAAAGTCTAGAAATCATCTGGCACATAAATAGTACTTAGTAAATCCCAGTCTGACCCAGTTACTTATGACTTACATGTTACATCTCTAAACTACACACACCTTTCCAAGGACCATGAGGTTATTTTCCCTCCTAAGGGGAGAGTCTGGTGGCCAGAGACCAGCCAGTCCAAAGGTCCAGAAAACTATACCAGTTATCCAGTCAGTCCCAGGCTAGATAAGTAAGTGAAGAAGCTGAAGGAGTGGAAGTCTCTGGAAGCTGACACTGGTGTCTGTCACAGGCTCAGGCACAGAGCCTCAGTATCTGTCTGGTCCAACAGCAACCACCCCAGGCCATACCTTCTGTCAAGACTGGGGGACTGATTTGCAAATCCATGTGAATACAGAAATCAGTGTTTTGTTCTTTTTGGTTTTGAAATGAAAATGAAGAAAAACTAGTTGGCTTATTTTAACTTGGCTTCTAGAATAAGTTATACTCCACGCAGAGTACTGGATGAAAACTTTGCCCTGAGTTACCCTCTTCTAGAGGAATTTGTTCAGCTAATGGGAAGACAGTTGCCAAATGCTAATTATTCTAAAGAATGGTGCTACCTCTGCAACTACAAATGGAGAGAGACAGAGACAGAGACTGAGAGCGAATATCATCAGGGAGAACCTTCTCAATGCTCATAAGCTCCTGGAAAGATACTATACAATACATGAGATGATAGGAAAAGAAACCATCAAGATGAAATGACATACTCAGTAGACTATGCAGGATCAGTACTTTTAAGCAGTACAGTATTTTGTCCTAAGACCACATCAATTACATTGCTCATGTTCTTTTGTTTTTGTTAGAGTGATTTTTGTGTCTACATCTCCAACACAAGATGTCAGTCAATGTGCTCAATGTAGCTTGGGTATTCAAAATTATTTTCAAGATGATTATTTTCTTTTTAGTTTTAGTATTCTAGAAGTAACTTCTATATCATTTAAAGATACTTGGAGTGTCAGTGAGAGTGTTTTATTAAATATAACTTACTTGCATTTTGGGGTGTTACTGGCTTTAATATTGTGACCGACAGGAAATAACATGATCTCTGAACCCTGACAGGAAATACCATGATATTTGGGGGCCAGGCATGGTGGCGCATGCCTGTAAGTGACAGCCTAGTAAGCCAAGGCCGGGGTCAGGGATTGCAATTCGAATCCCGCCGGGGGCACGTAGCGAGACCTAGTTCCAAAAAAACATAGCTAGATGTGGTGGCGCACCCCTGTAATCCCACTTATCTGGGAAGATGAGGCTAGGGATTGCTTAAGTCTGTGGTACCCCGGGCAAAATAGCAAGACCTAGTCTCAAAAAAAAAAAAAAAACACCCAAAAAACCAATAAAAACCATGATATTTGAACCCTAAAATGATAAGTTGATTTGAATTTAATTCTTGGAAGAAGATTGCATTTAAAATTGTAAATTGAAAGCATTCCATTTGTATTTTTAAATGTTTTATAATTCATGATTATTCAACATTGTATCTTCCAAACCTACTTTTCAATGTTCTGCCAAAATATTGTTCTGGAAAGCAGTTTTAGTGACCCAGTAAGTATGATATGAATAGACTCTATGAATTTGTTCATTGGTATCAGATTAGATGGTCAAGAACCTCTATGTTCTTAGGTTTTAGAATTTGTTCTTTTAAAACCAAGAATGGATTATCACCTGATCTTTTTTGTCTACTGAGACTTATTATTTTTTTCTTCTGGATTCTAACTTTCTAGCTTATTTGTAGTATGATTGATGAACAAAATTTAACTTTAAGGTCTGATGTGGAGTTGATATATGGACACAGCAACTTTGTGGTATTTAAGGGATAATCTAAATGAAAAAAGTTCTTAATATTACTCAGTTGCTGCACTTATATATTAGTTCCTAATTGCCGATTATTGGATTTGCTAGCATTTGATTTAGAAGCCGTATAAGGCAGTATCGCTAGATTTGATCAGAGATCTTTTTTGTGCTATCTTCATAAGATTTTGTTACCAGGGTAATGCTGACTTCCTCAAATGAATTAGTGTGTGTGATGAGAATACAGCACACCTCTATGACTGGAAAAGTGCATCACCTGGTAATATGTAGAGTGATCCAGGAGTTTTGGGTCCCCCTCAATTTAGAATTACCTTGTGGGGAGGATTACCTTGTGAGGCCTGGATTGAGCCACATGGAGTCCTAAAGAAGTGAGGATTTGCATATGTAAATACTGATTTGACCAGGGAGAAAACCAGTTCCAAGGATGTGATTCCTACTCTACTCCAGACTTGAGAGTGAGGGAATTAAACTCAGGAAATCCTTCTTCTTACTTTTTGGCAGGGCAAATACTACCTTCACCAGAATTAAACCTAAGTCTGAGGCACAGACTGTGCTGTTTCCTTATCTGTCAAAGTTAAATGATCAATAGATTTTACCTCTTTTCTTTTTCTGTCATAGCTGAAGCACTATGTTGGCTGTTCCAGGCCTACAGAAGGCACAGGTGCTGTGGGGTCTAGAGTGGGCCTTCATCTTTTTTCCCATTCTCTCAAGAAAGATTTAAGGCTTTAAAGACTTTATTCTCATCAATCAATATTCAAAAGGTTGAATTCCAATGTCTTCTTCCGAATTTCCTGTTTACTTTGGATTGAAACTGGCAAGACCACAAAGTTAACAAAATTCTCCCTCATTATTTATTCCACAGGCAGCATTTAAATTCATTCTTTGCCATAATGAGGCTTAAACTGGAGGGATTGTGGAAGAATGTGGGCTAGAGGGTTTCAATAGCAGGATTAGTTCATCAAATATCCTGGTGGATTTTAATTGAAAAAATTTGCCAACTTACTGTGGTATAATAAGGTAGCTTCACATTAAACTCTGTCTACAGAGTTGTGATTTTACTGTGGAAAAAATTTTAATGAACTGTGGATTTCAATTAAATGTTTTACTTATTTATTTTTTAACTTTTAAAATCAATTTGACAGATCGGAGTTAAGGAACCTTTTCATAATGGAAACTTTATCCAAAGAAAATATCCAGCTCTTCTGCAAAAATTCAGTGCAACCAGTTGGGAGGCCTTCCTATAAAACAGAATATTCCTCCACAGAGGAAAGACCGCCTTGCTGTGGTGAACTCAAGGTAGAGTAACAGAATTAGATATAGTCCCTGTGCTTGCTTGTCTGCTCTCTGCTCAGATATTTCCTTCACAATGTAGCCACAAATGATTTACCCCCCTCTTTGAAAAAGTGTTCTTAAAATGTGGTTTATTGAAACAACCCTCTGCCCTGCAGTGAATGCCATGTGTCTGATCATGGAGGATAAATTCGAACAAATACTTTCCTAACTTAGGAGATTGCCCCTCCTAAACAGAAAAGGGAGAGTAAAGAAATGACCTACTATGTCCCAAACAGTATACAAAGCACAGTTAACCAACACTTTTACCTCTAAGACATTTGCATAATTCCTACTTGACAAAGGGAAACTGACTTGCCTTGTCTCATAGTCAGGGACACAGTTACTTTGTGATGATGCTCTGTGTGATTCCAAGTGTCTGTTCTTTTCTTTCTACCAACACTTACTTGATAGTTATATGTGTGTGTTTTAATATAAATGCTAGCCAGCCCTGTGAATGCTCAGCCCCACTCCCCACTCTAGCCCACAAGCTAGAGAGCAAAGAAATGTTTGCTCTGAGTAGCAATTTGAGCATGAACTGAACTGCAGTTAAACACCAGAAAAAGGAATTCTGCTTTTTTTTCCCATCTTCACCGTGCCCTGCGGGTGACTACACCTTCCCAGTGGAACACATCATCATCACAAGTGCCAGACTCGTAATAAGCTGAGTGTAGGGCCTGTGGCTATTCCCTGATTTATTTTCTTACCTGTGAATGGCTTGGTCCACTCTGCCTCACCAAAACCTGAATCTTCTCTTCAAAACCAAAACTCCTTTGAATGTCCTTCACAGGAAGGAGGAAGAAAGGGGAAATTTAAAAAGGCATTCAATACTAATTCCAAATGAGTGTCTACTTCCAAGAGACTCCGAAGTTTTGGCAATCTACTTGAGTTTGGACGAAAGGAAGCCTCTCATCCACTTGAATGAAATCTTCTGTACTCACCCGCTCACTTCATTGTATTCAATTTGCAGTTTTGCTTAACTGTTTGTTTAATATATGTGTTTTGAGTGGGATCAACTCTTTTCAGACTCAGTGTTTCCTGTCCTGTTTTGCAGGTGTTCTTGGGTGCCTTGTCATTTGTTTACTTTGCCAAAGCACTGGCAGGTGGCTATCTGAAGAGTACCATCACTCAGATAGAAAGGAGGTTTGAGATCCCTTCTTCACTGGTGGGCGTTATTGACGGTAGCTTTGAAATTGGTAGGTATTGCTGAAATCAGGTCAAAAAAGGCAGAAGTGATCAATTAGCAAACCATAGGAACAAAAAAATTTTTCTTTTAAATGTGGTTTCAGCCACCCAACTTTTTTACCAGATCCGTCTCACCCACGCGTAGCAGTTGCCACTCAAATGCAGTTTAACCACAGGGTTTATTAACAAGGGAATTCAACAGGGAAAACAAAATGTCCTCAATGCCAAAAGTGGCCAGTTATCTTACTCCAGTCACCATTTTCAGTCCCAACGGTCCCAATGACACATGTCAATGATGGTGCCCCTTTACCCCTCTAAATCTAAGGCAGCACTCTGCAAATTCCAGTCTTTCTCCAGTATCTTCTCTTTGCTTCTTCTCTCTTGTTTTGAGCTTCTCCACTTCTCTTCAAACTTCTTCCACAATTGCTGATGCACAAATCAGTTTTCCAATCCCTGGCCATCTCCAGGGACCAGCTCACTATGCCACCTAGCTGTAGTGCCACAATCTCCACACCTACCAATCTTCTGATGGTCACCATGGCTCCTTGTCACCTTCAGTTCATTCTTCCAGGGGTCTAGCCCTGGCAAGACCAGGTGGACCTGTTCTCATCTCCTTTCTTCTTTTCCTTTCTTTTTCTTTTCTCCTCGCTCTTCGCTTTTATCCCCCACCCCCATATCCTGCTTCTCATTTTCTCTCGTGGTTCTTTCAGACTCCACCGAACAGGGTATTTTGGTGCCAATACAATTTTCAGCTGCATCACTACCCTGTATCATTGCAGATACCTAAAGTTACTTTTAGATACCAGGTCTTCTAGACATAGCTAAGGCATCCTCACTGTACTTTGTGGTCTGCTCAGCAGTCTATTCGTCAAATTTTGTTTGGACAGAATTTGCTGTGACCTGTGCTATAATTGAGGCAATATGTTCTCATCTAACAACCGAAAATACATTTCCTGGTGCAGGTGTTCACTATTTGGATCACTCAACTAAGTTTCCAGTCAGAGTGAGACTGTCCTAGAGGAGAGGGTAAGGTGCTCTTTGTCTTTGAGTTGATTGTGTCTTTAGAGAAGTCATATTTTCTGGAAGCCCTGTGACTCAATATCTGGATTAATCCAAATGGGTTCTCCGAAAATATGATTTGCAAAGAAGTTAAGTCACAAGAGGAACTTTCTGTCCAGTGAACTTTGAAGATGACAAAAGAGATTCTATGGACATTTAAATTAGAGTCAAGCAGACAAGAAAAATTCTACTCTTGGATGTTTTTAATTGGTAACTAGGGTGTTGGGTATTTTTCTCTCTCAACACTTTATCAGAGGATGTTCTCTTGTTTGTATGCTTTCTGAGGGAAAATCAGATGTAGTTCTTTGCTCCTTTTTAGGTAAGGTGGGCTTTTCCTCTTGCTTCTTTGAGGAATATTTTTATTACCTTTTGATTTTCCATAGTTTGAAAATAGTGAGTTACAGATTTTCTGGCATTTACCCTTCTCATTGTTGTCTTAGCCTCTTGGATGTGTGATTTGGTGTCTGATGTCAATTTGGTAGAGAGTATCATTGTTTTTATTATTTCTTCTGCTTCTTTCTCTTTCTCTCCTCTCTTTTGGAATTCCCATACCTTCTATAATTCCATAGTTCTGTTTTGTCTTTTCTTGTTCCACCTGGGAGGGTTCTATTATAATATTCTCAAGCTAAGAGAATATTTCCACAGCTGCTTCCAGTCTATTAATAAGCCTATCAAATGTCATCATTTCTTTTACAGGGTTTTTGATATCTAGTATTTACTTACCACTTTTGGAATTTCAGTCTGTGCTGACATTTCCCATCTGTTCTTGCTGTCTTCTTCATACATGAACGTTCTTAGAATCTTAATCACAGTTCTAATTTTTCAGTCTGATCATTCTAACATCCTTGCTGCTGATGCTTTGTCTCCGATGCTTGTTCTGTCAATTTTTTTTTCTATTTGGTGTGGCTTTTAATTTTTTTTGATGGTCTGACATGATATGTGGGACCCACAGTAAAAGGCCTTTTACTTTTAAGGTGCAGGGAGGGAGTCTTTCTCCAGCCTGGCATGTCTTACAGTCATTTCTGCCTCTTCCCTGTGACCTCAACCATGTTCCTGAACTTTTTTTGGCCCCTAAGGTGGGCCAGGATGGCTGAAGTGGGCTGACTCCAGGTGGAATAGGCTCTGACGATGTCCCATCTGATCCCATCCTGGTTAATCAATATCCCCCAGAGGAAGCCTTGTTAAGATCACAGTGCTCTGGTAGAACTAAAATGGCTGATTTCTTTCTCCATGTGTAGAAAACAAAACTGACTAAGAACTTACTCCAGAACTTACTAAGTGAACCTGGTCAAGCTCCTGAAGTAAAACTTTAAGAAATATGTGGTGACCCTCAATGACCAGGTTGCCCCGAGTTTTTCTCTTATTCATACCCAGCAATTTCTTCACCCTTTTGTTCCTAAGGTGATCTGTGCTCACGGGTTTCTGCTTCAGCCAACCATGATTCTCTACATTTGTCTCTTGATCTTTCCAAATTTGAGGAGCAGCAGTTTGTCCTGTCACCCAAACTCTCTCATGGATCTAAGAACATGTTACTTTTTTGTTAGGACAAATTGTCAACTTCCAGATTCTTACTTGCTTGTCCAGTAAAGTAACATTTTTTCTCTATAATGTGATATAATAATTTTTATATTGCTATAGTCAATTTGTCTAATCACTAATAGAATATAAACGTTATCTGGTTTTTTTTAAAGTCCTTCTAATCAGTAGTAATCTCTACTCTCAGACAGGGAAATCTCCAACTTCTACTTCAAATTTTTCTTGTATATACTTGGATAAGTCTCCAGAAATTATGTAGAATTGATGTATCAAATCATCTAGCTGGTATTTTATGATACCAAGTCTTCCCATAAATAAATACAGAATATCTCTTCACTTAACCAGATTCTTTTTTATTGCTTTTATATTTTTCCCTATAAGTGACTTAGGTAAGTCACTTTTGTCAGTTTAATTCCTTCATATTTAAAGTACTTTTTCTATTTTGGAAAGAGGTTTTTGCTATATGTTTATTTGGAAATTCCTAAAATACTGATTTCTAAATGTATCTGTATACAGCAACCTTATTGAACTTCTGCCAACTTTAACTGTCTCTAGTTGTAGATATTTTTAAAGACAATTGGGAATCATCATGGCTTTTATTTTTATTCATGTATATTTAGAGAGAATAGTTTCTGTCAGCCAGATTTCTTGAATCTGTGAAGTCAATAGACACACACAAAAAAAAAGCATTGGTGTCCTTACATTTGACTCAACAGCAAAGTGGTTAATGAGTTACATTTAGATTGATTAAATATTCAATATTTCAAACAAACTTGCAATTGCTTTTGGTAAGTTAAGGGCAAGCCAAGAAATGACTGATAACCAATTTTAGAGGTGTATTAAATACAATTAAAAATGACCTATCCTGTCACAACACAAGGTGGCAGGGTTTGGAATACTGTGGAAGGAGAGATTACTCAGCCCAAACCAGTTGAAGCAATGAGAAGCCTTGATGGACAGCACCATGACTCCCTTGAGAGAAGCAGTTGAGGTGGTAGAGCCCAGAACCCTCCTCACTTTTACTGAGAAGCAAGCAAAAGATAAGATTCAAGGAAAGCAGAAGAGGAAGCAGGGTATGAGAACAGGCAGGAGATACATAAGTACTTGGAGTCAGCATGCCCATCTGGAGGCCGTAGTGTTGTTAGTCCTAGTCATCATCTAGTGTGCTGTTTTCAGCATGCCATTCCTCATTCCAAAACTTTTACCCTGAGGGAGCCCTTAGCTCCCTCTCTGCATCCTGGGTGAAAGGACACAGGATAGACAGGGTACAGAGCAAACCCACAATCCCATACTAACCCAATAAGCCAGTATTTGAAGTTAGAGAACTAAAACCCAAGAGAACAGCAGGCAAGCTCAAGATCATGCACCTCGGTTTTGCTCGAGCTCCCCTTTTAGCTGGATATCAAGTTCAACTGAGTGGGAGAGCAGAGTGAGCTATTTAGGATTATCAAATCCTAGTTCCCAGAGACTGGCCTTCTGCTTTGAACAAGTGTAAATAGCACCTGATCCCACAGTACATGTGGATCTGTCAGTTTGATATCAGGTTCTTGCTCTTTGGAATGATCTAGATTTCAGCTGCTGTGTATAGGGAATAGAGTTAAAAGCCAACATGTTTGAGTGCAGTATTTATTCTTGAAGTTGCCAGTTTCAACTAACGGCACATATAAAATATAAGATACCCTTTCAAAAATAACTACACGCTGAAATGAGAACACAGAATGTGTTCATTTTGCTCATTCCCAACTCAAGGATAATGGATGACAATGGGAAATGCTTGTCAGTCATATTTAATAGTTTTCCCCCTAAATTTTAATTATTTGCCAATTGTTTTATAATTATGTATTTTGAGGAGTATAATGTCACACCCTCATTTGTGCACATGCCTTGCTTACCCTCCACCAAAATTCCAGTGCAATTGCTCTTACTTTTTCCTCCCCATTCCCACCAATGACCAGTCTGTTTTCAGTCTAGGAATTATTTTTGCTTTGCTCTTTTTTAGGGGGGAGAGGGGCAGGGGAGAGTATATATAGATAGATAGATAGATAGATAGATAGATAGATAGATAGATAGATAGATAGATAGATAGATAGATAGATAGATAGATAGATAGATAGATACTTTTTTATATTTTATATATTCCATAAGTGAAACCATTTGGTGACTTTATTTCACTTTCTAGTCTATTTTACTTAATATAACCAACTCAAATTCTATCCACTTGTCCTAAAATGCACCATTTCATCTTTAATTGCTAAGTAGTATTTCGCTGAGTATATATTCAACAATCTCTCTACCCAATGATCTGTTACTGGGTATGTAGGTTGATTCATAACTCAGCAACTATGAACAATGCATGTTGGCATGCATCGTTTCTTCATATTTTTTGGGTATAGATGTTACTGTTTTCTGAACAAACTGAAACAGATGACAGTTTTAGACATTCCTTTCAATCCCAAGCTCTCTTACTTCTGGCTGTTGCCTAATTGCATTTGCCTCAATAAGTTGTTGAACAAAAGTGACAGTGGCATTCTTCTCTCATATCTGACTGAAAAATGATTTTAAAATTCCACCATTAAGCAATATGCTATGCAAATGTGATATTCTTTAAAATTTACCTTAATCAAGGATTTTTTTTTTAATCACAAGTGAGTGGTAAACTATGTTGAATCTTTTCATTACATATCTGTGAAGATAACCTTACATTTTTTTTTCTCTTTCCATCTTTTAATAGTGAGTTAATAGTTTATTGCTGCTATTTTTGTCTTATTTGATGGTACCCTTGCATTCCTGGAATAAACAACATTTGGTATTTTCATTCATTGTTCTTACCTACTTTTGTTTTAAGGGTAGACTAGTCTTATAAAAAGAGTTTTGTAGTTTCCTTTTCTGTTGTTGGAATGATGTCAGTGTTTGTACATCGTATGTGTGTGTGCAAGGAAAGGGAGGGAGGGAAGTATAGAGGGGTTGACGGAAATGGAGGAAAAGAGAAAAAATAAGAATATGAATAAATGTGTGTCTGTTTTTTTCAGAGGCTAGTGATGGTGGTTGTAAAATACTCTTGATATAATTTCAAATTTTTAAACATTTTATTCATCACCATTTATTTTCCAAGTATACCTTCTAAGAACTCAGGATAATAAGTAAAGGAAGCAAAAACTTCCATCTATATCACAATTGCAAAAATGGCTTCATGGAGTATCTGAAATAGTCACTAGCATGTAATATTGAAAGGACACAAGCTCCAGTACTCTGTTCTGGGTGGAGAGAAGGCAGAGTAGTGGGTGTTGGAAAAGGCAGGTGATGTTGGGGAGGGGCACAAGACTGATCAACTAAAAAGTTAGTTTTCACTTTATTTTGGTTTATTGGCTGTGCCACAATCAAGTAGAAACAGAATCATTACTATAATATGATTCAAAATCACTCTAACAAAATACTTGAATGTCAAGTGAGAAATCTCATACTCAATTTTTAAAAGAAATATGAAATTAAAAAGAGTTTCAGTCTGGAGTCATAAAACCTGGAGCCACCATTCAAGCTACTTTTCTTATTACTGTTTTCAAGGCTATAAAGGTTGCTCTTTTTGTAGTTGACTGAACCTGGCAATGTGAATGAACAGTAGTAAATTAGATGATTGCTTACAGATGTAAGGAAATTCACTCTCCTTAGAAACTTGGAAACATCGAAGACAACTTCAAAGCAAGGCCACCCTTTGGCCATCTCAGCACATTGATGGAAAATTGTTAAATTCTTTATCTAACATTGTAGTTCCTTTAAAATGCAATATTCCCAATGCAAATGGCTAAAACTTTAAAGTTCCCTGAAATCTAAACTCCTACACAATGATTGTTAAAGCATATTCCAGGAACCCTCTCTATTAACACATTTGAGGTAGTACGAAAAATGCAGATTTCTTGGCTGGCACCCAGAATCATGAAATTAAAAACTTTTGGGAGCTTGCAAGATTTTTCATTTTTAATGTTCCTAACTTCCTCACCACTATCTTCCAGTAACTGTTGTGCACAGCTAAACATGAGAACATAATCTCTAAGGCATGTTTAATCAGTTATCACCATTATTATCCAAAAGCAATTTGTAACATGGTTTTCTAAAGACATTTTAGAAGAGCATAATCTTTTAAAAATATTATATTTTTAAAAAGACAAAAAAAGAATGTGTTCTATGGAGATTTTCAAGTCATAAAATTTGTATTTATAGGTACAGATACATTGAAGTTATATAATGAATATTCTAGTATTGTTTACATGGAATATACTTTATTTCTATTTTGACTATCTTGGTAATAAGTACATCAAATAATTGTAAATATGAGTTTCACAATTTAATGTCACACAAAGCAAGGTGTATTTTTTATAGAGAATATCAGTTTCATCAAGAATATGTATTATGTCTCAAAAGCAAATTGCTATCTAAGCTGCAATAAAAAATCTTAATGAATAACAGAAGACTTTCATGAAATAAACCAAAGTTTACTTCAAAATCATCAAAGGAAATATGAGAGCAACTAAATAAAGACTATTACCATTTGTTTTACTGGTGAAACACTTATTAAAAGGAACATAATTAGGACAAATGAAAATGAAGTAGAAGAGTTGACAACCAACATATTTCCATAAAGGAATAAAAATTATTGAAATAATGAGCATGATGACAATTTCAACAGTCGTCTCAAGTGAAAGACAGATGATACAATGATGGGAAGTATGGTGGGGAGATGGTTCAAACAAAATAAGTTATGAATAGTTCTGCCATAGACATACATTCATTGTTTCATGCAATTACTGATGTTTGATGACTATTATTAAATCCTGTAACTTATGAACATTCTATCCTTTTCCCACAGGGAATCTCTTAGTTATAACATGTGTTAGCTACTTTGGAGCCAGACTTCACCGGCCAAAAATAATTGGAGTGGGGTGCCTTATCATGGGAGTTGGAACTCTGCTCATTGCAATGCCTCAGTTCTTCATGGAAGAGTAAGTACAAATCCATGAAATTTTGCTTGCCTTAGCTAACATCTGCATATCTCCTGTTTATGAAAGTTGTGTAAGTTTCAGTTACTTTGTTGTTGTTGTTTTATTTATTACATTCTCTTGAAGCATGGTTTTTGATTTAACATAAAACATAACTATACTACTATATATTTATGTCAACAAGACTAAAGGGAAATTTTTACTAATAAAATGTCATGTGGTGGGTAAAGAATGATTGTTACTGATAAAGTATGCACTGGTCTGACAGACAACTGACAGTGATGTGTACCAACACAAGTAGCTCTCAATGCCCAATCAATATCTCATAGGCTTTTCTCAGTAGAAGTGAAAGTGTCAGTATTCTTTAACAATGAATTCTGCTTTTGGTGCTTTTGGCTAGTACTTGAATACAGAAAATTTGAGTAGCTGTAAAAGTTTCACTTTTTCTCAAAGTTTCATATTTTTCAATATCATTTTACCCTCACAATAACTCATGGGACATGAGGACATAAGTTATCATTTTTCTTTTATATCTAAGGACTTTGAGAGTTTAGGGACTTTCTTAAAGTTAAGTGCCTTGTGATTGAAGAACTGGCACCCTAAAACAAGTCTCTGACTTCTCCACCAATATCCTTCATGCCTACCTATATCACCTCCCTTCTTTGTAGTCATATTTTGCTAGCTGAGAGGTTACTGATGGCAGGTTTTGAAGCAAAAGGGCATTTTAGAAAATTCTATGCCCAGTAAAATTATTGCCGACTCTCAATCACTGTATTGTGACATTTACTTGAGAGCCTTAGAAAGTATCTAGTTCAAAAGCTAGCTCAGATTTAAGAAGAGTCACACTTTGACCTCTGTGGCCCATCTATAAAGGTAGTGCTGGGGATCCTCTCTACGGGATCACATCTACATTTCTGGATGCTTTCCCTGGTCCCTGATTCTTTAATAGCCATTTGGACAACTCTTTACCTCTTTTTCATAGGGTAGACCCTGAGTCACTGAGGTTCTTCAAAGCTTTTGTGTGAGATCAGTGGGCAAAGAGGAAGCAAAGGAAAAGACCAAAGACATGGGTTTCCCCATGGGAAAAAATAAACAAAAAGCCATGAGGAAAAGTAAAACAAGCTAACAACCAAATTGAAGGACACAACTCGGGGGGTGGGGTAGGAGAGGGTGGGAATGGTCAAGGAGGGAAGATGGTTGGGTGAACCCTGGGGATTACAAAGATGTGAAATTTATAGATAAATTGATTATTTAATATATAAAATAAAAATAAAAATAAAAAAAATAAGAGCATGGGTCTCCCATTTGCCTAAACCTTCCCTGAGTAACAGCCTATGCCAGTGTTCTCTTCACTGAGCCTGTATGCTGTAGTTTACTCAGGATTGAAGAAGTCCCACCTCTAAAAGATGAAAATTTTGCAAGTTGTTGCAAAAGATACATAAACCCTTGACTCTTGACACAACCTTATTCTGCAATGGCTCAGTACCTCTTATATGTGACTTTTGGCATTTAACTTTCCTAGGTCTAAGTTTCTGCATCTTAAGCAGGCTTTAAAAATATTATCAAGTGCACAGTGTTGTTGCTGATATGAAATGAAATGATACCAGTAAAAAGCTTATTGAAACACTAGACGTGGATCGAACAGAATGTCAGCCTCTAGACATGAGTGGCAATAAAAGATGCTAATTTGACAGTTTTGCCTACCACCTTTAATATGCTTTGCATATATTTGTTTATAGTTTAGCATCTGCCATTGTTCCAGTACTGTGTTAGTGGGATATTTCAGTGAGAAAAAAAAAATTAGCCATGAAAACCAAAAATACAAACAATACTTCCCTTCATGAAGCTTGCTATCTCCAGAGGATTATTATAATTTATTTTCAACCTCTTCATCCGTAGTTACTAACTGGGTATTTATCCAAAATATAATTTGTTATTCTCTAAAATATCTGCTATTCTCTTAACAGAAAATCCTTGATGTTCAAAAAACTGTTCAAAAAACTATAGTATTCTTCATAGATATAAATTACTGAGGACCTATTCCCAAAGAGCTACGTTTAACTTGTGTTTTAACTCTGACTCATAAGTTTAACAGGTATATAATGATATAATGACAAATATCCCTAGGTAATGGGGGTAGAGCAGTGACAAAAGTCTCTGCTCTTATGGATTTTAAGAACAGGAGACAAGCAATGAAGAAGTAAATAAAGATGTTGCTTGCTGTTAAGTCCTAGAGGGAAACCTACCCAGTGAAGACAAATGTAGATGAGTGCAGGGTAGGGTGGAGTGGAGAGTTGTTATTTAAAGTTGAGTCATCTGAGATGAAGACTGATAGGGAAAACTGAAAGAGTTGATAGCCACACAGGTGTCTGGAGAAGAAGAATCTAGGATAAACTAACAGTGAACGAATGCAAATTTCCTACAACAGGGGAGAGTCTGGTGTATGAACTAGAAGTCTAGACAGCTAAGAAGGGAAGAGGAAGGAGGTAAAAAGGGAAGTGGGAATAGATGTCAGGTCTGTTTCCCTGATGCTCTTTGTGAAATGTGGAATACTAACGTCATAAACAATCACAAGTAAATCACCTCTTCCTTGGAATAGATGGGGAAGCAGAGAACTTCTAAGCAGAGTGATATAACTGGACATATTATTCAAAGACCACACTGCTGCTTAGAAAAATGACCCTGGTGGGAATAACTTAAAAGCAGGGAGTCTATTTAGAAGGCTGCTGTGGAATTTCATGCATCAAAATCAAAACTGTGTCAGACAGGCTATGAGTTCAGATCAGAAGCAGAAATCCCTGTTTTAAAGCACTTCTATGCTTGTGCCCTAATTTAATCATTTGTTTCCACATTCATCAGAGTTTAAACTAATCTATAACTCCCATTTTATAACTAAAAACACACAAATTTGAAGAATTTAATTCATTTTCCTAAGTACTATATATAGCAATTAGAAACGAAGGTGGTATTTATATAAATTCCCATTCACTCAATCTAAATAATCCCTATGCTTGCAAGACTTGCCTGTGATAAAATGAATTGAGAAAGTTGAAATAATTAAAATTAGTCAAAATGCTACATAACTACAACATCATCACTATCAGTGCTCACTTTTAGAGCCTTGAGATATTATTAAAAGTTCGTGGCATCTCTGAAATTATTAGTGAGAGAAAATTGTGTTAAAATTATACTCATTAAGTGGTTCTTAAAACACATTATCCCCTCAGTGAATCATTTATTAAGAATGATAAAACTGGGTCTCTTCCCTTAAAAAACATATATACAAAATTCTCACTTATTCAGTGGGGTTCATGGACTCATTCGGGTATAAGTTATAAAAAATATAAGGTAACCTTTTTACTAACCTACATATTCCAATAACTCAATATACTTTTTTCTGATTGTGCTAAATGAACAGGTGCTTACTGCTAATATGCCAGATACATTACTACCTGAACAAAATTAAAATCAGGTGATGTGATATTCTTTTATCAGGTACCTGAAAGTTCAAGTGATTAGAGAAGTGTTCTCAGGGATCACTTAAATGGCATTGTGGAGTTTGAGAATGTCAGGCAGAGTTATCACAGTCCTTGCTCTTCATCCAGCTTTTATTGTCATCTTTGAGACAGAAGACAGAGTAGAATTAGGAATAACTTAAACTCTAACTTTTTACAGAAAAGGATATAATCTAGATAAATAGTTCAAAAAGTTTACACGTCTAATTTTTTGTGTCAGTAATACTGTTGTTTTACTAAATTCTCAGGTCTAAATACTGTGTATCAGCAACTGTAGGCTGTTAAATTAGTGCTTTTCCTCTGAATCAAAGATAATAATTTCAATCAAATAGTGGGTACTTGTTCACAAAGGGAGATTACTTATAATCATTGTTTTATATTGAAATGAGCCTCTCTGAATAATTCTTACTTTTCTTTTACTATGAGTAAATTGTCTGCTTTAGATACAAAGTAATACCTATGAATCAGATCTTCTGATTCTCTTTAGCAATCTCTGCTATTAAAAGTTGTTTTAATTTGGTGATTCAGGTATATCTGCAAACTCAACCTGGTACCCCAATTTATGTAGTGTATATAAAATATATCTAGCACATTGTTAAGTGACCTGCAGTCAAACACATTTGTCTTATACAGGTACAGGTATGAAAGGCATCCTCCTTTCTCCAATGCCACTCTGAGCATCTCTCCGTGTCTCCTGGAGTCAAACAGTCCAAGGCCAATCTCAGTTATAGAAAAATCACAATCTAAAATAAGTAACGGTAAGAGTTTTTTTCCTAATATGGTCACTTCTATCACCTTGGGGTCCTTCGGAGCATAATAGCTCTCTCTGCAACATAAGCAATCATCCTGAAGACATGAAATCTACTTTCTACATGGGACAGGGTACAAGGAATTCTGTTAGAATGCTTAGAGCTGCATATGATAGGTATATGTTGGACAGCAATGTTACTTGGACATTGTCCTTGGGAACACAGGGCACGTTTCTTTTGCATTACACTAGATACTGAAATGCCCCTGAGGAGACCAAGTCAGAAAAGCAGCTATTTCATCTCTGGGGCCCTGAGAACTCCCTATGCTCTACCTGACCAAGGTGGCATGGATCTCCTTGTTCATGAAATCCATGAGTCTACCCACAGGTGATTGCCATGTCACCAGGCTGCCATTCAGGAAGAAACTCAAATCTCCTGTCTCCACAGCCCTCAGCACCAATACACTCAACAATGCCTCTCTCCCACAACCAATCCACTCCCTGCTCATACCCAATTTCTACCTAGGTATGTGGAAACCTTTCTTTTATAGATCTGGTGGTCATACAAATTTTCCTTCTATACCATGAAACATGTCCTCTCCCCTAATCCCTTCCTTAATGCTGTCTCTTGATATAGCTGTCCCCTGGGTGGTGAACACTGTTTGAGGGAAGGGAAGGATCATAGCTAAAAAGAAATATGGAAATATGAGGGGAGAAATAAGAATATAAACATGCAAAAACCTTTGCTCTATCCTTCTGTATGAAAAGAAGAATATTCTAGAAGAATAGAGTATGAAAGAGGTAATCAGTACATTTAGGGGACAAGTATAAATAAAGCAAAGGAGTTACATAAGTATGAATATAATAAATAATACATTTAATTCAGGTCTGCTTAAAGAGATAAGGTACTGAGCTAGAGCTTTGTGTTTTCATTTGTACATAATATATAGTCACTAAAGATATTTCATTTTGTACTTATTTTGAACAATTAGGAAGAGATATGATACAAATAACAATACAACAAATGATATCTTTTTTCATTGGGGTAACAATGGTTTGGAACACTGTACAATTTAGGTTACAGAGTCATACCTCTTCAGATGTCTCTCACTACACCACAGACGCCACCAAAACCCCCATAGTCTTTTATCACCAACCACGGGATTTTCTCCCCACTTTGTTCTCCTCCCCCAAGATTTCAGTTTTAAAAGCCTGCAAAATACTTAGTGCTGGCAGGAAAGGAGCATTCAGAAATGATGATTGTTGGCAGTTATACATATCATCACTTCTATTAAAAGGACTGAATTCTTCAAAGCTGTATTTTATTTATAATTTATGATATGGACGGAATTATACTACTTCCCATGATCCAATTATGACATGACTTATTGAAAGCATTTTCAAATTGTTAGTTTTAAATTTTACTGTTATAATATTGTTTCTAATTTTACAAGAATTTGTTTCCTAAATATAGTTATTCACTGGTAAATCATTGCAAATCCAAACAATTATATCCAAAGATTAAGTACTACAGATAGAATATTTGTAACTTTAGATAAAACTTGATCAGTGTCAAGAGATGTCCAGTGAAAAAATAAGAAAGATTAAAGCAAAAACTTTTGTTCAAAATTTTGTTTTGTCGCAGAAAGGCTACTAAATATTATTGAGGTGTAGAAATTCAGAGGACTCGTTGCAAGTATGAATCTTTGAAAAAGAAATAAATCAAAGATGAACAGAGAAGAAAATGTAGAGATACTTGGTCAAGACTGCAGGATTTAGCTGTCTGAAGTATTGAAGTTACAAAACATTTTCCAATCTTGTTCAAATTGCTATCAAATTGTGTTTATTGCAAATTTCACTTCAGCATTCTAATCCAATTTAATGCAAAATAAATATTTGACTTGGATAGTGATCTAATTTCAATCCTTCTGGCTGACTTTCCTTTTAAGAATGTGAAACTGATGCCAGCTCATCCATGTGGATTTATGTTTTGTTGGGGAATCTTCTGCGTGGAATTGGAGAAACTCCCATACAGCCTCTAGGCATCGCCTACCTTGATGATTTTGCCAGTGAAGAAAATGCAGCTTTCTATATTGGTAATGTCCACCTCGTCCATCTTCATGGAAAGCAGGGAGCTTTTTTTTTTGTCATTCTAAGCTAAATAAGATATAGAGGGTTTTAGGTTTCATATCCAGCTCCTTATTCAGCTCATGCATTTCTGGAAGCCAAACAGAGGTTTTGGATAATGAAGAAACTTCAAATGAAAGGACTTATTATTACGTTAGGGAAAGAACATCAGATTAAAAGACAATAGCCACAAGCTCTGCTATAATGTCTGACCATGTGTGAATATTTCCAAGGACTTGATATTTCATAAGTTTTTTTTATTGGACTAACAGTACTAGTGAAGAATTTGGGCTATAATAGCTAAAAAATTTTTTTTGCTTCCATAGCCCTAGAAACCATTTCTTTCTCATAAGTCCTGGTTATTTTGAGCATCTTTTTCCTATAAGGAATCAGCAAGGAATTCTGAGATCTAAATAGCAGATGACAGCATTAAAAAAAAAAAACAATAAAGAATTTGTGTTTCCCAAGGACAAGAACCAGGGCTGAGGCTACCCAATATGTGAACTGGGTCCCAGTGGTTAGAACAGCTGCTAAAATGACAATACCCAAAATAGAGTAAAGTTCAAAGTGAGCATCATCTAAGCAGCATTTACTGAGCGTCTCATAATCCTCAGAAACTCCAGAACCAGGAATGGCTAAAATCTTTTCTGTTTCACACATCAGTTGTAGTTTCTGAGAATTTTACTTTTTTGAGGGTCTTGCCATCAGGGACAGGAAGACAAGATCTAAGCTCACCAAAGGACACTAGAAGTGGGTCCATTGCACAGCCCTGCCATTGCTCTACGTAGAGGTGGCCAGGGAGGTCAGTCATAGCCAAGGAGGCAGCAGCCACACACACAACACCTGTTTTCAAGAACTGGAATTACAACAGTGGCTCTGTTGCTTGTGCCAGGCAATGACTCTGTGGAGTGGAGGAAAAGTTGCAGCCAAGGAGAAGCAGCCAGGTGACCCTTTCCTCTCCAGGAGCTCAGAAGCTTCTTATTCTCTCCTTTTCGCCTTCCTTTCTTTTATCAAAAAGGTGTCTGGCATGAGCTATTTACTCCAGCTATTTTAACTCCCAAGGTTATGTGGAGTAGCTCAGGGAGGAAATGAAAGGAGGGTGGAAAGGATCTGCAGTGAAGGGCTATGACCTGGTAAGCAAGGGCTTTGTCTGGGCCATCAGTTCACCCTGACAAAGCTGCCCAGGTTGGTCATTCTCTTTCACCTGCTCCCAAGTCCAGCTCATTTACTGCCGCAACGTTGAAACATGAGCACTTTCTCCTAATGTAGAAGAGACCAATTTTAATATCAAAGCAAGCCTTGTGCTTAATGGACCCTAAAAAATTACTAAATGCCTGTCAAAATTACTATAATTCTGATTTTTTTTTATCACTGTGAGTAATTTAATCCTGGACATAAAGTTTGTTCCATTTTGGGAAATTAACTTCACAATCTTGATGTGATTTTCTTACTAAGAGGTAATGAATGCCTTAAAACTGTTCATTCTTTTTCCAAAAGTAAGAACTTATTTCCTTACTCAATGAGGTTGAAAACATTGACATTAAACACTTAAGTCAGGAGGCAATGAAATATTTTCCCCTACTAACTAAACCTCATAGTTCTTTTTCTGTCTTTAATTTTTTTACATTGCTGTAGTACTCATATTTCTTCCACCTCCATATCATCCATGACCCATCACCATTTTATTCATGTCCCTCTCTTCCATTACATCCCCCTCCTTCTCCCTCCCTTCATGGATGTTTTAGTTCTAATGTCAATTTGTTAGCTTTTACTATTTTGTGTCCTTTTGTTTAATTTAGTCTATATTCCACATATGAGACCATCTGATATTTATCTTTTTCCTTCTAATTTCAGCCAGCATAATTCCTTCCACCTCCATCCATGTTGCTGAGAATGGCATGTTTGTCTTCTTTGATTGCTGTTTAATATTAATGTGTAAATACAACTTTTTAATCCATTCATCATTCATCTGTTTTGGGGCATTTGAGTTATTTCTATACCCTGGCTATTGCAAATAGTACTGCAATAAACATAGGAGTGCAATTTTCATTTTGAATTAGTGTTTGCATTCCTTAGGCTAGATTACCACAAGTGGAATCACTGAATCAAATGGTAGTTTTACTTTTAGTAGCTTGCAGGTCCTCCATACATATGTTCATAGTGGTTGGACCAGTTTGCATTCCCACCAGCAGTGTAAAAATCTTCCTTTTTCTTCACATCCTAAATAACACTAGTTGTAGCCCCCACTACCCCCCTATTTTTTTGATAAGGGCCAGTTTTTAAAATTTTTTATTCATTGCACAAATATACACACATATATTACATCATTGTCTACCCCGAGATTCTTCCATCACCTTATCACCATCTTAATTTCTTGTGCCCTTCCCTTCCCTGATTTTACCCTCCTCCCCATCTCTTGCTCTATGCTTCAGTTCTGTTGGCAGTTTTACATTTTTCTTGTCCATTTGCTTTCCCTGTATCCCTTTTAAGTGAGACCATCCCGATATGGGCATTCTTACCCATGTGAAGTGGTATCTCATTGTGGTTTTAATTTGCATTTCCATGATTAAGTGATATTGAACATTTTTTCATATGTTGTCAGCCACTTGAATTTCTTCTTTAGAGACGTATCTTTTTAACTCTTCTTCCCATTTTTTATTGGGTTTTCACTTTGTTTTGTCAAATTATGTAAACTCTTTGTATATATTTGATATCAGCCTCTTAACTATTGTATGGAGAACAAATATTTTCTCTCATTCCATTGTTTTGCTTATTGTCTCTTGCTGTGTAGAAGGTTTTATTTATTTATTTTTTTTTGCTTAATATGATCCTAGCTGTTTGTCATTGCCTTTATTTTGTTCCTGGTGAATTGCTGGGTTTGCTGTGACCAGCAGGACTCTGGAATGGGCTGATCACTTCTTCCCCACCTGGTAGCCACTCTGCACTGCTCCCTCCCAGGGCAATGGCTAATCTCTGCCTAAATCACATATTTCTTGCTTAAAGATTTATTAATTTATAAAATAAAAAAAACCACTATTTTTGTATGTGTGTTGTACAGGGTGTGTGCAGACGGTTGCAATTATCGGACCGATCTTCGGTTTCCTGTTGGGCTCATTATGTGCCAAGCTGTATGTTGACATTGGCTTTGTAAACCTTGGTAAGGGAGTTTATTTTTATTTATTCATTTATTTTACTGTAATTTTTTAAAATGGGAATTTTAAAAAATCTTTCATAAAATGAAAATAATCAGTAGAAAACATATTCTTGATATACTCATGACATACTTATAAAATATGATAGTAGTTGATAACTAGAACAGGATGGCTTGTGGATGGTAATTCACCTGTATCCCTTTTCACTTCCCATTTGACAGTTCAAACACATTCCAGCACAGTTAAGAGACTCAAAATTATAGTCACTTGTTTTGAGGTGCAGCACATTTACTGCAGTTCCATCAATGGGTCATGTATCATGAAACTGACAAATTTATTTTCATACATTGTTATTAATTTTTGCACTGTTTGATTTCTTTACTCACAGTTCTCCCACCACCACAGCACCTGTGATCTATCACCACAGTTCCTTGTGCTCTCCCCCAGCCTTCCCTATTCTCCATCCCCTGCTGAATGCCTCAGATTCATAGTCAGCTTGCAAGTTTTGTCTTTTTCCTAAACTTTTGTTTCTATATATTCCACATGTAAGTGAAACCATCTGATATTTATCTTTTTCCGTCTGACTTATTTCTCTTAGCATAATCCTTCCAGCTCCATCCATGTTGCCACAAATTGCATGAGTTTATCTTTTTTGAGCCTTTCATCTTTTTGGAGATATTTGGGTTGTTTCCATAACTTAACTATTGTAAATACCCTGTGTGATTTTTTTTAAAGGAATAGCCTATGATAGTGATATTAACTTTCTTTCTGCAAGAGAGCTTTTATATAAGGTGTAAATGGGGATCCTCATCTTTACATAGGAGTTAAATTGTTCTTTTCAAGATGTACCCACTTGAAAAGGTTTTGTGATTTTATTTCTTTTTAAGAAAAAAATTTACTTATCTTTTAAAAATTGAAATTGCAAGTAAAAGTCAGTTCGTGTTAATATAGAATGGAAGACTCTGGCACTACTTGTTATTTTTTAGTCAAACTGTGAGACATGTTCCAAAAAGTTATTTTATTCATTCAGTCTCTCCCAAATTTGTTTTATGTCTACATTACCACAGGTGCTGGTATACCTCAGGATATAAAATAGTTGAATTTCTTGACTTCATAAAGTTTAATATCTAGTCATGAAGATTAATACAGATAAAATGTGAGTGTGATATGTAGTACAGAGTAAAATAGTTAAATTAAGGGATTGCAGTTAATGTGCAGTGAGATAAACTAGTGTCAACATTTTACCAAGTGTAATGGTACAACTGAGCCTCTTATTCAGAGGACATATGTCTAACGTTATTTTCATAGACTGGTGCAAGGCTAGTAAAATATTTTGTATGTTTTTATACAGAACAAGAATGTTAATTTGTTTCAAAAAAAACTTTTATGCTTACAACCTTTCCATCAATTAAGAAATGGTTATTATGATGTGTAAGATACTGACATTTGATATCAAATCTTGCTTCAAACCTAGAATAGCGCTGTAGTATTACTATCAGCTACTAATCACATTCTGAGTGGTTCAGACTAGATTTGGGCATAACTCTGAACAAGTTTTAGGTAATCAAGCAATATGTGACCCATAGGAAAGAGGGGCTGGTGTGGGGTACCTGGCAGGTTGCCAGGTACATGTGAATTTTCCCTCACATGTTACTTTCTTCTGTCCACTGGCCAGGGGTCCTTCAGCAGAACCCCAGAGCAGAGTTTATACCTTCTAGTATTCTGACTCTCTATTTTTAATCTAAAGAGCATAAGAAGAAAGCTTCATGCATTAGGAGTATCCTCTTTTCTTTACCAAAAAAAAAAAAAAAAAAAGATAATGTTTAGGTAAGAAAAAATTATCATGTATGAATTAGTAGGTATTTTATAATATAATGCAGCGAGGGCATTAGTTTTGCCATCTGTTCTATTTGACTATACTTTTTTTTTTTTAGATCACATAACCATTACTCCAAAGGATCCCCAGTGGGTAGGTGCTTGGTGGCTTGGTTATATAATTGCAGGAATCATAAGTCTTCTAGCAGCTGTGCCTTTCTGGTGTTTACCAAAGAGTCTACCAAAACCAGAAAGAAGAAAGGATTCCATTTCCTCTTGTGAGAAATCCAAATTTATTGTGGATGAGCACACTAATTACCAAATAACCCATGGAGAAAAGGCAAACATAATAGAAATGGCAAAAGGTGAGTCAGCTTCTCCTTGATCTTGAAGAACTATCTTCTTGGAACTTTCTGGATCTAGAAATAACATAGTTCTAATATTGTTGTTTTCCTCTCCTGTGTCTAGGGAAAAAAATTAGAAACTATGCAGGAAGCAGAAATGAAAATCAAAAGTCAGTTTTATTACCAGAAAAGTGATTAGAAAACATGACATAGTGTCTTGATATTCTTCCCCTCTGACATCTCCACGCTTAAACCTCCTAAGTTTAAATCTAGCAACTGCTCCTGCCTGGAGTTTCACATTAATCTAGGTAGACAGAAAGGAGTAAGTCCTCAGGGTTGGTAGCCTTTTTACAGGGGAGACCTACCCACTTGAGAACTATACACCACAGTGTGTCTTTGCCACCAATGATTAAAGGAGTGACAGTAATGGCAGGAAAGGCCAAGGGTATTGGTGTATTCTAGTATTCTAATGAATTCCTTCCACATAGAAATGGGTGGCATGAGAAATGGTAGTTCTTTTCACCCTTCCCCTTCACATTTGAATCTGGTGGCATAATGGGAAAAAAGGAGAATTCCAAAGGTATTTTTTCACAGTAATTAATCAAAAATAATGTTTACATTGCCCCATAACCATGATCCTAATTTGAAGAAAAGAGTTAAGAGATCTGAAGTTTGTAATGTCCTATCTCTGATTCCCAGCTCCTTCCTACTTTTTATCTACACTACTTAGAGAAGAATCTGTTCCTGTCTAACTTAGAACTATAATCTGGATTTTATGCCTTTAGAAATACATGCCTGTGTTTGAATCTGAACTTGGCCAAATTCCAGCCTGTGCTGGTACCAATGATCTAACATCTCTGGCATGTATGTTTCCATCAATGATCCTGATGACTATGACAATGGGACTCAACCACTAAGCCCTGCTGCCAAGACTGTATCTTCTACCAAGTGTGACACTACCTTTAATGACTCCATGCTATTTCTGTTTTGCAGATTTCCTTCCATCACTGAAAAATCTTTTTGGAAATCCAGTGTACTTCTTGTATTTGTGTGCAAGCACTGTTCAGTTCAATTCTTTATTTGGCATGGTGACATATAAACCCAAGTACATTGAGCAACAGTATGGGCAGTCATCCTCTAAAGCCAACTTTGTTATTGGTATGTTTGTCCTCCATACTTTCTAAAAGGTGTTATCCTAGCCTCATATGGGTGACTTTTAGTAATTTAAAGGAAAATGTTCCAATACTGGGCTGCAAGGTAATTATTGACATGTTAGATATGAAAAGGTTAAGTGAAGAAACTGTAGTCAAAAATCTTAAGTAAAATATTTAGATAGCCTGTAGTACAATTTCCTTGAAAGAAGAATTCACCATTGGAGGTGGTCATAAAACCAAAAGACCAAATGTGAATTTTAGTAGATTATTATTACTGGAAATATATCGTTCAGCCTTTAATCCATGCAGACATCATTTAATGGTGCTAATTCAATAGAATACCCCAAGGGTTTGAAATTATTTCTTCTTCATAGAATAATTATAGAATTGCTCTGCCTCTATTCCATATTTTAGGATAAATAATTTTCCTATAATAATCTTGAATGATAGCCATTTAGCAGATGTGAACCTAATCTATTCTTGGTTTGAACTATTCTTCCATTAAATTCTAAATGTTAAGGCTACCCCACTGAATTTTACTTTCAACATTAATTGGTTCCAATTAATTAATTTTTATTATTTCATGGTTGACTGATGAAATGTTTGAATTTATTTTATCCCAACTCTTCCATTCATGCCAACCAATGCATTTAGATTGACTTGAAGAAGAATAAAAGAGGAATGAAAGGTGCCTCCAGGGAACACATCTGGTACTTTTTCATTTAGTTTATTTTTATGGAAAACTCTGTGCAAGGAGCACAAGTTTCCATGCTCAGCACAAGTTCTGTTTGGAAGGTTTTTTTGGAGGATCAGAGTTGCAAACCAGGCAAGGGAACAGGTAATTGTGATAAATACAAGGCTATTGCACTGGGTCTCAGGCTTTCCTTCGTCACAAAGAAAGGGGGTTCTGATGACCAAGGTGTGTACTCAGATGCCAAATGTGTCCCAGGAGGGGACACATATATGCCCACATATAAATGGCAGAGCTGTACACACACTGCTAGAACTCTCAGACTCAGAAAGAATTCTCTATAAGTGATGATATGATCAGGAACATAAGGATCATCAAGCATTAAAAGAGAAAAGTGTAGGAACTGGGGTAAAGTTTGATAGGATACTGTATTAAACAAAAAAAATATTTTGTGCAGAAAAGGCAAGAGAACATGAAACTTCTTAGAAGTTTCAAGAGAACATAGGCTTCTATAAAGAGAGAGGATAGTCACAAACTTTAACAATGCACACTGAAAACCGATGTTCCTTAGAATAATTTCATTTGAATTTCCAGGCTCTTCTATGGCCAGGTAGGAGTGTGAATGTAGTAGAATCCAGCAAATCAGGTGGCCACAAAATAAGGGTCTACTTGTGCTAGGATTCCTAATGTCCCAGGTTCAATTAGTAATTTACAAAATAAAACTCTAACCACATTTTCTCTGAAGGTTTCAGTTCAGAACCTGGTTTCCAGAAGGTAGTTTTTTGTTTTTTTTTTTAATAATTAGCATTTAGAAGATGGAACTGAAAGACTAGAGGTCTGTTCTTTCTATGTTAGAGAAGGCACAATGTCAAACACTATGGATTTCTGTGCATAAAAAGAGGGAATTAAATGATACACATCAATTTCATGGTAGTTTTTAGTTATTGTGAAGAATAAGTTAGTGTGAAAAACCTGCAATACTAGAGAACCAGTTCTATTTATTTCTGTATTTATAAAATCAGAAACATAAATATTAACATTCATTAATGGGTCATGAGTAATCACACTTATTTTACATTATCTACTTTTATAGTATAGTTATATTACATTATCTACTTTTTTATTAAATGGTAATTAATTGCCTCTTAGCTGATGTTCAGTTCTTCAGGGATCCAGTATTCATTCATCTCTGCTACATCCACAAACCTCAGCTCAGCTGAGGAAGCACAAATTAGCCTTCTTCATTCATTTCCAGAATTTCATATTCATGCTCCCTTCGTGTGTGGGGGGTTGGTTTTTATTGTGATCATCTTAATGTTAATGTAAATTCAATCACAAGAGTGAAAACAAGATGCCCTTTTTAAAAGCATTGAAAACATTTTTAAAATAGTGCAATAGCTCTCGAGAATTAATTAATATCAAATATATATTTGATATTTTAGATTCTGTGGAAATTAGGAGATGGGTTATATAAAGTCAAGGGAGGGCAGAATTTGTATTTTATAGCAGTACATGTCAGTGTCAGTTGGATCAGCACCCATAATTATGTATACATCAGTAGACACTGAACTCATATTTGAGCCTGGTCTGTTGATCTACAAGCTTCAGCCCTTATATTACTTGATAAAGAGCTACCAGTGACTTATGGGTAAACAATATGAGGATAAAAATCTAATTAGTAGAGAAGTTGTTTACTGTTCAGAGCCAGGCTGCTGTTTTCTTGAACCATTTACCAAAATTTATCATCCAACCCACAGGGCAGAAAAGCCTCTTCTGTTATTCCTACACAGAGGTGTTCCACATCCCACCCCAAAGATTTTCATCTTTACCAACCTCATACCTAGAAATGCTTGTAGTAACTGCCCTGCATATTTGTGTGCCAGATACTGTGCTAAGAAATCTTCATAACCACTTACTCATCTCAACACTATCTTATCGGGGAGAAGACAGAATCACTTGCATCTGTAGAATTGAGGTTCAAACCCAGGCATCTGGGTCTCTGGAGTCCAAGCTCTCAACTACTGTGTTAAACTGTTTTCAAGGGTCATCTTTAAGTCATAGTCATTTGACAATCAGTTCCAGTGTATTGTTTGTCTATTTATCTACCATTATGCTAAGTGAAATAAGCCAGAAGGAGAAAGATAGAGGATGGTGTCAGTTATATGTGGAATACAGAGAAATCAAACATAGGTTCAGACATAGGCAAACATTTAAACCAACCTTTAAAAGGTGACCATAGAACTGAGACTTCCAGTGGAGGGGTTGGGACAGGTAAGCAGAGGGAGGCACAATGGACTATGGTGGAGAACTACGGATGCTTAGCTGGTGGAAGAGCTACAGTGACCACACCTGAAGGGAGAAATCCTATATATTCAAAATATTAACAAGGATGTAAAACAATGAAGAAAAGAAAGACTAATTCCCAAGGCCCTTGGACGAGGATGGCATGCGATTCCCTGTATTTAAATCTGTTTTGACAACTTACTAAAAAACATTGTGCTGTGAAGTAAAGGATTATACTATGCCTACCTTCTAAAGCTGTAATGAACAGTAAGTGTACCATATCTAAGGTTTGGCTGACTGGCTGGTGAACTGTATATAAATGGTAAATATAAGTAATCTACTGCTACTACTAGTGTACTGCATTGTCAGAAGGCTACAAGAGGAAGAGACTAAGAGGCTGATGGTCCATGTATTCCTGTATTATGTGTACCTGTTATTCACTAATGCCTAATGGTCATCTAAGTGTACCTTTTGATCCTAGTATCAGACCGGGAAAACACTGATTCATTGACCCTTTCAGTGTTAAGCAGGATGTCCTGCAGAACTATAACCTGTCAGATGTGCTATCAGTGATCTATAACCTAGGATAACCATCAAAATTTCTGATATATCAATAAATGATAATTAGTATTTCTATAACTTAAAATGACCATGTAATAATGTTTTAGGAACAATTACATAGCTCCTTAGAAATTTCATGCAATCTCTTTTGGAGATTCACAAAATGACCTATTTTTCATGTTCTTCAGGGCTCATCAACATACCTGCAGTGGCCCTTGGAATATTCTCTGGGGCAATAATTATGAAAAAATTCCGAATCGGTGTGTGTGGAGCTGCAAAACTCTATTTAGGATCATCTGTCTTTGGTTACCTCCTATTTCTGTCTCTGTTTGCACTGGGCTGTGAAAATTATGATGTGGCAGGACTAACTGTCTCCTATGAAGGGTATGTTCACTCTGAATAATCTGGGAAGTTGTAGTTTGTTTTAACAAGTTAATAACTAAAGCATCTCAAAGTAAGATAATTTTGTTTTTAAGCATCACTATGAAAAAGGAGTTGACTGCTTTATTGCACAATAAACCAATAATGCTTTTCACATGAAAGTTGGTACTGTCACCAAAATCATCTCCTTAGAATTTGAATGATGTTTATATTTTTCTACAGTGCTAAACCCACACTTTATTTAAGGGAAGTAACCTGACAGTGGAAAATGCAGACCTTGAATCTTGCCTCAGTCCATTCTGTTGTATGGGTTCTTTAACCCATTTTTAATTTTCTCATTTAAAAAATGTAAATAACTGCCTTTTAGAATTTTGTAAGATTTAAGGAAAATAATATTAATAAAAGTCGTTAGCACTTACCTGGCAGGAAGTGAATTACACTATTCCTAGAAACAAGTGCATAGAAACTAGAGTACTTTTTTTCTCAACATGGGGATCTCTCCTGTTCTTTCTTGCATGCTTATCAGTCTGATCTCCATCTTCCAGTCTTCATCACACCTTCATTAACCTGGTTGCCCCTGCTGCTAAGTGAATATCAAGTATACTTTTTATTATCCATAATGTCTAGAAAATTAATGAATGCTAAATTCATGTATTATTTCTCCTGGGAGTTATCACATAATGTTAGCCTTAACTGGGTATGGTATTGACCTTGGTAACAAAATAGACTAGGAACATTGGTTATAAACAGGAATTGCAAGAAGATTCTGGAGAGAAAGAAGCCTTGTGCTCCTTATAGTAGATAGAAAGAGTAAAGTACATTATATTTTGCAAGTGATAAAACACTTCAACTTCATTTCTTCACCATTATCTTTAGCACTTTTATGAGATAAGTTCATCCTTAATGGGCATCAAGTTTAGAAAATTCTTTCTAGAGCATTATATTGTCTATCAGTCAAAAGCAAACACATAGACAACAGCAAACTTTTGAATTTCATATTAAAAGTCTACTTAGACAATTAAAATTTTAAACAGATAAAATATAATCATGTGAGAACAAGCCCCTGAAAGCAGTTACTTTAAAAATTTCTAGAAACCCTTTGAAATTACTTTCCATATTTTAGAGTATTTTCAACCATATCAAAGATTTAACCTTTAAGAGTAGTTTTACTATTGCAAGCAACCACATGAAATGGTGACATCACTGGGAAAAATCTCACTTTTTCCAGAATAAATACTTTGAAGGAAAAAATTTCATCTGAATATAAACGACCTGGCATATTTGATAGTTTCATCGTTAAAATTTTAAATGTTGACTCTGCTGTCAATTTGTCCTTCATAAAATATGCAAGCAATTAATCTCCACTTCAGTACTGCCCTCATTGATAAATTTACCTTACTTCCAGTAATTTAAAATAATAGGTTTATAAAATACAATATGACCCCTAGTTATTATCCTGAGTTATTTTGTTCCAAAGGCTGTTTCGATTCTGGACATTCAACAGAAACACTGAGACATTCCACAAATACAGTAACAGAAGAAACCTTACTTCTTCAATAAGGAGAGTAAGAGTTGGGAGGCAGAGATTTAGAATCAAGAGGACTGGCAGGACTCACTTCAGGTCTTGCCACTAATAACAGCATAAAACTGATGAGCAAGTTATCTGCATACTTGGTTCCAGGTATTCCAAAAGTGAGTTAGCCTGTCTCACCTCCAACATTCTCTCAGCTCAACCTTCTATGATATCAGCTCTACAGTAGCCACACTGGCTTGATTTTAGATTTTCAAGGCACATCTTTATGCTTTCAGACACTACCAAACTCTCCATGAACAATAATACCTTACGGTAGAGAACAGGTTGAAGTATTCTATCGGGTATCTCAGGAGGTCTAGTTATGAGCCTTTCCTGCTGCTTGGAGATACCTCAGAAGTTTTGTTTTAACTTTTTAGGTCACCATATTTATTGCAGGTTCTCTTATTCGAGAGAATAGAATATCAGTTAAGAAATACTTCTGAAAAAAATATTTCTGAGAGACTGGGACCAAAATGAGTATGTATTTTATCCAAATAGGATGCCTTTTTTTCTTTGATTAACTTATTAGACAAATTAACTTATTACCAGATATGTCCTGGTATGGACATATCCTGTCCATACCAGGATATGTACCAATTGTTTTTGGTACTAATAACACAGAAGTGATGAAACAGTTCCTGCCTTCACTAAGTATGCAAAATAATGTGCATTTCATTATGACCTACAAATACCTTTGTTAAAACAAATGAGGGAAGGACAATAAACAAATTAATTCAAAATGGGAAAGTAAAAAATAATTTTGAAATACAATGGTAAATAAAGAGAAAAGAGAAGAGACATATCATTATATAACTATCCCAGTTGGAGAATAGAAGACTATAAATAGCCTAAGAACAGAAAGAGCAGGATTAAGTGATTCACGTAAGATGAGAGAATGGGAGAATGATGAGAGAGAAAGAAAGGAAAAAGACAACAATCAAAATTAGGTAAATTAATCATTTTTTTAAAAAGCAGTTCCTTAAGGACAAATGTTGGTTCATTCCCACCTGGAGCTATCTTCCCACCTTTTAAAAGCAAGCACTTAGTAAATTATAACAAAAAATTTTATGACCAAAGAATGGGTAAGATTTTGAAATAATATGAAAGGGTCTAAGGATGCCATAAGGTATGAACAACTGCATACGTACAGAGGATATATAGGATAAAGGAGCTATATTAACTAACAACTCATTTATTCATAAAAATAGACAAATAGAACATGTAGCTCCTATACATGTTGAAAGTATACCATTAGCAATGCCATTCTATTGATGCCCATATAACAATGCTGAAAGAAATTATACATACAGACACATGTTACCTGCAGTGCATTTAATTCATGTCATTAGTTGCTCTAAAAGTTTGGTGTTTTGCCTACTTATCCATTTTCACACATCTCTGCATAGAAACATAGTAGAAGTTTCTAGAGGTAGCAAACGTTAGCAAAAGTCATAAGCCAAGAATTGGATGTTTTGTGAAGCTGTGAACTTCTAAATAGAGCATTTAAAAAGAAAACTATTCATAGTGGATTCACATTTAATGATCAGAAGCTGGCATTTCTGAGACAATTGTGTTTCCAAGAGGCCAGCTTTGTTGACAGTTCCATTTCTATTACTCAAGAACAGAGATTTTTTAAATATATTAGGGTGCTTCTTGCTAAGAGATAATATCTTATACTGTTACTTCTCTTTTCAGAACCAAACCTGTCTCTTATCATGAATTAGCACTCTTTTCGGACTGCAACTCAAGATGCAAATGTTCAGAGACAAAATGGGAACCCATGTGTGGTGAGAATGGAATCACATATGCCTCGGCTTGTCTTGCTGGCTGTCAAAACTTCTCCAAGAATGAAAAAACTACTGTAAGCAATCTTCTCTAAAATGTGTGCCCAAGGCATGCCAATAGTGCATAAATACAGGGCTCAGGGAACAGCCCAGAAGTAGACCACACGGATAGTTACCCTAACTCTTCCTCTGTCTTGTTCTTCTTGTTCTTTTGTGTGGAGAAAGGAAATATAACCCTTGCTGGTATAACTAAAGTTGCTGAAAGAATCAGGGTGAGGCTTAGGGTGAGAATTAAAAACAGGCATCAGACTGGAGGAATGTTGTTAATTATGAAGTTTAGCTCTTTTATTTTGCTTATAAGCGACACCATGAACAAATAATAAAGTCCTTGTCATGCAAATATATAATAAGACCTGCACTGGGATCTTTGTCTCCTCACTCTCAAGATCAGTGGCACTTGAAGATTCTAGGCACAAAACAAAAAATAGAGGAAGTTTAGGAAGGTTAGACCAAGAGGTCAGGAAACAGATTGTGGAGAAGTTAATGGTACTAAGACAGCTATCCCTGAGAAATCAAAGCAATCTGTATAACAATAACAATGGATGAAATGTAGAGTTTCTATAGCATGCAACAGAGAGATGAGGTTGAAAATGTAGTTAGGAAGCCATATGAGAAGGGTATTGATGTACTTCAGTTACTAACAGACTTACCAACCGCTAATCACACCTTTTTGTTCCTGTCAGAAACACAGACTCTTCTTGAAATGCATGGTGGTCAGAATGCTTTCTAATTGAGACCCATAAAATATGCCTGTATTTGACAGTCCCAGTTCTGAAAATTAATTTTCATGAATTTTACACATTTAAGCATGTATTTACACATGCTTAGCAACTAGGAAAGAATGTCCAAGCAAACATTACTAAAGGCAGAGTAATAGCTGTTAATTTTCTTTCTATTGTTATTTCAATATTTTATTCACAGCAGAAATAATTGACCTGAAGCAAATACCACCCCTGCGAAATGAATTTTTGCCTTTCCTCTCTTCTTTCAGCCACTACTCTTGCTAAACACCACTAAGAGTTTTCCTAACTAAAGCTATCATTTATTGGAGATGTTGAATGCCAAGGAATTTGACTTTGCTTTTAAAAATAAAATTGCATTTAAATGTAGTATCAAGTAGTTGGTTATTATTTTACTTATCTTCCTCTCTCTTGGGAAACTGAGGCAATGAAGTACAATAGACATGACTAAAACTCACATATCTAGTAAGAGGCAGCTCCAGTAGCCTCTCTAACCAAGATTTAGTTGAATTTCAGGAATCATGATTTTTCCCTCTAGTAGCCATTATAAATTCTCTCATGTCCGCAATCAACATATTTATTTAACAAACTTTTATTGACTATGTAAAATGAGGTTGTATTTTAGGCCCTAGATGTACAACGATGACAAAGCAGACAGTTTCTGCCAGTAGTTGCATTCTAGTGGTGTCATACAGTTCATAAGCAGATATGTAATATATTTACATGTAATGATAAGTTCCGTGGAAAAAAAATAAGAATAAAAGGATGGAGAGAAAGGGTACATTATTCCAAGCTGGTGATCATGGAAGCTCTCCTCATTGAACTATTTAAGCAAAGACCCTGTCATGTAGTTGGAAAGCTGCCCAGCAGAGAAAATGTCATCATGAGGAATAGGAAAACCCAGGATGTTGAAGGAATGGCCAGGACTTTAACATGCATGTGTGTGGGTAAAGATCATGGAGTGGTGAAAGATCAGAATGAGACCCAGAAGAAATATCATAAAGTTTTGTAAACCACTATAAGAATATGGATTTCATGCAAATACAACAAGAAGCCACTAGCAGGCTGAGACACCAATGTAGCTGGACAGCCATATATATATATATATATATATATATATATATATATATATATATATATATATAGGCTTAGATTTTGAAATGGCAGAGAAGGAAAGGGGATATAGTTGGATTTGGGTAGGATTTGTTGGGAGATTGTTCAGATAATGAAATCTTCTCTCATTATATTTTGTTCTGCTTCATACACCCAAGTACAAAAAACAAGAGAATGCCCCTGACTGTTCTTATAATACAATAATGTAGCATCTTTTTAAAATACTTTAATTTTATTTAAATGTTTCCTCATGGTTGGACTTTTTCCATTGTGTTACAGATATTTCAAAATTGCACCTGTGTGGGAATTGCAACTTCTAAATCAGGAAATTCCTCAGGCATGGTGGGCAGATGTCAGAAAGATAAAGGATGTTCAAAAATGTTTCTCTATTTCCTTGTAATTTCAGTCATCACGTCCTATACTTTATCCTTAGGTGGCATACCTGGATACATACTGCTTTTGAGGTGAACAATGATTCTCCCCTACTCGAATTTTTTATAAGACTATAATCATCTAGAGTAGTGATTTCAAATTCTGTCTGATTCCTCACAGTAATGATTTCAAATTCTGTCTGATTCCTCAGAAAGCTTGTCCCACATCTTTATTTCACTTAAGCATTCTTTGCATTAGGTATTTACTTTAAAAAAGTGATTGAACAAAAGTTTTCCTAGTTAAAAAAATTTGTAAACCATTGGTTCAAAGAGCAATGTTAGTGCTTACATCACTGTAACCTCTAGTAGACTATTTCTAACACTGGTGATATTAACTAGCATGACAAAGGTGCTTTAGCTCAAACACAGTTTCATTGAAATATGAATAAAACAAGTTCTAAGACATTAATTATTTGGAAATGTCATTTTTTTCTATTAAGTCTTGAATTTAAATATAATAACAGCATATTTGAAGTTGACATCCAAAATTTTATCATAAGTTTAGGTACTACTAACCTCTGGTTTCTAATTTATTATATTTACTTTAAAAAATATAGTGAAATTAATAGACCTAAGGAACAGAGATAACTAACATCACCAAACATAAAATGATTTTAAAAGGTTTTCTTTCTTTTCCTTGTCCTTATTTCTTTTTTCAACTTTCCTACAGTCTTTTCTTCTATTGCAACATAATTTATACTTTAACATTTATATTGACATCCTGTATTATGTAACTTTAACATATATAATTTTAAATTTTGAAAATTTTATTCTTGTATCCAGGATTCCTAGTGATAAAGATCTTCCTGATTTAATCATCTGAGTAAATATTACTATTATATGACTAACAAAAATGACCTAAATATTAAAAAATTAAATACTAAATAAAAACTAAGCTTAAAATATTAAATTTTCACTTGACTGGCAAAATCAGGTGCCCACTATTTCACAGAAATATTTAATATCCCATTGTGACTGCAGTTATATCAGCTCTGATCACTATGGTTCTATGCTTTACACCAGAAGTTACAAAAACTAGTTATAGGTTAAAAGTCCATTATTTTTTTATTCAAATTCTCACATATTATTAGAAATTTATTCCCCCTCCCCCTGCGAATATACACAATACCATTTAAAACATGTCATGACAGGATGACTGAGTGTTCATAATATTAACCGTAAGTTCCTTGATGCACTTCGTGCAAAAGAACATGGGGGTATCCTAAAAGTTACTTGAATTCTAATATCACTTAATGTGTGTTAAGCATATTATCACTAACACTACTATATAGCTTAAAGAACTGTATTTTTTGTAATAATGTTTTTGTTGTATTTCAGGTGCATTAAGCCAGAACTTAAGTCTTTTGCCCTAGGTATCTACACATTAGCAGTACGAGTTCTAGGTAAGTAAATTCTATGTTTATTTATGGTAGCCACCACAAGTGTATTTTGAATGGGTCATTAAGTATATATGTCAGAATTATGTACAGTTAAGTGATGTAGGTAATGATTTTTAAAATGTTTTCTTCTTTAATTCATTTTTACCCTTCCTCATGCCTTTCCTTAAATCTCCATTCCTTTTCCTAGAAATATTATTGGGAACAATGCTCTGGACACTATACAATATTGTTGTGAGCATCAGACATTTTCTGATTAAGATCTTCCAGCATTGTCTTCCATCATTGATAATTTCTTTAAAATCCATTTTGTTATCGAAGAATCTTCTTCCATAACAAATAGAAAGGAAAGCAAAAATTGAATCATAAGACAGTGTCAGTCTAAGAATTTTTTTCAGTTAACTGAAATATAAGTTCTTTCAAGTATCTCTCAATGTCAGTATACATATTTAATAGAAAAACAGTACAGATGTGAGTTGATGATTTTGTAAATGTGTTTGGGAGCTTTTTTTTTATTTCCAGCCACCAGATTTTTCAATGTGCACTAATTAAAACCCATAAAGAATACAGTGAATGAGTAAGATAAGGGCTCTCTCTGTAAAAAAGTTTATATTCTAATGAAAAAAGTAAAATAATCATAAATGTTCCTTTGTAATTTGACAGAAAAGAATTAACTCAGAGCTCTAAAACTCTAAAAATAAATTTAGTTTACATGGATCTCAATATAAAATGGGTGTATACAATGATATTTTATCCTGATAACATTAGGAAAACAATAAAAATGGAAATTTATGCCATAATCATTGGCTCTAATTCCACAATATAAAAACAGATTATCTAGAAAAATGCCAGATGTTTGAAATTGAAATATGACCCTTGCTAGGATTGGTCTTTATGCTTATATCACTTTAGAAATATAAACAAAGCCTACAATGTGAAGATAATTTCAAAAAGTGATTCATAAAGTATGTTGCATAATGATAATAATATGCTTTAAATGGCAAACATATAAGCAAAGTCAGAAGGCAAATGAAAAACTGGAAATTCTTTTTTGGAATTTATGTGACAGACATGTGGTAAACATACCTGCTTTAAACAAAGCTCCTAAGTAATGAGAATAAAATAGATTAAAAACAAAGTAAATGACTAAAAAGAATGAGCAATTTCATAAGGAAAAATTCAAAAGATAGTAAAAAATTTTTATAATTGTAGTACAAGAGTGACATTTGCATTGTGACATGAGACACTCTTTGTCTCCCCCCCTCAATCTGCAACTAAGAAGACATTCATCACTCAACAAAGATTCTACTGCTCATCACATTATCTGCCAGAGAGACACTCAAATCTATATAAAAAGATGTATGGATTGTGCTTCCCCATTGAATAGCAGTGGTCTCCAGCTGCAGCAGAACCCATGACTCAAGCCTGTCACTTCAAAGAAGGTGGCAAGGCACTGCATGTTAATCAGGCTGCTACACATCTGCCAGCCAGGATAGCTACCATGAGACTGGCATGCCTCATTATCCTCCTTCCCCTGCCATGGCAGAACCCATGAAGCAGGTGGGGAGTGGTGCCCACGGTCCCCAATACCCCAAAAGTGATGCCTGCAATGCAGTGACACCAGCAGCAAGGTACCTCCTACTCTAAAAGGAGAAGCAGTCATGTAGTACCTGCTTCCCCTACAGAGTCAGCAGTTAGTGGGAAATGCCTGTTAAGTGTAGCCAGAGGCAATTCAGGTAAAAGAAACCAAAAACTTATGCTCTAACACCACCTACTGGAAAATAAAAGAAAGGCCTCTAATTGCCAAGTTCCTGAATTAGAATTAAAGCTAACAAAGCTATACCAATAAGAAAGATACTGGCTACTTTAAAAGCACCAGAGATGTAATTCATTAAGAACCATGAATATTAGTAGAAACATGATACCATATAAAGAAACTGATAATTCTCCACAAACCCGCAATCCAGGAAATCTGGATGTTCTAAATACATAGCCTTTTGAACTTTTCAAGCAGAAATACTTTATACAAGCTTATTTGGTGAGGCCTGGTGCTAATACCTGACAAAGACAAAACAAAAAAAGATATATACTAGTATCTCTGATGAACATATATGCAAAAACCTTCAACAAAATATTAGCGAAACCTATTCAGCACATTAAAAGGCTCACACACCATGATCTATGTGGTTCAACATATCGCAAGTCCATCAACATGACAAACTACATCAACAAAATGAAAAATAAAAATCACATAATCTTCTCAACCTATCAAAATTCCAATGACACATTTCAAGGAAATAGAAAAAGTGAGAAACAGAGAAATGGAAGGAAATGCAAAACAAATTCATAATCATAGATCATTTCAAACTAGGGGGAAAGATTGATGAGAAAGAGAGAGACAGAACAAATTATGTTGATGAGACTGTGGAGAAAAAGGAATCTATACATACTGTTGGTAGGATAGGAATTGTTGTGATCACTATGAAATTTAGTATGGAGATTCCTCTAAAAATACCATATGATCCATCTATTTCACATATGAGCATTTATAAAAAGAATATATAAGCAATATAGTCACATTATAAAAATATATGCACTCTGGTACTTTTAATAACATTTTTTACAATAAACAAAATAAGGAAATAAAGTTTCCACTGACAGATGAATGAATAAAGATTTGACACTTATGAACAATAAAATACTACTCAAGCACAAAGAAAAAATAAAATCTGTGATATTTGTGCCATCTGTGATAACATGATGGACATTGAGGATACTATGCTAAGTGAAATAAAACAACTAGAAAAGACAAATGTCATGATTTCACACATGTGAACTATAAGGAAACAAAGTAAACAAAGACAAAACTAACTAAACTCATAGCAAGTATAGAAGTGTTGAAAGTTGGGCTGGGTAAGGAAGGGGTGTTAACTGAATGGTGGTGAATGTAAACTGCACTTTTGGTGGTGATCACTAGGCAGTATAGTACACACAGATGTTGAATTACAATGTTTTACAGTGGAAACTTATTATGGAATGACATATTCTCAATAAATATGAATGACATATTAACTAAGCAATTTCAATTTTAGTAACTGATGGATATCAAGAATTTGTTAACCAAAATATGAAAAAATTTAATTTATGATATCTAATTATTGAGAAATCATATATATTAAATAGCAAATGACAGCAAACAGTGTAATTGTCAATTAGTTAGGGATTGCTTGAACAAACTACAGAGTAAACTCACATATTGATTGGAATACTGAGCAACTATGAAGCCAAATGGGGGAAAAAACTCCCTATACTGTGATCCCAGGTATTTGTCAGTTCTGACTGCCATAAGAGAAGACCACTGACTAATACTCAGCATAGCATGGTGCCATGTTGGGGGGTAAAATATTCTGAAGCTCATAAGTCTCATATATACACTGCAGAAATAGATGATATATGTCTAAAAAGATTTGCTAAAATATCAGTTCATCTACCTTGCTGGGTTCACACAAAGGGTAAATGGTTTAGGTTATCTGGCCTGAGGAGGCAAACTGACCACGAAAAATGTAAAGACAGGTAGGATTTGTCATGCAGATTTCAGAATGTGCCTTCCCCATTTACAAAAAGCCTCTTTGGGGTTGTGTCATCTCTCTTCTTTCAGTATAGAGAGGAAGACACCCTAACAAATGAAGAGTTCCTTTATAAATGTAAATTTACCTACGATAGGTAGACTTAGGCTCTGACTCAAGTACTCCTATGCTTGTTGTTTCTCAAAATACTCTCTTATGTTAGAGACATACTGTTGGGTGGCATATTCTGGTCTCCTACAGATACCCTTGGTTTTTCCGAAGCAATAACTTCTGGGTAAAAATAAGTGGTTCCAGATATTCATTATACAGTAACCCAAAAGATGTGCATATATTTTTAGTAGCAATTATTTGGTTTTCTCACAGCAGGAATTCCAGCTCCTGTATATTTTGGAGTTCTGATTGACACTTCATGCCTCAAATGGGGATTTAAAAGATGTGGAAGTAGAGGATCCTGCCGATTGTATGACTCAAATGCTTTTAGGTACTGTGTCAAAATTGTTCCACCATCTCGTTATTACAACACATCAGGTTTATACTCTTCACTGGGCACCAATAATTCCCTGTATAGTTATACTGCTTATACAGTTTAATCAAGAAAGGTGTTCAGTTTTATAAGACAATTCTATTTATAGGATATAACTATAAGATAATAATTATTTGACTACTTTGCTAGGTCTTTCATTTTTTTCTATTTTTATCATGACCCCATTTTAAATTATTTTTTAAAGGAGGATATAAAGCTTGAGAGTTGAGTAGAATTTTGCAAGTTTATGCACACAAAAGTAAATTCCCAAAACTTTAAAGCATTTAAATGTAAGTCACATTTTGAGTTTTCTTTTTTTCCAAACTGAGCCAAACTGTCCCATTTATGTCAGAAATAATCCCCTGGGCAAGAGTTGGATTTGGCTCTAAATCTGTCTGGCTTTTATTGCCAAACTGATGTTCAATAATTCCAGTACTTGAAATGCATAAAAGTAAAAGGTTTTCTCTGTTTGTATGGGCATGTATGGGGGCTGAGGGCATGGCTTTCTCACTATGGTAACATTCAGTTCAATTCATCAAACACCTAGTACCATTACTGCTTAAAACATTGCTTTAATAGCTTAAAATCAAGGTGGAATTTATAGTCTTACAATCTGAGAGTTTTCTAGAAAGATAAACTTGGTACTGAGTCATTTAAGTTGGAAGCTAGATGTGAATTGAACCAGCTATCTCAAATAAGTTTAACAGGTTTTGAAGTTATATTAAAGTTTATTTTGGTGTTTGAAAGGAACTAGATGTACTTGCAGAATTTGCACTTTACTTGCAAGGGCTGTTTTCACTAAAGTTAAGACAATAAAGTTCAGAGACAGAGTATATACATACAAGGTGACCACATGAATCACTAAACCTGTTATCCATATCTTCCTATTTTATGACAGCATGCACAACTAAAGGATTTCTATGGGAGAATGTGCTTAAATCTCTGCTTTATTCACAAGTCATTCTTCTCTACTAATGTTCTAATTCCCCTTTCATAGCTTCTTGAAATAATTTTTTTCTAGAGAGATCAAATTGGGCAAGATTTAAGGATGAGGTTAACATAATTATCATTCAAAACTGAACCTTCTGAGAGTGAAAGGAAGCACTTTTAAAGATTACACTGGGATATTTTGCTTAGCACAATCCCTTCCAAAAGTCATAATGGAAAAGATATGTATCAGATGGTTTTGCTTTTATGCAGAAAGGGTCAAGAAAAAAGATAAAACTTGTAAGGTGACCATTGATTTGAGGCATATAGGAGGGGTGGGTCATAACAGATGGGAAGAGCACAAGGGTCTATAGTGATGGATCACTGGTGCTATGATGGTGGGAGGACTTCAGGGAATACAACTGAGGGAAGAAATCAAATACTGTACAAAAATTAGCAATTATACAAGGGGGAAAAGTGTATTCATTTTACCTCTTAAAAACTGAATGAGGTAATGTGTAAAGTATATATATATATATATATATATATATATATATACTTTTATTGTTCTGTTCATATAAAATTTTGGTATCATTTTAAGTAAATTTATTTTTTAAAAAATTTCAACATTACCTTGGGACATTACACAAGCTGGGACTGTTCTGGACAAATAGGGAAATGATCACCTAGTCTATGGGAATAATTTACAGAATACATAACTGATCATATAGTTCACAATAATGAAAATGATAGTACTACCAAAAAACTGCTTTCTATCATCATCATATGCTTTCAATAATATGTCATGTGTTCACAGAAAGGCCTTTTCTAGTTACCGAATTAGCATTCTTAAAGAAAACTATCCCCACACAGCTTTATTAAGTGAACGATCAACGATGTTAATGTTATTCAATGATATTACCTTTTATAGTATTTTATTTAAAGTTAGACAGTTGCAATAATTGTGACTGAGACTCTTTCTTCTTCTAGACACATATATCTGGGACTAACTGTGATACTTGGTACCATATCCATTTTGCTAAGTATTATGGTACTTCTCACTTTAAAGAAAAAGTTTGTTTCAAAACATGGAAGCTTCAGAACCAAGAAACAAAGAACAGTGGTATCTACAAGAATCAAGAAAGAAAACTACACAAGTGAGCATTTGCTACAACCCAACAACTGGCCAGAAAAGGAAACACGGCTTTAGGAAAATGATGAGTTAAGGAGTCCTGGTTTCTAATTTCTGAAAATTCTGCAAATAAATTTTAATCAAAAGGTTTTGAAATGTGTAAATTCTTTCTGCATTCAAAAGATTTCTATTTTGTTTCTGATCCTAGGTATTAGATAATATACCTGAAAATAATAATTAGACATATTATAGAAGATGTAAATAAACATTAAGTGACTCTTAAATCTTTCAATTTATGTACAAATTTTCTGCTATTCCCTCATTCTACTTAATTGTCCATTAATATATTTAGCTGTAATCCTAATACAATGTCCCCTATAGTCTAATAATTATGTGTAAAGTAATTCCTAACCTGAAACACATGTCTAGCGTTAAAAAGTTAAACCTCATCTTGGCTTCTTTCAAATATCAATTTAATGGTGTGGTATTTGTTAGGACAGAGTCAGAATCTGAAGAGGAAAACCTCAAGTTGCTTTCTTTTGAAATATAGTAGATGACAAAAAATAGTAGCAAATGAGCTTGGAAGATTCAAATTTTAATAGCACTCTTCTACCATCCATTACATGTGCCTTATGTATGGTATTTTATGTGGTCACAGTTGTATAGTAATAAAGTTAATATTAACATGCTTTATTGTCTTTCTATAAATTCAATGGATTAAAAATTTTTGCAAAAAACACTGATCTTTAAATATATACTTTAAATATATGTAAGCAGCACCAGATACATGCATATGATATAGTCTTAAAACATATTTGAAAGTCTATCCTAACCTTAGATGTCCTATCAGAATGCAGATCAATGGGTTAAGTAATGGGTGGTTCTGCTAGCTATTCTCCCTTGTATAGATGATGACAGGCTCTAGGGGCTTTTAGGCAGAAGACCACAACTGGTGCTAAGGTAGACAGAAGTAGCACACTTCTGGGTAGCTCTTGGTGTTCCTGCACCTGGAAAAAGGAAGCTAGGTATTTACTCTTCACTGTTGTCCTTAGTGCTCCTACAAGTATATATGGCAGCCTTGGCTGTTCAGCATCTCTAATCTGAAGCTCTCTTTTAGTGCTGCTTTTCTTCTTCTACTGCAGCTTCATATGTGGGCCCTCCCAAGAAAAACAGACTGAAGGCAGAGTTCACCATAGTGAGGCAGTCTATTAAGCTACCCCTGATCACAATCTAGTATTTTCTATACTTTATAAACCTGAACCACTGAGAAGATTACATGGGAGACCATTGGGTTAAGAAAGGAAATCTAGAGGTCTTTTTACTTCTTCTAGAGGACTAACCAGTAGAAGTGAGACAGAAAGTCCTTCAAATATAAAGGGGAGGACAATGAAAATTTCAAGGTTAAAATGGGGACCTATTAACTCTATGACTTATCAACCACTGTAAAAACTGTATCTTAGTCTTTGTAACAGTCTTAATATTACAATTCCTATTTTACTGAAAATTAAACTGAGGCTCAGAGAGGTTAGGTGAATTGCTTTACCTTGGATGGGTATCAAGATTAAATGCAGGTATAAATAAAAAGCTCTATTTCCATCATCCCAAATTACTCAATTATAGGACATTAAAAAAGTACTGTTTAAAGTTATTTGTAATACCTCTATATTAGTTTATCTCTTTAGAATAGTTTCTCTTCTGCATATGTATTCATCTGTGCTTGTCAACAATACACAGATAATCAACAACCATTACAAAACATGAGAATATACTGACCATTGACAGGTAAATGGATAAAGAAGATGAGATATATGTACACACACACACAAGCATACACAAGCACACACAGAGAGGAATACTACACAGTTACCAAAAGATGAAATGCTATTTGCAACAGCATGGATGGATGTATGGACCTAAAGGTTATTTTGCTTAGTGGAATAAGTCATGCAGAAAAACCAAAACATTGTATGATTTCACTTATATGATATATAGAGAGAAGACAGATAAGCCAAAAAAAAACCAAAACAAAAACAAAAATCCTGGACTATAAGACCAGTTAGTGACCACCAGAAGGGAAGAGAAGGGAGAAAGAAGGTGGTTCAAATGGCTAACAGGGATCAATTGTATGATGAAGGAAGGAATTGTGTCTTTTAGCGGTTATACTTAATGTAGAATATACACATGGTTTTTAAAGATGCATATCTGAATGTTAATGTTATAAAGCAGTATTACTTTAATAAAAAGAATTAAGCATTTTATTTAAGGGGGATTAAGCATGATTTATAGATTGAGATACTGTACTTAAAAAAAAACCCTCAAAACATGCGACTTAAATCAAAGTGACATGATCAGGGATAATCCATTGGAATTCTTAAAATTGTGGAGACCTGGAATTCTTAGTGGCCCAGAAACAAGCAGAACAGGGCACCCCCTACAAGAATATATTTGAGATGTTTCTTCAGCTTAAGTCTGACAAGGAGGTCAGAACAAAACTACCTTACTCATACCATGGAAGGGTCTGCTTTTCAGTTAGCAAATTGATTATGCTGTTTACTTCTATACTTCTGCTTTATCTTTTTGGAATATGCTTTGTTAAATATTTTTACCTAAACTCTTGATATACAGGGTGGAACTATATTATCTAGCTTAAAAATGAAGACACGAATTTGCCTCCATGTCTCTTACATCTTGCCATTCTGCAGTAACAAGGATGTTTTCCAAATCATCTATAAATTCATTCCTGATTTCTATTTTATTCAAACTTACTAGTTCTTCCAAAAGGAGGAAATAAATGAGATGGTTTATTTCACTAAACAAGGTAACTTCTAGGTCCATTCACGTTGTTGCAAATGGCAGGATTGTATCTTTTTTTGCTGTTTGGATATTTCAACTTAAAATTGTCTTTTTGATGTAGATTAGCCACATTTATATTTAGGGAATGTAGTATATTAAATTTATCCTTTTGGAAACTTAGGGTTAGACCAAAGAAATCATCAATTTGTGGAAATGTGCAGATTTTAAAATATGTTCATTAATTATACATTAATTTTGATACATCAATTATGTATCAAATCAAATAGTTCTATTATACCATTCATACCTTGATATATTCTTTCCTGATTCCTCTTTCAAGGCTTGAAGTTAAGTTTACTAAAATCTCCCAACACAACTGAACTAAATTTTTGTAAATTGCTTCCATTTAAAAAATTATTTGTGAAATTTAATATTGCTTTTAATAAATGTATGCTTATAGATTTAATTATGTGGGTTTACTGATACGCCTTAATGCCAGAGCTCTCAAGGAATACAGGACTGGGACGCTGTGTTTACTTTTTTCACCTTGATCTTGTTACAGATCCCCTGTACCCCCCCCCCCAAGATGATATCTAATATCCTGATTCTTGCAGTCCAAGAACACATTTTGTATGACTGGAGGCCAACAGTGCTTCCCATACTATATAGGAATACTTTAAGCTGATATAGAGGCATACTTTCAGCTGATACCTAAGGGCCCTTAAGTTTATTTCTAGTCTTCCATATTTATGATATTACTATTTGGAATGTTTTATTCTATTTTAATCACACCTATATGTTAGGTGTGATTTAGGATCTTAAATTCTATTTTATAACAGATTCATCAAATAATTAATGGTTTCATATTTAAATAATAACTAACTGACTTCCTTTACCAAGGTCTATTATTGATTTACTTTGCACATTTGATTTTCTATGTATTTCTCAGGAAGTGATCTGAATATCTGTGAAAAGGTTTTGACTCTCTTTCTCTTCCTTTTCTATACTTTTTTTATTGAAGTAGCAATGCATTGTGACACCATAAAGGTTTCAGCTCTGCATCATTAAAAATCAACATATACTATAGCATTTCCAGGAAAAGTCCAATTCTATCCCTTAGAATACAATGGCTCCCTGTTACCTGACTGACCCACCCCCCTTTTTCCCCCTTCTGGAAACTACTAACTGGTCTCATAGTCTAGAAGTTTATTTTTGTTTTATTTACTTCTGCCATTTGTTTGGTTTCTCTACATATCAAATCTGAGAAAGTGATATAGTACCTTTCAATATCCTTTAGGATACTTCTTGTGTCATTTTCTGCTGCTAGAAAACCAGGTGATGGTTATATATTCAGCATCATCCAGTAACCTCCCAACAAAAATCCAGGAAACCTGAGTTCCATGGTAAAGCATGACCTTTCAGGATTTGGTCCCCAGCAGTCTCGGCAGTTCCATCTTTCAGAGAGGTGGGCAACTGAGTAAGAATTCAGAGCTGTAGAAGACTTTGCCCCTTATAAACCAATTACCTTCTAGGGAGTATATAAATAAATGCCACAAACTGGAAGCTAACAAACATTTTACCCAGTCTCATATAACTGAGTAGTTCCAGAAAAATTTTATTGAGATATTATTTATGACTATTTGGCCTTTACTACTGAGGTTACCCATATGTACTGACATGTAAGACCCTTTAAAAGACTGCATGTTTTCGTATTCAGTTTCCAACATTAGCACAACTCAATCTTAGGTTATACAGTGCTTTAGGCCAGGTATGGCTTGGATGAAATCCATATATTTTAAAAATCCAGGCATTGAGTTATTTCATGCCTGAGGCTAATGTCATTGGAACATACTCCATGCTTCATAAGTAAAATCCAAAATAGTGAAGGATTCCAGTTCCAAGACAGAAAAGTATTCAGGAGGCTAACAAGTGCATCTGTTTTGCTATATTCAGAAACACATATTTTAAAAAAACAGACACCCTGTCATAACTCTGGCCCCAGTGAAAGTATATAGTTAATGCAATTCTGCTTGTAATGAAGGTTTACAATTATGTATTTTTAAATGGAGTCTCTGCCATTATAAATCTAGGTCTAGACTGCCTGGGTGTTAGTAAAGTGCATAGCTGGACTTGGGTTCCACCTACTCTCCCACCCATGTTAACATACTTCAGGGAATTGGTCACTCTCAGCAGGGCTCTGTAGTGCCTAAGTTTTTCCAGACAGCCACAGCATTGACTTCTGCTAATAATTCTCAGTGCCTGCATTCCTCCTTCTACCTATAATTCCATGCCTCCCATTTCTCCCATTATTCAGCTCAAGGTCATCCAAGCAATTGATTTCTGAACACAGGAAACTCAGTAAAGTCCTGAGTGTGAAATAAAGTGGTATTCTAGTGTTCGACTGTTACAATCTTCCCATTAGATGGAGTTTCTTTTTCTCCCACTATTAAAAGACAAGAAAACAACTTCCTTGATCCGACAGCTCCCTCTAGTTACTGTTTCATCTCTCTTCTTTTACTATAACCAAGTTTTGAAAAAAAATAGTTCTGTAGATATTTATAACAATTGTTCACTAATTGCTACGTGCAGGTTTTGTGCTAACTGCTATGAATATATCACTTCATTTAATGATCTGGATGTAAGCCTAAGTTACAGATGACAATATTGAAATTCAGAGAGAGAACTGATTTTCCCCAAGTCACAGTACACACAGTCAACCTGAGATTCAAATCTACATTCTTATTATAGTGCTGGCACATCTTAAGAAGGTTCAGACACTCTTTGTGTCTAAGTACAATGCATACTGAGGGTTCCATTTGCTACCATCTGATTCCAAATAACAGTTTCCAACTTAATGCATTGATTTTTGTCCATTTTTCAATCTTTCTTTAGAATGTAATACTTTAACCCTTCCCCTACTCTATATTATTTTGTTCATTTCTGTTGTGATTTTCTCTTGGATCCCATACTCCTCTGACTACTTCTTCTCAGTCCTTTTCTACACTTCCATCTCTTCTGGCTATGTTGTTTGTATTCATACATGTACCACACTTAAGTGATTTCTTCTATATTGAATTTCCACATGACTCCTAAAGGTGACATCTCTAATCTAGAACTGTCTGTTAGACAAGTCTCTACTTAATCATAATATGTCAAACTTATTTTTTTCTGAAAGGAAATTATACCTACAAAGCTGAGTATATAAGAGGTTTCTGCAAATGTTGAAAAAAACTACAATACTCTCCTAAGGACATGAGATGGCAAGTAAAGAACAAGTTAGGTCCTAATAATGTGACTAAGAGAAACCTTGTAAAATGTGACTGAGAGTATAATGTAGAGAGAAAAGACAAGGGCTCTATCTTAGTCTGTTATTAGTCACTGAATAACTGATGCTACAGGTTTTTACCCATTATATGTTTTAATATGGCCTACCATTGAGAGTAAGATTCAAGTGATAAAAAATCCTCAAGAGTAAAGCTAGCAAACTCTTTTTGAAAAAAGAGCATATGGTACATATTTGAGGTAAATCACAGGAGCTCTGTGTGACCAAATAACTGCCACTAGAATGTAAAAGCAGCCAAGGAAATGAGTGTGGTTGCCTTCCAATTAAACTTCATTTACAAAACTGTCAAGAAGCAAAATTTGGTTCCCAGCATACATAATCTGCTGCTACTAGTCTAGAGGAACAGAAAGCAAAGACCAATAGTATTACCACAAAACTACTCTTAATGCTGGCTTTTCTTAATCCCCAATTACTTAGAACATATAGTGACCTTTCATCTGTATTCTAAAAAGCTTAAGGATTGATAATTTGTCCACACATGAAGAAGAGTATAACTAAGGGAGTAACAATGCCCAAGATGTACATTTTATCTAGAGCTAGTCTGTAGTTTATAAGCTCAAACCTGTTTGTTAGGCGTGGCAGAAACACAGACGCATCAAGCAATCCCACACCAGCACAGTTCCTTACTATCGGGAGGGAGCTCACCCATGCCAGCTTCACCTTGAAGAATGTCAGAGGAGAGTGGCCTATGCTACCTTTTGGACCCTGCACTAAAGAAACAGGCCTCCCAAAACCTCTAGCACTTAAGTTTAGGGGGCTTACCCCCGGAGACATGGGAGTCAAGGTGAGACATGAAGAGGTCACCCCGAAAGGGTAAACATGCACACTCACTCACCCAGGAGTCCAGCACAATAGCAGCAGCTGGAAGAGCTTCCAAGTCAGGCCCAAAAGAGCCTCCAGCCTAGTGTTAGAGCATTAGCAGGGCCTATGTCAGAAGCTCCTGCAAAACAGAGCAGCACGTAACGGGTGGAGGTGGGGGTTACATCTTTGGGTGTCCTCTCTCTGGTCCTCTAGCTACAGACCTGGGCACGGTGCCATTTAGTGCTGTCCCTAGTGGTGGTTGCTGAGGGCTCCCCATGGACCAGCACTGAACTAGAAACAGCTACATGTCACATTGCGTCACATTGCGCAAACCCACACTGCTGCGCCCAGACCGCGGCCCAGAAAGAATGGTACTGCACACGCCAACTCACGCCCCCAAGCAGCGTGCCTGCGCACACCCTTCCCAGCGTGGGCGCATGCGCCAAGCGCACCCCCCTCGCAGCGCGCCTGCGCACACTCGCCAGGCACTGGCCCTCGACTCACCCGGGGTTCCGCAGCTGAAGCAGGCATCCTCATCGAACATCACTGCTGCCAATTCTCCTCACGTGCCCCTGCCTCACCCACCCAGGTGCCCGGAAAGCAGAAGTTCCCAGGAAACGTAGGTCACTCGACGCTGGTGGTGCTGGGAGGCAAAATAGAATGTGGTCGGGGAACTGATCTGAGGTGGTCAGCCTGAGTGCCAGGTGCAGAGAGCAGGGTAGTAGTCCTGGGCGGTAGTAACTATGCAGCGACGCAGATACAACTTCTGGAAAGGGCCTATGGTCGACCTCCACAGCTAGACTGGCTCTGGAGTGGGGAAGCTTTACAGAAGGAAATGAGTTTGTGTTCAGTTTTTGCGAGGCACCAGGACTCCAAGAAAGCTTAGTCACTTACCATAATAAGAAGTGAGACTAAAATACTGGTTCACCGGTGATAAGTTGGTGCGAGAACCCTGGGATTGATAACGATGTAAAATTAAACAAAAGATGAAGATTCCGAGCCGGGCACGGTGGCTCGTGCCTGTAAGCTTCAGTCTATGAAGCGGCCGGGGCTAGGGATCGTGGTTCGAGTCCCGCCTGGGGCCCGTAGCAAGACCTAGTTCCAAAAAAATAGCTGGGCTTGGTGGTGCGCGCGTGTAACCCCAGCTACCTGGGAAACTGAGGCTGGGGATTGCTTGAGTCTGTGGTACCCTGGGCAACGTGAGCCTGCGGTTCCACAGGCAAAAATAGTGAGAACTAGTCTCAAAAAAAAAAAAAAAAAAAAAAAAGATGAAGCTTCCTGGATACCAGTCCAGAAATTCTGATTCCCAGGATGCCTGGGAGGCTGTATTTTTAACCAGCACTTCAGTTGATGTTGCTGTAGCTCTCCCATGGAGGCCCCCTTTTTGGGGAACCAGTGGGTTTAAGGATGATTGTATTTATTTGTCAACTATCTTCAAGTGATAGCAATTTATGGACACTTTGTTTTTCAGATGTACAAAATAGACATAAATGGTGAAATAAAAAAAAAAGGAAGTGAGAAGAGTTGAGAGTAGTTTGTAGTAGGAAGAGGAGAATTTGGTTGTGTAGATACTTGGAACCTGCCCTGAGAGTCTTGAATCCTGGATGTAATAGGATAGCAGTGCTTGACACAGTCCTTCACACCCGCGCCTGGGTCTGTGACACTCCAGGGCCTTCCTCGACCATTTTCACTCTTGACTGATTGAGGAAGAGGAAGGGATGTGGAGGCCAGCAAGAAAGAGAGGTGAACAAGGTTTTATTTTCCTATTTCCAAGCTTAGTGACTCAAGGTAACATTTATTCTATACAGCTCTGGAAGCCACAGGTCTGAAATCATTTTTGCTGGGATAAAGTCAAGGTTTGTTTGGAATGACTAAGGGGAGATGCTGCTTCATTGTGTTTTTCAGTCTCTAGTGGTCTCTCGCTTCTATGGTCACATCCCCTCTCCTCCAACTATAGCAACTCTCCCTCTTTCTCTTTTAAGAGCCTATTTGATTTGTGTTTGGAGCTTGTCTGCATTGTCCAGATTACTCTCCACATACTACTATCCTTAATCACTTCTGCAAATTCCATTTTGCCATATAAATTAATATTCATGGTTTCCAAGAAAATTTGGCTGGGGGGAAGCATGTTCAGCATCCTTCTCCATTGCCTTTCAGCTTTCTTTTATACTTTATATAAATTTTGCACAAAAAAACACTGAGGTTTCAAATTCAGAGAAGAGACACTATTCATACTTCTGTATACTCATTCACCGTTTTGTTCCACAGATATTTGTTGGGTATCCGGCATTTTGCTAGCCTTTGAAACAAACATCATAGATTTGTCTCCTGTTTCTATCTTCATGGTGTAATGTAAATTACTAAATTATGTGTGTCCCCTGCCCTTTCTGCATTCCTTGCTGCTATGGATTTGTCTTCACAAGTTCAGTCCTGCCTAGTGTTCATTACCTATTCTGATTCTAAGCTAGGCTGCACTGTCCTCAGGGAAGATGGCACAAGGACACAATTCATTTTGCCAGGGAACACTATTAATATATTAGCATCAAAACCCACTTACCTCATATTTTACTCTTTAGTTATCTTGTTTCTCTGATGTTACATGGACCAATATTCTAATATCCAAGACCTGAGTTAAATTTGTGAAATCTCCTTTGAATAAAGACTAGTGACTGCATAAATAATGCCAAAGAAAGAGCTTATTCTCAGGAGAAAAAGCTGCTTTTATTGCAAAGTACTAAAAGACAATAGTACCCATCCTTTCAGATAGGAATGTGTTTCTGCCTACTGGCTAGAGAATTTATAATCACAAGTACCAAGAGTTTCTATTTGGATCCTTGTTCTTGTTTCTGATTTGTAGACCTAGTATCAGCTCCTGTCCACCTAGACGATGTTTATTCCAATTCCTACCAAGTCTCTCTAGTCTTACTTCTAGTGTGGTTGCTTAAGCTATTCAGTGTACTGTGTTATGAAAATTGTAAGGCAGCTACAGAGGACATCTAAAGCCATGAAGGAGTCTGTGAGTCACAGAACACACCTGAGGAAAATGGACAAAATAATCTCAGAAGGTAAGATCATGATTGCGTTTTCAGGGGACAGTTGACTGGCAGTAGTTAAGGACAGAAGCATTCAGTTGCTCTGAAGACTATTTTGGTGACTGTTACTGGTCTTGTTATGTAAAAGCAAATTAATTGAAATCTCTAGGAATGTTGGAATATCCAGAAAATAAGTATGTATTTTGTGGTCTGTAATATCAAGACTTTGTCATATCTTGGCCTAATTAGGATTTTGATTACAGAAAACAAGATGTTCTTCTGTTGCTGTCCAAAGGGATGTGTGTTTTTTGGCCACATGAATATGAAAAAATATTATTCTGTGTTTGAGCCAGAGAGAGCTAGAAAGAGTTGAGGGAAAGAATATCTGAAATCATATGAAGTATATTAAAATACTGTGTCATGAGGTTCTATGAAATTAGTATGAATGTAGTCTAAAATCAAATAAGTGCAAAATGAAGCCACAGTGAGATTCCATTCTATAACTAACTATCCAGGCTTGAAAAAGATCTATTGATCTTTATAAATTGAGAGGTAAAATATATGTGGTAGGACTGTTAGTCATAGAATCTTTCTGGAAAGCAATTTGAAAAATGAGCTTTGTAAAGCTTCTACTTTGAATCAAAAGTTTTGAATCTAGAATAGTACACTATAAAAATAATCATGAAAATATTAAATATTTATATTAAAAGATACAGTATTGTTTATAATAAGGAAAAGGTTATTGTAATATTGCTCTTGTGTCAAACGATTATTTTTCTGACACTGTGCTTGATCCTGAAACTTAAGAGATAGGAGGAAGGGAAGACAAAAGATAAAAGGGGAATAAGAAATAGGAAGATAGAAACATTAGAGTATCAACAAATCCTGCTATAGCCTAACATTCTAATAATTTGGATATTTTGGGTCCTGGAAAGAGTTAAAGATAAAAACCTTAGGAAGGGTTTTAATGAGATTATGTGACATTCTAGGGAAAAGGTCTTCCTCTGCTCTGCCTCTACTATGTTACAGATAACTCCTCAAAGTTCTGCTGTCCAATAAAGTAGCCATTAGCTTTGTGGCTATCTAAATCTTTATTAAATTAAACTGAAACTTTAGCTCCTTGATTGCAATAGCCACATCTGAAGTGTGCATTGCCACTTGCACTAGTTCTATTGCAGTCATGCTGGGTACCAGTGGGGGACTGACTCAGTGACACATTTGTATACCAGAACCCCAAGCTGCAGATATCAAGTGGGATAGTATTGCATCTCCTCAATATACACACATCTTCTCGATATACTTTAAATTGTTTTTAAGTACTTGTAATACCTACTACAATGTAAATGCTATGTCAATAGCTGGTCCACACTATTGTCAGGTAATAATGACAAGAAAAAAGCCTGTATGTGTGTAGTGCACATATTTTTAATTCATGATCATTTGAATTCCTGCAAGCAGAACTCATACATACATAGGGCTGACTCTAGGTTCATGAGTGCATTTCCAGAACGTTTTCAGCACAGGAAAGTGCTTTTGCACAGTGCTGCCTTGTGTGAGAGGACTTGAGTAGAATGTCTGTGTATTATTGGGTACTAAAAAAAAAATGTTCTCCTCAGTTGCACTTCAGTTACCCCATCTGATAGCCATTTTTTGGTTAATATCATCTGGAGGTATTCCAAAATAATTACAATTTCTACTTTTTTCTTTCATCTCTTTTCCTCAATTAACCTTCTAGTCCAATGGAGTGCCAGGTTTTTGCCCCTTTATTTTCCCCTTGCTTATAATACCCTACTGTTCAATAAAAATGATGATCATGAGGAATTCTGATAGATCATCTTCTCTGAAAGCTGTTCTAGTTTGCTAAATCTTTTTATGATGAATAAATACCTTTTCTGTATCTTGAATGATGATATAAGGTTGACTTCTTTTTATTCCAATGAATCACCTCACTTAATTTTTGAAAGTTAAAATTTCAAAATTTTAGAAAACTAGAAATAAAAAGGAGTGTTTTTATGTCCACATCTATAAAATCTTACAAATACTATCACATTTAATTGTGGAAAAAGACTGAAAAATTTCTTCCCTAATATTGGGAACCTGGCAAGGGTGCCACATTTATATGATATGCTATAGTCCAAAGAAACTGGAGGCCTCACATTACAAAACAGGGTTCAAAAAGCATTCACATCATTCACATTGGAAAGGAAGAAGTGCAACTGTCATCTATACAACATAGTGATCTTCATTGAAATATCTTTTTTAAAAATCACTGGAACTATTGAGTACACTGAAAACTGTATAGCTGTGCTGAGAGAAACTGAAGGATTTAGAGAAAGAAGAACTATGCTGTGTTTGTGGATTGTATGACTCAGAATTACTAAGATTACAATTATATCAAAAGGTCAAGCAAATTCAGAAATTTATACGGAAGTGTCAGTGACCAAACGTAGTCGCAGAGTTCTTTAAAAAGAAGAATCAAGTAGAGATATTTACACTATCTGACTATTTGGTATAAAACTGTCAGGATGTCTGTGGTATTGATAAGATACACATGTTAATCACCAGGACAAAATAGAGTCTGGAGATAGACCCTACACATTTACATTTAACTGATATTTTTACAAAGATTCCAAGTCAGGTTAATACAGAAAGAATAACATTTAAACAAATGATGCTAAATAAGTTGGATGACAATAAGCAAACTAGTAAACTTTAATCCTTGCCTCAGACCTTACACTAAAATGAATTCAAATTGGAGTATAGACCTCAATGAAAAATAAAAACATAAAATTTCTGAAACTAATTGAGAAATTCAGTGAACAATGAGCAAAATTATTAACCATGATTTTGCCAAATATTTATCACACAGAATAAAACTGTTAATAAACAAACGAATAAAGTAGACTTAAATGAAAGTTTTCAACTTTTGCTTTCGAAAATTCTTACATTTATCCAGTAAATATTTTGTTTGAAGACATCTGAAGAAGTCTTACAACTCAAAAACATTCCTGTGAAAATTGAACAAATAGACTGACATTCAGCAAAAGAGAGAGTATGAGAGACAGAGGACAAATAAGCACATACCAAGATATAGAAAATCTCTAATCATTAGGAAAATGCAAATAAAACCATGATTAAACCCTCCCATCTGCTATAACGACTAAAGTTAAGAGGTTTGGGTGAGGAGGTAGAGGGATTAAGACTCTTACACACTGCTACTATGTGTGAAAAAATTTTTAAAAATGGTCTATTAAATTCTTAAAAAATTAAACACCTCTCATATGAGTGAAGAATTCTACTACAGGGTATTTTTTCAAGAGAAATGAAAACAAGTATCCACACAGACATAAAGGAATGTTCCAACACTAATTATAAGAGGCAAAAACTGGAGGCAGTTTATATTTCAATACATGGGAGAGAAATTGTGGTATGTTTATATAGTGGAATGCTAATCATTATAGAAGTGAATGAACTACTATGCACAGCATGGCTGAATTTCAAAATAAGTATATTGGACAAAAGGAGTCAGACAAAAAGAACTACATATTGATTACATTAGCATAATCTATAAAGTGTAAAATAATCTGGAGTTACGTCAACCAATCAATGAGTGAACAGAAAGTTGTAGCAGAGACAAAGTAGAATTTGTAGGGGTGATTCTTATATTCATTATCTTGGTCTAATGGGTGAATACAGATGTTACAACTTAGTAAATCGTGTTTGTTTATATCCAGTTTACTGCATAGTCATTATTCTTCAGTAAAACTAGTTAATTTTTTTTCAAAATGCTTTCAGTGTTACATTATCCTTTAAAAAGCTTTTGCATTTCTTTGAGAGTACCTGAACCAGATTGAAGACAACTGTACTAAAACATTAAAAGATGAAAGAACACATGTTTGATCTTTTTTTGTGAACCAGACACCATCAGAATTTATATATTTGGCAATAGAGAGTTATTAAAGGCAAGTTGATTTATTCTTAGAAGATAGTGGTCGCACACTCATAGTGTACATGGTAGGCACTTTACTAGATTCTAACTGAACAAAAGACATGAAGTCCTTGTCCTTTGTTTATATTTTAATGAGGAAAAACAATATGCAATCCTGAGGTGAGGGGAGATAGGGCAATTAGATGGACAATTCCAAGAGTTACGTTGTTTTTTCTTAAATTTTATTTTATTTACTAATTTATTTTTAAGAGACTAGGTCTCTCTATGTTGCCCAGAGTTGTCTCGAACCCATGGACTCAAGTGATCCCCAGCCTCAGCCTCCCAGGTAACTGGGATTATAGGCATGTACCACCATGCCTGGCATCAAGTGTTACATCTTTTAATAAGCATCTGTAATATGTCAACAATTGAACAAAAAAATGAAGTGAAAAGCTAATGTCAGGAAACAGTATTCCAAGTAGAGAAAAAAAATAAGCACAATGACTTTAAGAGAGGGAAGTGATTTAATGTGGAAACAAGGGGATTGATGTTGCTGGATACTAATGGCTATTTAGAAAAATTGCAGGAAATTACAGGAATAATCAGGACAGAACTTTGTAGACTCTTGTAGAATTTTCAAAAAGACTTAAGTATTCTAATTACGTTTGGAAACCGTTGCATGATTTGGAACAATTTTATAGAGAATTTTATCATTTTGCATACTTTTATATCTGACTTTAAAAATGGTTTCTTGAACTTGTGAGCTGTGTGAGCTTTCTTGAAAGCGTGGTACTTGAAAACTTGGTTTAATTTTGAAACTGCAAAGCTTGGAAGTCTTCTGGAGAACTGAGGAGAGTTTGCTATGTTGCCATTTCCAATGTGAGATGTCTGAAGCACTTGTTGTGTTGCTGTATTGAGTGAGTTTTACTGATGCCAGGCCACTTTGGAGTTGGAGCTGAAAGAATGGGGAAGCTGTGCCTTTTGGAGAAGAATTGAGGACATCACCCTGGTCTTCCTTGTTGGATTTGAATCTTCTGCTTTTGGAAAAGAATTGATGACACCATCTTGGCTTCTTTGGCTTAGAGGGAGTGGAGCTGTGTCTTTGAAGAAGGAGTTGTAGCACCATCTTAACTCCTTCATCCAGTTAAGGTGGGATAGTAACCATTTTGTGGCCACACATGGTTGTTGCAGCCATGTGTGCTTTGGACTAGAGCCTGGACTGTGTGGTAAGATTACTAAAGGGGTTCCCTTGTACCCCTCAGTGAATCTTGTCTCATTCATCTTTTATTAAGTAAATTTCTGCCTCCCTCTTAAAATAAAATAAAATAAAAATGGTTTCTTGACTGTTTTTAATATTTTGATCTCATCTGTAGACAATTGTATAACTATGTTGTAGGCAATTATAGTAATTTCCTTACATCTTTATTTTTCCAGCTTCAGATTTTGCTTTAACATTACTTCATTGCCACAAATTTTCAAGTGGAAAATAAACTTAATTATTAATTCAAAAGTATTTACTAAATATATACTAGGTGCTAGACACTTCTACGCATTAAGGATATAGCAGTAAGACAAAAGTCTATCCTTGCTCTACTGGAATTTGCAATGTAGCATAAGCTTATGGTTGCAGTAACAGGAAATATGACATTATAGTACAATAGTACAGTGAGTAAAATTCATAGTATAATGGATAATGAGCAAATAAGATAATAATAAGTCATATTAGGGTCAGAAGGAGTATATTTTTAAAAATTGTCAGAGAAGACTTCACTGAGGAAGTATTTGTTTGGATTCTAAATCCACATGCAAAGATGATGCAAAGTCAGCATCCTAAGTTAAGAAGGAAACCCTTGTCTCTCCAAAAGTCAACGTTTTTAAGGCCAAAAATCAGGGCTAAAAGATATTCACAGCCATAAGAAGATCCACAACTTCAAGAGAGAGGCCCAAAACACTGTGATTCTGAATAGCCTCAGAAGAGCACCCTCAGAAGAAACAAGCTTGATCCTTAGGCCAAGTTCCCCTGACACCTAGTGAGTCACAAAGAAGATAGAAGACAACAACACACCTGTGTCCATTGTAGATGCCAAGGCCTACAAGTTCCAGTTCTAACAGACTATAAAGCTCTTTGACATTGATGTGATCAAGGTTAATAATCTTGATCAGATCAGATGGAGAGAAGCCATATGTTTGACTGGCTTCTATTATGCTTTGGATATTGCCAGCAAAATGTGAGCATGTAAACTGACTAATTCTAGACATGATTTTTTTTACCATAAAAAATGTAAATGGTGATGATTTAAATTATGTGGGTGACTAGGAAAGAACATATTACAATGAAAGAACTGTAAGGACAACGACCCTGAGTGTATTTCTTATAAACTTGAGCTCATTTTTTTGGTCTTTATGCTGAATGATATAGGAAACTGTCACAAGCCAACTGTGATGAGATTGAACGGTTCCGCGGGGGAGGGTAAGGATTGAATTTGAGCCAAAAAGACTGACAGAAGGGCTCACAACCTCTCTCTGGACCATGGCCTCAATATTTAGAACCAGGCTTTTATAGAAAACATGAAGCAATTGGTAACAAAAGAAGGTTTTGATTCAGGGTCACATGGTTACAAGTATACCTTACCAGCCAGTACAGTTTAAACTGCTCAAATTTGGCCAAAGTATGATCAGAAGGCGGTATCTTACAAAGATTGGTCTGTAGACATTCAAGGACACTCTGCTTTTCCCTCCATACCCATTGGGCAAACATTCAGTAGCTTTTCAGAGCATGCCAGAAATGAAGTGATGAGAACATGGCTTTCCACAGGAAGCCACTGGAAGGTTTAAGCAGAGCAGTATCATGATAGACCTGCTTTGACATGAAAATCCTGACTGCTGTATTGAAATTTACTTGGGGAATAGGGTTGAGTAAGAGTGAAAAACTGAGACACAAGTTGCAGAGTGTTGCTATAACTTAGGACATGGAAAAAAATCAGACTCTGATATATTTTGAAATTAGAGATTAATACGATATAAATATAATCAAGTATAGTTACAATATTTTGTCTAAGTGTAACTAAGATAGCATTACATTTTGCTTAGATTGAGGGATGTTATATGTGAAGAAGTTCGGAAAGGGAAGATGAGAAGAATACCTTGAAAAATGTTAAGTAGGAAATGCCTATTACATATCTAAAGGGAGATCACAAATAGGCAATTGAAAATCTACCAGGACTTCATTCCTTTTCAGAAATAAAAATGGGAATTATCAACATACAGATGATACTGACATGAGAATGTGATCAACAAAATACAGTGACTGAATGTGGAGAAAATCCAATTAAGTAATGAAGAGATATTAAAGATTTAGTAAATGAGTGAAAATGAAATAGTCAGGAGAGAAACTACAATGGTATTCTGGAATATAGTTCCAGGAGGAGAGACTAATCAACTCCAGAAAATGCTGGTGATAATTCTATCAGAAGACAATTTTATGTAGCATATAGGTAATTTATAATCTAGGCAAGAGTAGTTTGGAGAATTGTGGGAAAAAAACCCGTTTGGAGGGGGGATATGAAGATAGAAATGGAGAACAGTGACTGTGTATTATTCCTTTGAGAGATTTTTTGTATGGTAAAATAGCACGGAAATAGAAATTTGATTTACAGAGGTGTTTTTGAAGAAGAGGAAATGATGCCATATTTATGTATTTGTGAAACATTTCTTTGGAAATAGAAAGCAAGTTCTTTGGAAAGGGAAAACTGATATCCTTGGGAGTACGAGGAAAGGAGGGAGTCTGGGCACAGTGGAGGTTCTCTGTTTCCAGAGTATGGACAGTTCAAGGTGTTAAAGCCACATTGAGGGATGGTACTCACTTAATTCATTTTGACAGGGAAATCTTCTCCTGTGGAGGAGATAGAAATGATTATGTTAGGTAAGAGATGAAGGTAAGAGTTACTCAGCAGCAAGACATAGATTAGGAGAATGCATTAAATTAGGAGAAAGCAAATAAATGCTCTGTTTGAGCTTCATGATCATAAAATCATAATCAAAGGTTTTCTTCCACCACATTGAGCATTATGGGTGAATGGACAGAGTAATTGAAAAGTGGATCTGATACAAGGCTGCTTAACCCCTCTGAGTGCCTTCATTAACATTGATGATGCACTGGTAAACTGGGAAGAAGCCTGGTATTGGAATAGTTGATACATACCTTTGATAAGGAGCTACTCTTCTGTGGCTATAGACTTGCAAATTTCATAGAGAAGTGGTTTTTACTTTGATTAGCATACCTTCCTGACAAGACATTTCCCCCCCCCCCGCCCCCCACACACACACATACACCCTTCCCTCCAGTCCTCTTGGTGGTAAGACTTGGGAAGAATTAGATAAATACAGGTTGAGAACAAAAAAGAGGAACAGCCATTTTGATCAGCAATTTTGGTGTTAGGATTCTGGGAGAAAGAATGTGACCTGGATGTGTGGCCTGGGTTGGCAGCCTGGCCATGGGCCTGTTGCCTGTGGACTCATGGCTTTTAATAAGTATTAGCTGAATGTGCTTGCCAAAAGCTAAAGAGTTGAGATCTGGAACATTCATATTGAAGCTTGCCATTTTTGGTGGACTTAGAGGTTGGTGGAGAGGTTGTAAGTTAGGCCTGCGAAGAAAATGAACTTTGCTTTTTCCTGTACTTTAGAGTTTCTTTCTAATACCTAAAGTGAGGAGGATACTACAACAAGAAGAAAACAGCATCACACCTTCAAATACCTGCTTAGAAGAGCTGGAGCACACTAAAGAAAGATGCCCTACTCTTGGAACACATGTAAATGAACTCTGAAGGATTAGACAAGTAGTGAGGTCAACAAGACTAAGAGACTGAAGGTTTTGGACAATGTGGTAACGGGGGTTTTCTCATATGTTTCTTTTTTTGTAGTAAATAATTAGTCCCTTTGTTAGAAATAGTTTTTTTTTTTTTTTTTTTTTTTTTTTTTTTTTTTCACTTTAAGAGTGTTCTGGCTATGGGAATTATAATGACTATGAATGGTGGAAAGGACCCATATTAGTAAATGCAGAAGGTATATTGAAAGTAAAATGTCTTGAAACAGTGGCCAAGGGGCTGCAAGTTGTAGACTGCAGTTTCTGACTTTTTTTCTCTGCAGCTGAGAGTTTGCAAGGGGCACAGGCTTCGAGAGAGGCAGTCATTTGCATAACAAGGTGACTGGTCTGAAAGCATTCACTTGCAGGAGGTTAGGTTTGAATCTGGGATTCAAACCTAGGAGAATTCGGTTTGATCTTTGAGTTTTATAAAGTGGAAACTCCTGATAACAGATCAAGTCAAGCTTGCAATTTGTGTGAAGCAATTAAGATGAACAGGGGTCACAAATGACTTGAAATAGGTAGAAAAAAGTAATTATCATCACCACAAAAATTTACCCAGATGTGAAATATCTGGTAGAATTAACCAATGGATTATAGATCAGCATCAATAGAAGTATTGTTGGATCCAGACTACTAAAGGGGATGAGCTAGTAAAGAAGTGATAATCCTATCCTTGAAACTAATATTAGGAAGAAGTTGCAGTTTTGGGTGAGACAAGGTTAGGCTATGTCCATTGGAGTGGGTGTAAGTCAAGATTTGTAAAGAAGAGGTTAACATAAAGCAACTCTAAGAAACTAGAGAAATAGAAGTATTTTCTTCATGGTGACTAAAATAATTAGTAGTTATAATAGCAGTGTTATTCTGATAGATTGGATTTGAATAAAAATTGTCAGCTTTGGTAGATGATTCTAACAAAAAGATAAGTGATAGCATTTTAATATGAGATTCATTTTGAGGAAAAATGGTGTGAACAATGAAAGGGTGTCATAAAGTAAGCACAGATTGAAAACCAGTCTCTCCATTTTGGAGTAAAATGGAGAATAAGACAGACCCCACTTATCAGAGCAGCCAGAGAGAATACTTGTGACACCCACCTGAGAGCTATAAAACCTGTCGACACCTATTGCAGACATTTTATTTTTACTCATTTGGTGTGAATTAGTTGCCTTAAATACTTACAATCCGCAAATGAATACTATTAGGTATTGTGCCAGGTATTGTGTAAGGCATTTTGCATACATTACTCAATCTTTATACCAAATGCTACCTTCCTATTGGTGCTTAGAGACTTTAAATATCTGCTAAAGCTCATACCACTATCAAGTAGCAGAAACAAATTGGCATCAAAGTTGATCAGATTGCAAATATCATGATATGTCATTAGAACTGTGATGATTATCTCCAAAGTAAATATCAGTGATTGTTTTAACAAATTTTGCAATTCTATCGACCCACTGCTGTTAGCATAATATTTATCTTTCTTCTGACACACTTTTGCCCATTCACAGTTTGCACAGAATGGTCTAATTATCTTAAACAGTCACTCATAAAAAAGGACGTGGAAAATGTTCTTTGTCCTTTGAAAACATTCCAAAATTTCACCAATTTTGGCTTAAGGACTGGAAAAGTTCTATGTTGATTTTTACCTTATCTTCTTTCTCAAGACAAAATGATAGCCATTGCATTGAATGGAGTGATTGCATTGAATGGAATGATTATTAGTAGGTGATACAGTGAACAGGAGTCTAGATGAGCTCAGCATCATTGGAGTAAAATAGCTTATTGAAATTGCTTGATAAGGGAGGAAAGGACAGAAAGCCAGGCAGGTTTGCAGGAGTCAGTAACTGCAAAAGTTAGAACCTATTCTACAGAGAGAGGAGTTGAAATCTAACCTTTATACTTTAGTTCCCTATGCTTTGTGTTGTCTTTTTGCTCACTTAACAAGCACTGGGTTACAAGTATTTGGTTCATGCTCTTCTGTACAGGTAGTTGGGTGTTCAAGGTGCCAGTGGGGCTGCTGTGGCATAGGAAATAGCACCAATGGTTGAGGGTTAAGAATGCCAGGACCCAGTTTAATTTGAAACTTTAACCTCATCAGCATGGAAACACATAAACTTCATACTTTGAATGACTGGGAGGTTCACAAAAATGAAGGAAAGTGTTTTCTAACTCATAGAGGTGGTTCTTAACATCTAGTGTTATGTGAAAAATAACTGAAGTTCTGATTAAAAGACAGTTCTTGGTAAACTGAATCAGAATGTCAGGGGTGGGGGGGGGTACATTGTTATAAATTCTAACTCAGCAAAGGCCTATTTGGGAGTCCAGGTTCCTAATCTTCCTAGCCTCGGGTATATATTTTTCGGTTTCCCCTAATTGATAAATTAAGAATATCCTAACCTCCCCCTCCATACTGTCTGATTTGTTCGATGATTCCAGTGCTTGTAAGAATAAAGCAGTATAGAACTAATCTATCAAATTGCTAGTTGTAGAGCTTACATACATATTGCTGCTATCATATCAGCAATTGTCTTGTAGTAGTGATGTAGGGCAACAATATTTTATGTGTGTATTCTCACATTATATGTATATTGCCTTGATCTCCCTTTTATGTATATGAGCATTATATATGCTTATAACTATCATATGGTGCAATATATACATTTTTATTTATGAATATATATTTTATTCATGAGAGAAAAAGGGTATGAATTTTATGGGCATTAGTCTACCTCTAGATCAGAACCTAATGTGAGGAATGGCGGTATAACCAGTAGTCAGAAATGTTTGAGTTAGTGTATAAAACTTTATTCCTCCCCAATAAAGCTTTCTTCTTCTCAAAATACTCAGCCAAGGAAAGGAAATTAGGAAAAGGAAATTTTCTTCACATTTTGATATAAGATCTACTTGCAAAGTAGTTGACTTTTGTCATTTTTCAAAATTTGTCATGTAAGAGACCTATCTTACAATAAATTGTCACTTCACTATCCCATATTAACATCTAGCATTGATTCACACCATGTTAGAACTGTACCCAAATAGCAAAAAAAAAAAAAAAAAATGTTTATTTTATCTTTTGAATGCTAAAGTAACCTACAGATACATTTAAAGCTTGTCTTGATATTTTTTTAACTTGGAGGAATTTTAAATAGATAATCACTTGTATTTGTATCTTTAAACAAAGAAATCTTATGCACCCAATTTAATGAAAAAATAATGTGAAATCTTAGAGGTAAAACTTAATCCTTAAACTTTCATATAAAAAAAAGTCTAAATTCTGTGAAATCTATATAATCTATTAAATACACTTAATTTTCTTCTATTTACCTAGGACAATGACCTAGTAAGAAGGTTAATCATCACTGGACTGATAAAAAAGTCAACTATTTAAAGAGAGCCTTTCACAACAGATAAAGAAATGGACTTGTAGCTATTGCTGCAGGAGTCTACACCCAGGTAAGAAACTTGCCTACACTCTGCAACATTTCTTCTTGATGAGGACCTTCCACATATTTCAAGGGGAAAAAAGTTTGCTAGACATGGCATATATTACATGCTTTATTCTCTGCATCTTCTAAAGTCTTAAACCATTTTATATATCCCTTCTAGAGATAGATGAGCCTCCAGTTTATACCATTTTAAGGCTCAAATACAGAAAATCAGAGATGTCTAATTTAGAAATGCAGTCTGAAAAACTGGATCTCTGATTACTGTCTCAAAACTTGCTGCAAATCAATTATTTAACCCTACTAATAAAATCATTAAACAACTCCCTTTTTCTTCAATTTCATCTTAATAGGATAAATGGGGCCAGAGAAAGTTGACAAACACTAAGAAACAGGGTGTATCTCAAAGCCACTTACCTGTCTCATCTTTTCTCATTTCAACTCAAGTTTGATTTAAGGTGAAAGCAGGAAAATGTTTCCTAGACATTTCTATCTCTGATTTAGATAAGGGGGGAAAAATGTGTTCATCTGAAGTTCTGGGACAAACTAAAGTATCCGTGACTCTTTGTTCAGGAAAGTGGCCACCTTGTAAGATAATTGCTGTTGTCAGTGTAGGTGGAGGATGGGGGAAGTCCTCCCATACAAGGGCCAAGAGCTTAGTAAATTAGTTAAGTTTTTCCTTCCTCCTTCCTCAGTTCACACATGAGAACATGGATCAGTTGGTGTCTACTACTTTTCTATACTCCCTCAACTAGTAACAGCTTGAGAAAGACTAACAAAGGCTGCTGACTGGATCCTCCAGCCCACCGCAGTCAAATAAGTAGTTCCAGCTATCCTGTCAGGGAAATATTTCAAAGTCTATCTGAATGCCTGTGTTCCTGCCTTGTAAATATGCTATGTTCCCTAAAATTGATTTATACACAGTTTTTTGGAATTGTATGAAAATGTATGTCCAGAGAAAATGACATTGTTTTCAAGGTCTAAACTCCGTACTGAAGTAGAAAGCGTCATCTTCTGAGTCAAGCCTAAATTAATATTCCAACTTTCTAATTTTTTTCTACTTCTGTTAAACTCAATTTTCTTCAGAAATGAGGGTAAAAGTGCTTATATTTTCAACTTTTTTTTTCTGAATATATTATTAGCATGTCAGAGAGAATTGTGGAATAGTAGTAGAAATACATTGTAAAGTGAAGTCTCTGTTACCCAGAATATTCTTTGGTAGAGCTGTCTTGTGGAAGAGGTTCTTTGAACTGCAAATAACTGTAACTGGGAAAACATCTCAAAGAGGTGATGTGTTGTAGAACACACTGCCAGTTGTGAGTAGGTAGAGTTTTCTTCTGGCCATAGTGACTCCATATGACTGAAGATGATAGTGGGTAAGTTGGGAAATGAGATCAAAAAGGACCAGCTTTGGTTTGTGGAAACTCAGAAAGAAAGTGAACTTTATTTGGTTTGGCAAAAGAAATCCCTAAAAGATTCTGAGATGAGTCAAATATGCATAGGACAAGGAGAAAACTGGATGAGAAAAACTGGATAATGAGAATTTCATCATTGGCAATAAATAAGGCTAGGAGTAGAAAGATAACCTTCAAGAATATGTTTATTGGCCAGAAAAATGAATGCTAGAGATGACAATTCACCTTGCAGATCATTCAGAGATCTGCTAATTATAGAATTAACTATAAAAAACTATTTCCTTAACATTTAAATCATGTAGGAAGACACAGATAAAGATATCTATGGAAAAAATGACATGACATATATAAAGGGCCACTGATGACTTTGTGACCACCACACCCCTAATTCTACCCTACTTAATCACTGAACAGGCACAAATATATGTGAAACACATAGAGAATATGAAGTAATGGTGTTGACTGAGGAGTACACAGGAGTGGGTTTCTGCAATCATATTCAGGTACACTCTCTATATGCAAGTGACAATATGTTCAGATATTTATTATATTTATGCTTTAGTAAATAAGTATGCATTACGTGTTTATAGTCTGAGCATTGATAAGAAAATCGTAAACACTTGTTGAATAAATTAATTAAATTTAGACTCAATTCCCATTATTATGATATCTACATTTGCAAATTTGCCTTGCCACTGAAATTTACTTGTAGCCCCCAAATCAGTACTGCTGCACCTTTATGGACCTTCCTGCACCTAGTGGCAAAACAGTCTGAGTTGCCCAACACAGGTGTTCCTAACTGACATTGGTCAAGTTGTGGCCATGCTTTCTTATTCAGTTCTCAAGATGTAAAAAGTTCCTTTCACAGTCTATTTTGTCATATATATTTTTATTCTTTTGAGCTTTAAACACAAATGTTTAAATAGCTCCCATGAATAATGCTGAAGTGCTGTCTGGTCATGCTGAGTTCAAAAAGACTGTGATGTGTCCGATGGGAGAAAATCAATACATTGCATAAGCTTCCTTCAGGATGCAGTGAAGTTGCTGTTGGCCACACATTCGAAGTTGGTAGATCAACAGTAGAAATTAATCATGGCATCTTTAAATAAAAGCACATGTGTGACAGGTTATACTGGTGGGTTGACAAAAATGATATGACTGGAGGTACATAGGTACCAAAACCTATAATTCCATTAATTCTAAATATTAAGTATTTGCTGAGTTAGTGTTTACAGTGACTTTCCAGAATTTAACTACTGTAAATAATGAAATAATGAAAACCAGCTGTACTTAAAACATGTATTAAATATGTTGTATAATTTCATAGCCATCTATGCATGAATCTCTATAAATATTTTAGAAGCATAAACATTTATCATATATGAGTAAGAATAAATTTCCTAAAACTCAGTAAAGAATCAGTGTTTTACATAAAAGAACAAATCTAAGGAACAAGATGGTTCATTTTACTAGTCTGTAAAATAGTAGCTATCAAAAGTATTTGTCTTACATGTTTATAAATGAGCAAACCCAGTCTTTCCCTCATGTCCAGAAAGCCAAGCTCTGAATCATGCAAATTGTCTTTACATAAGGAGTTTTGCTCAATGGCTATTAAGGCAGACAGTGGGAAATGCACTCCAAAAAACCCAGCTCCACAAATGGCAGGTGTGGGGAATTCTGTAAGGGGAAGGAATATGATAGAAATGGGAAGTGCAAGTTCGGGGCAGTCTGGGAGACAGGAATCAAGTTGTTTAACTTTCCAGCAGGGTGTTTTCTAAGCAATTAGCAGTTTGTTTTTTTTTTTTTTTCTGGTATCATTATCAACCCAGAGAGACACAGAATTTTATTAGAGATGTACCAGTTTTCCAAACTGACAGGAATGCTGGTTGAGCCAGTTAATGGTCAAACATAAGGAATGAGTAGAAGGATGCAATTCAGTGACTTAACAGTTAATTCTGTCTGGGCAATGCAAAAAAGGTGGTTAGAGTTCAATTCCACTTACCCTAATGTTTAGTCTAGGGGTGTTTTCTCTTGCAAAATGGAAGGGATCCATCTACACTTTGACCTCAAAACTCCACTTGTAGCAATTTACCCCAATAATATGATTAAATATAAATGAAATGACTTTTAAGAAAAAATTCTAAAAAGTAGTAATTAGTTGCAGTCTAAATATTTATCAACATGGTACCAGCTGGATCTATTAAGAACAATAGAATATGCTGCAACCACAAGGAAACTGAGGAAGCCATTTATTCACATAAAGTGGGGCAAAGGTAGAACAGTGTTAAATAGTGTGCTGCCACTTCTGTTTAAAAAGGAAAACATTGTGAATGAGATTTACCCAAAGCTAATAATGTTAAGCTTCAGAAAGAGGAACTGAAAGAGGTAAGTGAAGGTTAGAGGAAAGATCTTTACAACATCTCTTTTTGGTCATCATATTTTAATAATGTGCATGTATGTATTTTCTCTTCAAAAATAAGTGAAAAAAAGTGAAGTAGAGTAAGATCATGGCAAGTGTCTCTGAGAGGTGCTGGAGAACACTGAGTTCTTTTTAACAAATCCAAACTCTACAAGGAACTCAGTTCCAGTGCTCTCCCCTCTGTAAAACCTTCTTAGTCCACTTTTGTTCAATTTTATACATTATTTTCCTAGTCATTTTGACTGTACTATACGCAAAGTACTTTTGGTACTTTGTAGAACTATAAATATGTATTAAATGTGCATTTATTTTCTTCATAATTTTATAATTTAGGTATGTAGAAAACATTACAATTTTCATTTTTCAAATTCTTGTTCATCTAATCTAGTATATGACTCTATATTACCTTGGTATTTCAGATTTCTCTCCATAAATTTATCTTCCTAAGTAAATTATACCTGCTTAAAGCTAGGACCCTGGTGTGTATGTGTGTGTGTTTATGTGTATGTGTCTGTTTTCCTCCATGTGTGTGTGTCTGTGCCTGTGTTTCCTCCTTTTGCTATAAGCATTTACCTGTCCTGGGTGTATACTGGTGGATTGATTCATTTCTTAACTGAAGTTAAGTTTTTCTGATCTCTTAAATTGTCTTCTATTAAGGTGAAATAAATTATACTTTTCTCCCTGAATAGGTGATCTTTTCGATCAAACCTTCGGGAACAGCTGAACACATTCACATGCTATCTGTAGTTCCAAGATGCACCAAAATCAATCAATAAATAATACAGCAAAAATACAGTCTTCAGGGAAAAGGAAGTCTGGATGCTGCAATGGATTCAAGGTGGAATAAATTTTATGTTTCTGAAATAAATAAATGAAGGGAGAATTTTTATGTAAAGAAAAGGGGGCTGGTTATTTTAAAGAAAACTTTCAAATTAGAATTTTCAGCTGAAGCAAAGATTCAGATATTTGCAGAATGATAAATAATTTGATTTAAATCTCTCTTTAAATTTGAGAAAAGTATTTCTTTGGTGATACTCCTGATGGGTGAGATTTTATTAATGTTGAAATGTAGAAGTACTTTGATTGCTCCATTTTGGTTACTAATGGGCCAAAAGGTATTTATAAATATAAATTATAAATCATAAATCACTATACAATGGAAAATATGTAAAAATATTTTAACAATTTACCTCTAAACAGAGAAAGTTAATCAGTTTTGTGAGTCATTTTGTGGTCTTGGTCTGTTTAAATTTTTTTCTTAGAAAGTGGTGGTTTTATTCTAGTAATTTAGGTCATATAATATGATGTAAAGAGAACTGCAAGAATAATCCAAAAACATGGCCCAAAGCTATAGTTGATAATGTAGGAAAGCTGTTTAATTTTTCCTTATGCAAGTTGGTAGAAGTAATAATCATATCATATCTCAAGGCTTTTGTGACAAAACTATGAGACTGTAAAGTAAAGAAAGAGCATAGACAGGAAAAGTGCATGGTGAACACAGTGTTGAGAAAATCAATACTCTCCAGAGTTAAGAGATTGCCTGAGGTTATCTAGCTGGTAAATTGAAAACCCTTGTGTCCAAGTCAAACCCTTTCCATCCCAGTAGGGGGAAAAAAAAAAAAATCAAAACTGCCTTACTGCCTTCTACCAATAGTTACATGTTTTACTCACTAAAAGTTCTAGATTTATCCAGCTGATAAGGACCACAGAGGTCACACTCAATTGCAATAATGTTGTATAAAGTCTCTCTTTGTTCAGAGAACAAGGAGTCTATTTGTTTGCAGGGATTACTGGTGAAGTGTGTTCTGATGAAATACTTGAATAACATTTAAGCAGAATGGCAACCACAAAGAAAAGGTATCACATAATCAGTTGTATTACATTCTGTTTTCTAGAGGTAATAAAATATACTGAAGTATTTATGCTTTTAAATACAGTTTTCTACTGATTTCGTTTGCACATACATAAACAGATGATTACAAATTGATTGAAGTAAATAAAATTTCTAGAGCAGTCCTTTGCAGCATATTTGGAAAAGAACTAGGAGTTAGCAATTTCACTGTTTGTATAAAGAATGTCCGTTGCAACCCAAAAGTTTAACTTCTAGTAGTAAATTTGCTCTTTACCACAAATCTGTCAGCTAGATATGGTATTCTCCCTATAAGAGATGAGAAAATTTAGATCTGGAGAGGGCAAATGACTTTCTATAAATAGGGATTTATAAATAGACTGTCTAATAGTCTTCTTCATTCTATACTTTTAAAACTCCCCTTCAGAACAATAATTCACAAAGCTCTAAGACTCTTAAATCTCTAGGTCCATGATCATACACAAATACACATGCTATTACATATGTGCATTTAGAATTAGCAGGTAGAAATGTATAAAGTGCAAATAGATAATGGACTCATGTAATTAACAGCAACATAGTTTGATTCTTATTCAGTTCCCTGAAATTTTGGACCAAACCAACTCTATTACCTGGATCCTACCAACATATTGCTCATTTTTACACCACTGTTTCTTCACTATAGAGTTATAGTGCCTCTATATTATAATGAAAATTTTAAAAGAAATAAAATTAATGCATCATTAAAAAGCATATTTTTAATATTTAATATTATATGTTAAATATTTATAATATTTATAAAATTCCTCCTTTCTGCCTTCATTCCAAATCCTGGGTCTAGAAATAATCAGAATAGCAATCTACCAGCATCACCAATAGTAGCCATATCCCAGCTTTCCTCTCGCTTACTCCAACTACACTTAACTTTTTTGCTGTTTCTTTTTTGTTGTATCCTCTGATTTGTTCTACTCCCAGATACCCTGCTCCTTAATCTCATTCAAATCTTCTTTAAGCATTATCTCACCCATGTACTAAACCATATAAAATTGTATTTACTGCCCAGTACTCTTTAAACAAATTGATTTTTTTCATTCCACTTATCACCACCTGACACAGCCACACAAGCACGGATAAATGCATATGTGTACTGCACATACAAATGTATGCACTTAATAGCTTAAAATAATACACATTTTCTATAGTTCTAGATTAATCTTACAATTCAGAAATTGAGAAGTCTGAAATGAGCCTCACTGGACAAAAATCAAGGTGTCTGTTTCTCTTTGGAAACTCTGGGAGATAATCCATTTCTTTGCTTTTTTCAGATTATAGAGGCTTCCTGAATTTCTTGCTTTAAAACTTCTTTCCATAGTCCAAGCTAGTGATGGTCTTCAAATATTCCTTACATTACATTACAATACATTACAATTCTGACTCTTCTAGCCCATCTTATTTACTGAAAAGACTCTTGTAATTATATTATTAACCAAGGTAGTTTAGAATAATTTCTTATTTTTATTTCTAAGGTCATCTGATTAGCAAGCACCGTTAATATGTCCTCATGTTCTTTGATATGCCTACTTACCTATCATACTCTATGTGAACTTTAAAGTTTGAGACTATCACTATTTTTCCTTATTTATTTTTTATCTTATTATTCTAAATACAGTCATAAAACATATCTAGTAAATTTATACTCACTTTTTTTTTTTTTAACATATCTCATGTATCATCTCAAGTTTGGGTTCCCTTTTAAGAAAGTCTTCCAAAACTGTTTTCAGTGTGACTCTGTAAGTCCCTAGATATATTTTAGGTATTATACTTAAGACTATATATCCTTATAGTGAATGACCATATTTAGATTCTTCTTTATCTCTTTCTTTATCACTTTCTATGGGTACCTATCAACCTTTGTTTTTTCATCTTTATTAAATATTGGAAAGTTGTGCTTACTGTTTCCTTAAATATGCCCCCTATCCAACTTATTTCTCTTTTTAAAGCATCTGTGATTAAGTTTTTGTCAATTTTCAATCTTATTTGTATAGCTTAACTTTTCCTATGTACATATACACATATTTATTATTTTTTTCTTCTAGCTTTCATTTCTGTATTTTCAAACTCTCATTCAGCAATATTCTTCATTTAAGTTTCTAGCCCATCTTTTTTTTCCCACATATATTATCTTATAAAAATATTTGACTTTCCATACCTCAGATATTTTATTAGTTCTAGTTTTGCTATTTTTATTTTGCTTCTATTTCTTTTTGCTGTTATTTTTCCTTGGCTATTTTGCATACTTGTTATGTTATGTAAATTACTTGAGTGTCTTCTAAAATATTTGATTCTTGGAATATCTATATCTCGGTTTGTTTACTTTTTGTCTTCTCTCTTTTGAAAGGATTTGTCTTCCTTGTAGTTCTCACCATTTTGTCCTGAGTTTAGGTTTCTCTGGTTTTGATGTTACTCTTTCTGACAATGAGAACAATGGGAGGACTTAAGGACACATGCTTGTTAATGTGAGCCCTAAGAACTCAAGAAAAGAGGAGGGCGGTAAGTCTCAGGGTGAAGGCCACCACTTAATCAATATTATATGTTAGTATGTATTTTTCCAAACTCATCTAATAGACTCAGTCTCTTGAGGTAAGAACTGTTTTAGGGAGATTGAGAACTTGAATAGCAGGGAATTGCCACTTCAAGAAAATGCCTGAGACTAAGTCAGTACCACTTCTTTTCCTCAGCTGCTCCCTTAGACTTCTAAGAGCTACCGTGATTTTCTCCAACATACACTTATGTCTGCAGTCTGAGTAATCATTACCAATCCCTGCATTGAAGTGGAATACACTGAATGCCAGAGACTGACCTGGGTCATGCAACTCTCTTGAAAATAACCAAAAATAATGTAATAGCAGTGTATTTTTATAGGTTGGGTAATACAATAGTTGAAGTGGGAAACAAAGGTCAGTACTAGAAGTGTTGAGTCCAGGGTACAAAGGTGAGGTTGCAGATGGTGAAGAATTCAGGGCAGAGGATGTGAGTATTAGAATTTCTTTCCTCTTTCCATTAAAAGACACTGTGACAAATGAATAAAATATCATGCCATAGCCTGCCATTTTGAAATTCTAGTAATTTGAAAGTATTACATTGAAATTATTATATTATTAGTTCATCTTTTAATAAAATGTTATAAAATTTGTAAACAATTGAAGCTAATCACATAGGTAACTGCCAGAATATTTTTTTGAAAGGTCAGGAGTTATATCAGTAAACAAATAAAATTTGATTCCAGTGAATCAAACAAGCACAGAATACACAGAAAATAAAAATGGCAAATTCTATGAAAATATAAAAGAATTAACTGTAAGATGTTAAATTTAGTCAGTCAGTACAGCAAATATAATTATCTATTATTAATAATAGAAAAAAGAGAGGAAAGAATGGTTTTAATTTAAGTGGTTATCTCAATACACTAAAATTATATAAAGCTAAATTAAAGAATGGATTTTTCAAGACACAAGATTTTTTTAAATACAGAGTTGCTATTTAATACATATTAAATCTTTGAACAGGGATTGCACTGCACATTTACAATTAGACAACTGATTTATAATTATTTCACTCAGCTATTATATGTTTTAAAGTGATGCTAAGAAGGTCTTCAGAAGAAGATGAAGATCTTCTTCATCTTCCTCTAGTACTAGAAACAATTAGGGTAGGGAATATAAAGGAGGGAAAGATTCAGAAACAAGGCTTGTGTTAGCAAGATGATAGGAAAAAAGTATAAAACAATAGTGCCCTTCCAGATTTCACACAATTGCAAAGCACTGACAAATATTCATACATTCATGAACTCATCAACACAGTTTCTCTGGAGCCCTACAGTAATAGGTGTCTATGTAATAAACAAGTTAAATTTTACATATTATCCTTTCAGTATTACATATTATTTCAAGTGAGGAAATTGAAATTCAGTGAATTGTCTACCTTTTCCTATCTTTGTCAGGTTAAGTGAAAGAAAACTGGATCCAGACCTTGTGGTTGCAAAATACATTACATTTCCTTGCATCGCATGAACATGTTCACAGAGGTCTTCTGCTTTTTCCAAGAAGGAAGCAGTGCAGTGGGAGTGGGAAGTATAAAGAAAAAAGGGGGGAAGATATAAAATCCAAATAGGAAATAAAGCTAGGTGAAGAGATAAATAATGTATCTAGAACGTAGCTTTTCTGAAACATACCAGTAAGTTACTTACCAGTCTTGTTTGGAAATATATAATGCATTTAATACAAAATTACTAAAACTGCTAGAATTTGAGAGTTAATAATGACATTCACAAAGATTTCTAACTACAAGTTTTTCTAACCAGTTGTACAGTTAAAAGACAAAAACACAGATTCAGTAAAGCAGATTTATAATTTTAGATTACAAATACTCTGAAATTAAGATTAGTTGAAAGATTAATTAAAATTAAAATAAAGTTTAATTTAAAATTATTCTTGTCCATGAAAGAGAGATGTTAAAATGGTAAAGGTAATTTTCAAGAGGTAGTTGAAAGCAAAGCAATGTAAAAATACCATTTGTAGTATTCAACCACTATAATTTTGCATTTCAATGAGATAAGCTAAATGAAAACCCTATGTCATTAAGTTGAAATAAAAAACTAGTTTTAAAAGTGAGAAGTCCAAAAATAATGTAAAATAATAGTAATAGTATAGAAAGTATGAAGTTTAATTAAATGTCAACAAACATTTGATGAGTGTGTATGATCATGTTGTGTTGCACTTTTGCCTGAGTGCTTGTTGTTTCTAAGCATAGTAAATGAAGTGATAGCTATTAACAAGTGACTTCATAACAGAAAATAATTTTGTAAGCAAATAAAATAGTTTTACATCAGTGCTATTAGATTTTTCCAGTGATAATTATTTAATTAATAATAACATTTTATTTTTAAATCAGCTCGTAGAATCAAAGAAAACTTTTGGAAGTTCATCCATTAAAGGTGAAATTTCTGGCTGGGCATGGTGGCACATGCCTGTAGGTGGCAGCCTAGGAAGCCAAAGCTGAGGCCAGGAATTGTGGTTCGAGTCCTGCCGGGGGTATGTAGTGAGACTTAGTCCCAAAAAAATAGTTGGGCGTGGTGGTGTGTGCCTGTAATCCCAGTGGGAAGCTGAGGCAGGGGATTGCTTGAGTCTGTGGTACCCTGGGTAACGGGAGCCTGTGGTTCCACGGGCAAAAATAGCGAGACCTAGTTTCAAAAAAAAAAAAGGTGAAATTTCTAATATTTTGTAAATCCTATTTTATATTAACTTAAAGCTCAACATTGAGAATAAATGTTTTTTTTTAAAGAAAACAGATGGAATAGTCATGATTATGCAATACTTAAATACAAAAAATATTGAATTCTCAGTGTCATACTAAAAAACAAATTTACTTGTTTTGATCTTTTTAAATAATGGCCATTCTCACAGGTGTGAGGTGGTATCTCAATGTGGGTTTGATTTGCATGTCCCTAATAATTTATATTGTAAAGTAGAATAATGGCCATTCTCACAGGTGTGAGGTGGTTTCTCAATGTGGGTTTGATTTGCATGTCCCTAATAATTTATATTGTAAAGTAGAGGAGTAGAGGGACAAATCAAACTTGCAGACACCTTGAACAAAAAATAAAATATTATTGAACACAGTACACCTCCTATGGCCTGGGTAGAGACAGTTTCTTCAGGTCTTTTAAAAGTCACCATGTTCTTAGGGAACATTGGATAGCCACATGTATGCAAAGCAAGACATGCTCAGACAAGAACTGAGAAGTCCCTAAGACTGCATCAGGTTCCTTCCTGAACTCAGTGAATGTGACCAGTGTTTTAAAGAAAGCCCAAGTGTAAAGTCAATCTGAAAAGAGTAATGTTTTCTTTTTTCTTCTTTTCGTTTGACTACTTATTTTATATGCTAACATGCAATGAACTCTATCAAAATACTAGCTAAGTACAAGGTAAGAGATTGAAGTTACCACACATGACAAGAAGTATAGTCTTTTCTGGGATAATTGGGAAAAGTTACTGGACAAATAGATTACTGCAGCTTTAAATATTTAAACAACAAACCTTAGGGAATGTGAGGTCTGATTTCCAAGAGTATCATATAATATCCAAATGTTCACTTTAAAATAACAAATCATAAAGAAACAGAAATGTATGGTCCATTTAAAGGAGTAAAATTAACAAGTTGACCAACACTATCTCTGAGAAAGCCAAAATACTGGATTTACTAGATAAATACTTAAAAAGAACTGTCTTAAATATAGTCAAACTAAATGAAAACATGGACAGGGAACTAAAGAAAAGTGTTGTTTGACTGAAATGAGAACATCTATAAAGGCATTGAAATTGTGGAAAGGAAACAAATTCTAAAGTTGAAAAGTCTGATAACTAAATAGCAACTTTGAGAAAACTGAAACCATAGTCAAAAAACATGAAGATAGAACAACTGACATTACTTGATCTGAGGAGAAGAAAATATAAAGAAAGAAATGAACATTTCATTGTGGGTCCTGTCAAATGACCAACATGCAAATTATGGAGTCCCAAACAAGGTGGGGGAGAGCAAGGGATAGAGAGAATAGCTGAGGGAGAAAATGACTGAAAATATCTATTACTTGGCAAAATACATGAATCTTCACACACAAGAAATTTGAGTAATCCAAATAGAATAAACTCAAGATCCACTCTGAGTCATAATCAATCTTGCACACCAAAAACTATAAAACATTGATGGGAGAAATTAAAGACCTACCTAAGTGGAACTCCATCTAGTGTTCTTGGATTGGAAATCTTGTTATCTTTAAGATAGCATTACTACTAACCTAGTCTATGGTTTCACTATAGTCCCTATCATAATTCCAATAGCCTTTCTTGCATAATTAGAAGTCAATCCTAAAGTCCATCTGAAATTGCAAAGGTCCCCAAATAACAACAACAATCTTGAAAAAAAATCAAAGTTGCGGTATTTACACTTCTCAATTTTGGAATGTCCTACAAAGTTGCTGTACTAACAGCTATGTGTTACTGGAATAGGACTGACATATTTACCGAAAGGTATAAACATGATTATCCAGAAATAAACTCATATCTATGACCATTTGTCTTTTCATTAGGTGCCTAGTTTATTCAGTGGACTTGAATAGTTTTTCAACAAATTCAGCTGTATTTTCACATGAAAAAGTATGTAGTCCAATTCAACACCACATACAATTTTTTCAAAATAGATCATAGAGTTAAATGTAAGAATAAAACCAGAAAACTCTTCGAAGAAAACATAAGTTGAATATTCATGATTGTGAGTTGCTTCTTAATTAGATATGACGTGAAATGCAGTAACAGCCAAAGGAAAAATAGAGAAATTGAACTTTGTCAAAATTGAAACTGTTGTTTATCAAACAAGCAGCAAAATGAAAAGACAGTTCACTAAATGAGATAAATTTTGTAAATCACACACTGGATACAAGTTTAACTTTACAAAGAATCCCTGTATCTGAGAAATAGTAAGACTAACAACCCAATTCAAAAATGAACAAAAGACCTGAATTGATATTTCTCCAAAGAAGATATACAAATGGGCAATAAGCATATGAAAAGACATTCAGCATGTTATTAGCTAATAAGGATATGCAATTCAAAACCACAATGAAACCACTACTTTACAACTTCCTCAAAAGCTAAATATTGACTTACTACATGATTCAGCAATTTAATACATAAGTATATACCTAAAAGAATTGAAAACAAGAAAATGATGGTGGTTGCTCATTTTGAATATCATTTTTGATATTTTGAATATCATTAATACCACTGAAAATTTTATCTAGTTAAATGGTTAGTTTTGTGTTAAATATATTTTGCAAAAAAATCATATTTTTAAGAATGTTTAATGCCACCAAACAGCAAATAATCACTCCTGACATCATTCTCATGGTTTTATATACCAGATCCTAGGATATAGATTGTGGCAGATATTGGCAGTTTAAAAGGCATGACACTTTAATTATGAATTGATAAAATCTAATAGAATGCAACAATGGAAAAGCAGTCCTTGTGTAAAAGAGCCTGAATTATTTTTCTCCAATAAAAGAGAGGAATAGAGCATTAAAATATGATTAAGTCTTGGAATCTACTAGCACAGAAGTCTTTCTATTTATTTGTATATTTGACTTCTTTAGCAGTGTTTGAATGTTTCTAAGGCACAGGTTGTTCATCTCTGGGTTGTATTTATTAGTCTTAAGTATGTTATCCCTTTTAATGCACTTGTGGTGAGGAATATTTTCTTAATTTCCTTTTCAGATTAGCCATTACCATGTTTCTCATTTCTCTGAGATGTCACCTAAATTATCTTTATGTATTTCTGTCAATATTTTGTTCATGTTTACTATTTTAAGATGGCGTTTTCTCTGTAGCAATCTTCTTTTCTTTATGAGTTCTCATTAGAGTTGTCTTAAAAATTCTATTTACTAAAATCAAGGCTTTTTTTTTAAACATATTCCTAAAAAGTCTTTCAGTCTCTACCATTATCTAGTTCTCTAAATTCCTTTTACATGTTCAGATAATATTTTTTATGAGTTGCACATTTCTTGGTACCAACTTTTGTCTAATCTGTTCAGGTTGCTAAACAGAATGAGTGAATTAAGTAACAGACATTTTTTTTCTCACTGTTGTGGACCTGGGAAGTCTAAGATCAAGGCACTCACTAATTAGGGTCTGGTGAGACTTCCTGATTTCATAATCTTGCTGTGACATCACATGACTGAAAAAGGTAAGAGAGTTTTCAGGGGGACTGTTTTGCAAGTATGCTACTCCTGCTAATGAAGGTTCTACCCTCATGACCTAATACCCTCCCAAAGATCCCACCTCTCAGTGACTTTAGTTTTGATGGGGGTTAGGATTTCAACAGATCAATTTTGATGTACCACAGTCATTTAGTACATAACACATACTTTCATTTTTAGTATTTGTGCATTTTTAGTGCTAAAATGAATCTTGTCCTGCAAAGAACTAATTCATACAACTCAACAAGAAGAAAACACACAACCAATGGAAAAATGGGAAAAAGAGGAAAATAGAGCCTTCTTCAAAGGAGACACAGATGGTCAATATGTATGCACATGAAATAATTCCCAACATCACATATCGGGAAATGCAAACCAAAACCACAGTGAATTACCACCTCATTCCTGTGAAAATGGCCTGTATCAAAAACACCAGAAGTAAATGTTGGCCATGGTGTGGAGAAAAAGGAACCTGCTGTGTGCTGTTTGCAAACCAGAAAAACCATTGCTAATGAGATAAGGAAAACCTCTCTCGTTAACCGATCCCCAGAAAACTAGGGACTGATTTATCGCAGTGACCTGAGATTGCAATGGCACTGCTGGCTTCCCTAAATAGGATATAGTGACCACCTGCTTATACTCCCCATTCCTCAATTACTCTTAGGATTTAGAATGTTAATTACCTCTCAGGTTTGTGTTTGTCTTCTTTGAAATTCAACAGACCCTCACCCTGTGTCTCTATAAATATCCATTTCTTCTGTTAATAAAGTTGTCTTATGCCCACAACCTCCATTAGGTCCCCAGCCTTGGCTGGGTAATCTCTACTCTTGTGTCCTTTCTCTGGCTGGGTAATCTTTCCTCTTGTGTAGTTCCTCGTACCTTGCATCTGTCCACCAACAGGGACACTCATAAACTTTGTGGGTGTGGGAATGTGGACTGGTTTAGCACCCATGGTAGTCAATCTAAGGGTTTCTCAAAATATTAAATATAGTTATACTGATACAATCCAACAAATCTATTCCTGGATATTTATCCAAATAATGCAAAAAAGCATTAATTTAAAAGGATATGTGCACCCTTAGGTCCTTTGAAGCACTATTTACAGTAGCCAATTATAGAAACAACTTTAGTACCCAATGACAGAAGAGGTAAAGTTTTTTTCATACACACACACACACACGCACACACACATATACACACACACACAGAATCAAACACAACTAAGCTGTTAAAGAGGTAATACTTTGCATGGATGGAATTGGAGTTGATTATGCTCAGCAAAATAAAGAGGGGAAAGACAAATAAATACCAGATGATTTCACTCATGTATGGATTATAAAGTAGCAAAACAAAGGAATAGACAAAACTTAAAAAAAAAAAACCACAAAACCTAGAAATATGACTGCAGAATTGAAACTACTTGCAGGGAGGGAAGGTGAGGATAACGAGCAAAATGGGAAGGGGACAGTATGCTCTATTATAGAAAAGAATATGGACTGTGGTAGAGTAATATACATCTAAATAGGTATCAATCTGTTTCCCTGAATCATATACAATGTTGCAGATATTCCCTTGTTTAAAAAGAAATTTTTAGACAATTTTAAACAGTTTTAAAAAAGGAAATAAACTGGATCTTGTAGATATAGGTAGTTGGTTTTTCAATCCATTCAGGCAGTGTATCTTTTAAGTGGTGCATTTGATTAATTTATATTGAAAGTATTTATAAAGTAATTAATTTATATTTGCAAATAGGGATTTACCATTACCATTTTGTTATTTTTCATAAAATGAATCTGTCCATTTCCTCTATCGCTACCTTCCTTTCTTATTTTCTAAATTTTTGATGATTTGTAAGAGTTTTTTTGCCTTATCTATTTCTTTCTTTTTAATTTTGCCAATTTATTGTTGTTTTTTTCAGTGACATATTTTGATTCTTATTTTCTGTTGTGAATTTCTGTAAATATATTTTTCACTAGGGTAACGCAACAATTACAGTTACACAAAATTCCTAAAATTATAGCATTCTATTTTAAACTAATGACAACTAAATTTCAATTAAGGTACTCTTTTACACTCTGTCTCCCTTCCATTTCAGGTGACTGATAATACAAAATACTCCTTTTTATATTGCATACTAATAGATTTATAATTTTTACATTAAAAATTAAGAGTACTTACATAGAGTACAATAATATAGGGTTCCTTATTTCCTTTTAATAGAAATTTGTGTATGTATGTATGCTTTGTGTTTTTATTTATCCTCTTTTAATTCTATTCATAGAATTGCCTTTAGTATTTCTTGACGGCACACCTAACACTTTCGCTTACTTGGGAAAATCTTAATTTATCTTCTATACTTGATGTTAATTTTTTCTTGTATAATATTCTTGGCTAGTTGTCTTTTTCTTTGAAAATTTTGAAAATTTCACCCCACTTCCTTTCAATCTGTATTTTGCTGATAAATTTGTTGGTAACCTGGTGACAGTTCCTTTATATGTGATGAGTTGCTTTTCAATTACAGCTTTCAAGATTTTTTTGTCTGTTTGATGTTGTTACGTTATGGTGTATATTGGTATAAGTCCTATTATGTCTGTCCTAGTGGAATTCTTCAAGCTTCTTGAATGATTATGTATAATTTTCACAGATTATGGACAGATTCACAGATTCACATTATTTCATAAAGCAATTTTCCTCTCCCACTCTTTTTTTTCCTTTTAGTACTCATGTTTATGTTGCCTGCTTAATATTTTATAAGTTCTTTGACTCTTAATTTTTATTTTTATTTCTATTCCTAGATTCAGTCTTTAATTCACGATTCTTTTCCTTCTGTTTCAGTTGACTATTGAGTTCCTGTAGTGAATTCTTCAACTTACATAATCTTTAATTCCAAAATTTCTGTTTGATTCTTTATAGTTTCTATTTCTTTGTTAATATTTTTATTTTGTTTAAGGAACATTTTTTCTGATTTTGTTTGTCTCTATACTACTTTTTAATTCATTGATTATTATTATGATAGTGATTTTAAATTATTTTTCTGGCATTTCAAATCTCTGTTTCCTTAAAATTCATTTCTACAGCTTTAACTTGTGTCATGGTGCCTTGTTTATATATCTTTTATTTTATTCTTGGGATCTTGGCTTTGAACAATCAACCAACTCAGACTTTGTGATCTGTTTTTGTATCAGGATTGTTTTTACTGTTGAGCTGAACGAGAAATTTTTAATCTCTCCCAAACATTTTTTACCCTTCAAAGCTTTCTGGTTTCTACTTAGGAGCTCTCCTTGGATACTGTAACCTCTTTGCTTGTATAGTACATCTCAATACTGGTGTTCCACCTAGTGGGTATCTGCAGTACTGCATAATCTGTTGCAGCTTTTTTGTTTTTTTTTAATGTCCTGAGACTCCTATTACAAACCGAAAACATTTTCTTTTATCTTCTGTGACTGTATACAACTTTATTAGATGTGAGAATTGAACAATAACTTAAGGTCTTTCCCTTAATAACTTTATTATAACCTTTCTTTTCCCTTCAACTTATTAAAACTGGTTTTAATACCTCTCCACCATTTGTGTTTCATATTTAGGTGACTTCCTCTATATTAGTTAAGAATTCTTAATTATTTTTGATAAGTTGTATCATTATATACCATATCTCAAGTCCTTTCAACTTCATTTAAGTTCCTAAATTGGAAAGCCCATACATATAATTGCCAGCCATACAAAAGCTAAAGTGAATCTTTTATGTTTTCTGCAAACATGACCTCATGTGGATCACCTTAGGTTCCAGGTAGATGAAAACTCATTAAATGTGTTTTGAGTATCTGTGTAACAGGTACTGTTCTAAATGCTGGGATCATAGCAGTGATCAAACGAGAAAAAAAAATCCCTGACCTGATTGTCATTATTCAAAGGATAGCAATATCTATCAAACAAGGAAATAGAATATGTAAACAGAAAATGTTGTCATTTTTATAAAGCTGTTCAAGTAAAGCCTCACTATAAAGACACATTGATTAGAAATGTAAAGGAGTAAATGATAAAAAATATAACTCTCGCGTAAAGCTTTCCCTGCAGAAAGCAAGAACACAGAACTTGAGACAATACAGTAAACGCTGAAAGCTGAGAGTCAGTGTGGTTAGTGTAGCTCAAGAAGAGTGAGCAAGGACTAGAGTGCAGAAGGTGAATTTAAAAATTGTAGTAGAAGTATTTGTGGGAAAGCGATATTTAGTGGGGTGAACAAATCTCAGGGCTTGTGGTCATTGGAAAGACAGCTATTACTATGAGTGAGATGGGAAGATAGGATGTGGTGTGTGTGGCATGATAAAATTTTCATTTTATAGAATTGTTCTACCTACTGTGTTGAGGAGGAGGAGAGCCACAGCAAAGAGCTCTGTTGAGAGCCTATTGCCATGATACAGACTAGACAGACTGATGCTCCACTGATAGTGTAGGAGGTAATGAGAAACCTCTGTCTTAGCTTGGGCTGCTGTAGCAGAATGCTGTAGACAATGCTGCTGAAGTGACAAAAATTTACTTCAATCTGGAGGCTGCACATCTGAGATCATGGTACTGACATGGTTGGGTTCAGATGAGAAGTTCTTTCTGGCTTCCAGATGGCCATTTCCTGGCTGTGTCCTACCATGGCAGAAGAGAGAAACAAGTTCTCCTAAGAGCACTCAACTCATCATGAAGGTTCTGCTGTCGTAGCCTGCTAATTGCCCAAAAACCCTGTCTCCAAATATCACAGTGGGAATTAGGATTTCCAAATATGAATTTAGGAGGGATACAAACCTACAGTCTGTAACAGAACTGCATTTTAATACTAGAGGCAAAGGAATGTACTGATTGACATAGATGTTACAATGAAATAGAAAATAAAATATCTCTAACAATTGGAGTTTAAAGTCTTTGTTTTTCTTTTTAAAATAACATTGACTATATCACTCCATTATTTTGTTTTGAATTCCACTGCCCCCCCTCCCAAAATAAGATTGTTAGATGAAAAAGTTCTGTTTTCCAGCTGGGTTCCTTGAAATGCGACTCTTCTCACAGTGAGTCTCTGCTATTCATTTGGGAATAAAGAATAGCTGTTATCAAGATCATCTGCAACTTCCAGGTTCTTATAAATCTGGCTTTTAAATATTAGTTTATAGCATTAACAAATAGCCTCTAATGACTATTTATTATAACAAGCTAGAAAGGATACTTTATCTTTATAGTATTGACAATAGTAAAGGACTAAGAAGTATTAATTGGTATAGAGGAAAGGTAGGTGTACCGGTAATGATAGAAATGTTTATATTAAGTTAAATTCTCTGTGCATCTAATCATTGTGTAATCCTTTGATTAACTATTTTTCCCTTTTCTTCTGCTCTTTCTTAGATGTTCCTTGTATCCTTGTCCTTCTGCTTTATTTCTAAAGCACTGGGTGTAGCGGTTATGAAAAGTTCCATCACTCAGATAGAAAGGAGATTTGAAATACCATCTTCTATTGCTGGCTTAATTGATGGAAGCTTTGAAATTGGTAATTTTTATTTGTTTTGATTTTTTACTTCATAGCCAGATTTGCAGAGCTGAAAGCTTTCCCTTCATCCTCTAACTAGGGATTCCCAACCAGGGACCCAGTCTCCCTAGGCTTTCTGGAATATAACTAGAGGTAATGCTTTTTTCCGGAAATAATTGAACATACATCATATTTTCTGAGTTCTTATTTATTGGAAAATGCATTTTATTATAATATTCAAGTTATTTGTCTGATCATGAAATTAGATGTTCAAGATCTTTTTTCTTGCTACATTTAAACATTGCTTTACTGTTTTATAACACCACTGTTGTAGATGAGAAATCATTCATATTATCATTGTCACCAATTATTGGTTTCTTCTATTTATCCTTGAACTTCAGAAGCTTTGCTAGTATATGGCCTAGGACTATTTCTTTTTATGTTATTTGTGCTGGAAAAATGTAGACATTTTTATATGAAGGCTTAATTCTGCCATTAGCTAAGGAAATTTATTTTGTTTTTTAAATGTATTTCTTCTCTCTCTTATTTATTTTCTGGCTATTTTTTACCTTTAAGTTTTTTATTTCTAAAATTATGTCTTTTTTTCTTTTACTCTCTTCCATCATACCTTACTTCAAAATGCATTTTTCTATATTTTTATTTACAGCTATACTTTATTACTTTTAGTCTGTTGATTATTATTTTATAATGACAACAATACTCTTTGTACCTCTAGAGATGTTAACTAGATGTTTTTTATTTCCCTTCTTTGGCTTTACTTAACTGTTTCTTCATGGGTTACTTTCTCCCCTGGTTCACTTTAGTTATTTTATGTCATGCTATTTTTCCCTTCCAATATTTAATTGTTCTTAGTTATTTTCTGTTTGTTATTATACCTGTAGCTCCTGCTAGATTGCAATTGATTGTGAGTCCCTGTCCTTGGAAGGCACTTCTACTCCTTAATCTAAATAGCCTACATTTTTTAGATTCAACATTGTATTTCAAATGATATCTCCTCCAGGAAACTTCCTGTAACTCTAATCAAAGTCCCCTTTTCTGTGCCCTAACAGCCATCTATTTTTATCATTGTACTATGTTACTTGAGTAAAGATCACCTGCAGTTTTCTTTTTAAAATATTTCTAGTCCTTAACATCCTACAAAACTTATGGTGAATTTAAATATTGCTAAGCATGAATGAATAAATGCATTAACAATTACCTTTCCCTCAGCTCAAAAATATTTTCTCCATTTTTCTCTCTTCTTGTACAGTCTGGTGGATTCCAAATTCTTCGGTAAAATCTTGCTTCACTAATATTGCAATTAATTCAAATGCTTTTTTTTAAATCTAAACTCTATTTTATTTACTACTAATATCATTCAACTTCACAATGAGTGGTTTAATGTGAGTTTTATCTTCTCAAACTTCATGAGGAAGTACTGTGTCTTTTGCTGTGCTTCTGTTTTTAGTCTTCTGTTTTTACTGGACTCAAAATTGAACTCATCCAGTGTTTGTAATAATGAACCCTATAAAATAATTTTTTTTTTCTTTCTAGGAAATTTGTTTGTGATTGTATTTGTGAGTTACTTTGGATCCAAACTACACAGACCAAAGCTAATTGGAATTGGTTGCTTCCTTATGGGAACTGGAAGTATTCTGAGTGCTTTACCACATTTTTTCATGGGATAGTAAGTTTTAAACAGTTCTGTGCTATTAATAGTCATTTGCTTGTAAATCAATGGTAGAATTGCATTTTTCCTTTAAGTAGTCTTTTGAGAAGTATGCCTACTAAATATATTAGAAATGGAGTATATTTCCTATTTAATATTAATTTATGACTTCCATTGATTCTGAAATATGAACAGCACTAAATAATGTGTACAGTTTCATAGTAAATAAAATCTATGACTTTTTAGTATGAAGTGTATTTTATCTCTTTGCTTATAATATTTTAATTAGCTTCAATAAGACTTCACCACTCAACCCACTGCAGTATGAGTTTTCCCAATGCCCTTCCATTGATAATTGTTCTTCCTAAATTCACTTAGCCATGGTTATATCATATGTTAATGACAGAAAGCCTAAAATAGTGATGGCTTAAATAAAATAGATGCTTATTTTTTTAACATCTAGAGTTAATACAGCTGGTTCAGGGATGGTTATACCCAATGTATTTGACTTTGTAAGTACTTACCTCTTCCTGGTACTGCTCATTTTATTTTATTATATAATCTCTTGATTTGTTTCCTATCTTTGTGATTTTTCATCATGCCTATCCTTTCCTGTTGCTTTTGACAATATAATGTCGGACTCTTTTACACTCTTCTTCAGTCTTCTCCATTTTTTCATTCTGCATGGTTTGTATGAAGCATATGCATTAAATGCAACTGTCAGCTATACATGGTTACTTTATCTTACAGTCAAGATCTGTCTGATCAACCACCTCATGGGTATCTCCATATTAGCATTCTATAAATACTTCTCATTCATATGTTCAAGATAATTCATTCCTGTGCCAAAACCAGATAAGATCTCTGGCTTTCCATCTTTCAATAATAATTCATTTAGCTACAAAGGAATGCAAATCAGAGTCAAGGTCCTCATCCTACATGCGTTCATTGCTTCAACAAACATCCTCATTTTTCTACTCCCTGTTTGTCAAAATTGGCTCTTCTTTTCAACTCTTCTGCTTCTGCCCCTAACCTAACTGAAGTTTCTATCATCTCTGACCTGTGCATTTGCCTCCATTTTCAACTCCATTCCAACTCATATTCTATACTGTGAGAGTATTCATTTTAAAACACAAATATAATTATTTAACTTCTATTATTATTTAAACTTCCAACTTCCTAAGATAGTGTTTGTCAAATTGCAGATCCCAAGCCACTAATGGATCAACAATACAGATTCATTCACATTTAATTCTTTTATGGATAGAAGACTTTACATTATGAATGGAGCTATTGAAACTTTTGCCTGGATTGTATATATTTTTGTTATTGTTTGTATAAATATGTATTGTGGTTATAATGCAAAATGCATGTCTTACTGTTGGTCATGGTCAAAAACATTAAAAGTCTATTACCTGTGAGTTAATATATAAACTAATATACATACACAGGTCACTTACTGTCTTCCTTGATCATCTTCCTAACTCATCTTAAACTACTCACCAGGACTGAGGATCACATTCTAGACCTGCAGTCTTCCAAATGTGACATAATATAGCACTCCTTGAAACATGGTGCTTTTACAGCCTTAAACACTTTTCCTGTTTTGCTTACTTGTTAAACTCCTATCCATCTTTAAGAATCATCTTAAGCATCATTCTCACTGGGATCTCCTCTAATGCACCCTCTTCCACCTCCAAGCCAAGCTGATCATCCTTTTCTATGAGAATTCAGGAGCAGGTATATTAAATGCATCATTCTTTACTGCATATATTTATACATCTGTGGAATGTAACATCATAAGTAAACATGTATAAATATTTGATATAATATATGTAAAATGACCAAACTACAGAAACTGTGTAATTTTATATCTAGTTCTTTGGAACTGAGCAGGCTGCCAAATATATAGTTGGCTGCCCTTATAACTGACACTATAACTCAAACTTTTGCATATCAGCATTTGTTTCAATTCTTGCTCCATCTTTTTTGTTCCTATTAAGTTCTTCCTCATAAAACTGAAATAGATTAGAAATGTTTGAACAAAGTTTTGAATTATCAGACCTATGAGTGTTTTGGTGTTGGGGAATGACTGAGTGTGTATATCCATAAAAGAAGATCAGATGAGTTGACTGATAGAAAATGTAGATAAATTGGTATATGTGTTAGATTGACTTGGAAAAGTTTATCTAATTTATTAAAATGTTATAGATGTTATTAAAATGTTATTCGAACTTTAGATTGTGATTGTGTTTGAAGATAACTCAATTTTTTATGATATCAAGATATTTCTTATCTAGAATATATACCTAAGATGACAGCAAGATAATAATCGGCCTTGTGAGAGGAGTATTGAGTGATATTTGTTAGTTAACACTGCATTTTCTCTTTTACCCAGTCTACCTCCTAAAATACAGGGTGGGAAAATGCCAAAGAGTATTCTGATAATCTGGAGAAGAGAATAGTGCAAATAAAAGAAAATTCCACTATATTTCTTTTAAAAAGTAAAAACATTCAGTAGGTTAAACAATTTTAAATCTAGTGATGTTTTTAAAGTTACAGGTATTCTAAGGAAACTTATATTACAGAGAATTCAACATCAAGCTCCTTAACCTGCTCACTTAATCAAAATTCATTACTCAATAAAACATTACCTGAGATAGTAGGAAAAGGTAAGAATTGATGTCAATAAAAAATTGGTGTCAACTAAAAATGCTGTAAAATTTATCAGTTTAAATTATCTGTAAAAGTGCTTGTTATTTCATTAGTAAATTGATTTTTAAAATAGAGGAAAAGCATTTGCATGGTATATATATAACACAAAATCATAGTGCTAATGTATGCTATATGTAAAAAGTTTTTTAAAAAAATAAGAAAGAGTGATGTTAACAAGAGGTGGGATACTAGCTGCTAAAGAGGGAAATAAAATATATAATTTTGAAAAATATAAATTATAACAACTTAAGATTTTGTCAATTATGAGTAATTTAAATCATATGTCTTCAAAATAAAAATTTTCCTACCTACAAGATTAAAAATTAACAGAAATAAGGGAGAAAAGACAAAGAACATTTTATGTATTTCTGGTAATATATGCATATATAATTCTTTTTGAAGATTATCAACATATTAAAGAACAAAGGTATACATAGTTGCTTAAACAAGATGTTTTATTTTTATTGATTTATCTCAAGGGAGTGATCAGGAATGTTCACTAATGTATTTTTATAGTTTTAGCTATGGCAGCTTTGCCCTGCAGAATGAAAAACTAGAAAAAATTTTCTAACTGGAAAGTGGTTATTTATATGAAACTTTTATTCATCATATTACTGCAGCTATTAAGATCCTGATATAAAAGAAGTCTCTTACAGATGTCATAATTTGATGTTAACTATAAAAGTAGATTACAGTATGAACTGGAAATTTGAGTATAATTATATATATATATACATATACATATATAAGCATGTATATATATACATATATATAAACATTCGAAGTGGCTCTGTGTGTATAAGTTGGTGGATAATTCTTTGTAGTCTTAAGTAAGTTCAAATTTTGTAAATTGTATATGATATTCTTTAATTAAAAAAAGAAAAACCTTAAATGACATAATTAAAGGGTTAAAGTAGTTGGGTTTGTGAGGAAAATATTTAAATTAATAAAATGAAACACTATTTTTGTCTACCTAGGTTCTGAAGAAAAGGAATCTGGGTCATATATGTGGCTATTTGTCCTATTGGGTAATATGCTTCGTGGAATTGGAGAGACACCCATAGGACCCTTAGGGATCTCTTACATTGATGATTTTGCTGAAGAAGGAAAGTCTTCTTTCTATTTAGGTAATCTTTTCCTGCTTCTATCCTTGAAATACTGGTGTTTCCGAAGTCACTCTGTTACTTATTGTAACGATTATTTGTAGAAATTTTGCATGTTGCTTAATAAAAACACATTGAATGTGAATGACATATTCTTGACACCAGATAAAATTGTTTTATAATATTTTCAGGAATTTTGAGTGCAGTTGGAATGATTGGTCCAATAATTGGATTTGTAACGGGATCTCAGTTTTCTAAAATGTACGTGGATATTGGATATGTTGATCTGAGTAAGTACAATAAGAACACAATAATATAATAATGCTTTTCAGGTAGGATATACCACTCTTCCAAATAATTTGATTCATTCTTTTGATAGCTCTTTGCTGCTCTTTTGTCATAAATTACAAGTGGGAAATAAATCTATTAATCAGAATAAAAATAAACTTCAACTATCTATTTCAGGTTTGTATACATATATTTAGTATATATGTATAACAAAATATGCATTTAAAATATGTATAAAATTTAGTATATAGTAAGAAAAAATTAACTAAAACTTGCTTACTATTACTATTACTTCATCCAAAATGCAAACTAACTGCTCATCTCTCAATGGGCCCTGTAATCTGAATTCCCTACACTTACTATAGAAGCAACCTTTTCCTTTCTGTTTACTTAGTTCTTAAAGTTTCTTGATCTTCTTAAAATACAAACAAGTAAAAACCCAAAACCTTACTTCATCACTTCCCATTGATCCAAAGTTAAGTACCCTTATTAATTTCCAAGATAATGTGTTTATTTAGCCTAATCACAATGAGCAATAGTATTTCTGTACTTAACCTGCTATCTCTTTTAGGACGTGACAAGATATTTTTTTGTCTTAGCATATAATAAGTAATTTGTGTTTATTACCAGTAATTTTTATCTCTTCAGGACTTATATAGATCTGTAAGGGGATTATAGGAATAATTTCCAAAAATGGAGTCATTATTACAGTGGACCAGTAGTAACCACAAACTTGAAAGTATTTTACAATATAATATTAAATCAAGGACCGGATGAAATGTTTTGTATTTTCTATTTTGGGCTTGTGAATTAAAATGGATTAATATTCCATACACTTGTCATTTACTTCTAGTTTGTCTTTTTTTTCCTTTATAGCTGTGAGAAACAAATGATTAAAGTTGTAGAATGATAGATTAGAGCCCTTTGCTATCAGAAATCATTACTCACAGTGTTTTAGATTTCATGGTAATTGCATGAATTATAAAGTTAATTTTTACCACAGCACTGGATGTTTAGACTTATTATATCCTCTCTTATTCTGTAATGAGTATGATGTGAACATATTAAGAATATAGTGGCAAACTGTCATGACTAAAGAAGCCAGAGATAATGTGTCAGGTATGTTAGTTAAAGGGAAAAGCTGGTGGTGGTGAATGACCTACCCCACATGTTTCATGAATAAATTTGCATCCAGCATTGCTAAAATTTTTTTATTGGTTTTCCATAAAATCTAAGCATCCAGCATTTCATGTAGAATTATCTAACTTTTAAGATAATATGTGGGCCAGGGTAAACACTTTGACAGGCCTTGTCTGGCTAAGCTATTAACTCTAATGTCATAGACTAGTGGTAGAACAGAAAATATGTTATCACTAAAGGTATTTCTGAAGATGATGGATATATTATTTAGTATGTCCAAAGAGTCACTGATTTTACCAGTTATTTCTTAAGTCTGAGATGCTGGTAATGGAACAATCATATAAACCAGTTTTAGACCTATTTCTGAGCATATATGGAAAATATTAAGTAGATAGATGAATAAATTTTTTTCTCATGTTAAGGAATTTTCTTATAGAAAAAATAATAGGGCAGTTATTGCATTTTAGACTAATGTAATATGTGTTGCTTCCTTGTTGTTTAGAGTGTTTATTTTATACTTAAATAGTTCATTTATTCTTGTTGAAATATAGTACTTTTACATACTTCTCATGGAAAATGTAATGAAACAAAATTATCTCTAAAAGTTCTAGTCCAAGTCTCCTTGGCCACTTAAATTCAAGTTCTCACTGTGTGTACAACTTCACATATACTCTATCTTCAGCTGAAGAGTTGGAAATTCAAGTTTCTTGAGGAAAAGTAATTGATGCTATTAGCTCTGAAAATTTCATGTAAACTACTATAAATTTCATTGCTGGTGTTTTCTTAAACTCAGTAGTTGTGCCAGTAGAAGTTTTCAGATAACAGAAGGAACTAATGTATTTTTTCCACAATTGGCCCTTAAATGGTTTTTAGATTTAAATGTTCAGTCATGGTCATTGTCCACCACCATTGATGTTCAATGGTGACCATAAGGCTTTCTACTCACAAGAAAGGTCACCAAGTTCAATAGACAATGGCAGTATCATGTTTAATTCCTGGATGATAGCAGTTGTAAGATGTCATTCAATGCTGGAGTCAACTTGAGTTTAGAAATAACAATTGTGGGGGGAAATGTATCTTAGAATAGATGAAATATATTTTACTTGGCTCATTATGGAGAATAACAATCACTGCCATTATTGCCCATAATTTGTTAAATTTCAAAATGGTGTTTGACTGGTTTCCTCTAATTCTTTATTTTAGGCACAATAAAAATAACTCCGAAGGACTCTCGTTGGGTTGGTGCTTGGTGGCTTAGTTTCCTTGTGGGTGGACTAGTATCTATTATTTCTTCCATTCCATTTTTTTTCCTGCCCAAAAGTCTGGATAAACAAAAAAGAAAGAAAGAAGGGGAATCTTCAGTATCTTTTCATACATTCAAAACAAATGAGAAAACAAGTCAACCAGCTGAATTAGACAACCACGGGAAAAATATTACTGGTAAGTATTTCACATTTAGAATCATATTTGGAACTGTTAATTTCAGTGAAATGGAAGAATATTCCATCATAAGAAGTCCTTTCCAGATCATCCAGAGTTAGCTTTCTTCTTTGCTCAGTTTAACTGAAACATTTTTCTAAGATTCCAACTGAAATTAGTAAATATATACCATATACTATATGACCATATAATATATGAAGTAATTAGCATTGTGATATCAAGTACTGAAAAAAATCAACCAAAGACAAAAAGAAATTTCTTACTCATAAATCAAAGTGAATATATTCCTTTAAAAATTTGGTACTGTAAGCTATCCATATTTTAAAGAACTGCAATATTTCATTCATTTGTTGACAAACAGTATCAGGCATCATACAGTGCTTGATGATAGAATATCATCTCTTTTTTTTCTTCCAGAATTAACTCTTTAGTCAGTTGTACCAAGAAGTACAGAGACTATTTCAATACAATGTTTAAGTACTATAATAAATTTAAATATAAGGAATTAAGAGCACCTATAAATTGTGCAGCACCTATTATTAGGAAAAAAGATAGAATAAGGAGAAGAAATTCAGAGGCGTTTCTCTCTAGATAATTCAGAATAAGATTATTTTCTTAATAATTATATAGAAAAAAATATTTCCATTTTTTTAAATTAATCATTTTGTATGCATGTATATATATTATTGCATTCCCCAGGGTTCTCCATTTTGTCACCCATGAACCTTCATCTTGATTTTCTTGTGCTCTTTCCTTCCCTGATTGCTCCCTCTTCTTCCCCCCCCTAGTTGCTTGCCCCCGTTCTGTTGTTAGCTTATTGTTACTATTTCTTGTTTTTTTGATTATTATTATTTTTATATCCCATCTATAGGTGAGACCATATGGTTTTTGTCTTTTTCCCTTAGGCCCATCCATGTTATTCAAAATGTATCATATTTTTCAGCTGCTGGGAAAACTGGACCACTACATGCAAAGAAAATGAACTTAACATGATTCTCTCTAGCTCCATCCAAGTTGCTGCAAATGACATAAGTTTGTCTTTTTTTGATTGATGAATGAAATTATTAAAAAATGAATAATAAAAAGGGGAAAATTAACCAAGACAACTCCCTCACACCATGCACAAAAACCAACTCAAAGTGGGTAAAAGACTTGTATGTAAGACCTGAAACCATAAAATACATAGAGGAAAATATGGTCAAGACCCTCCAAGACTTGCAAATCAGAAGTCCCTTTCAGGATACATCTACAGATGCTAAAAAATCAAAGGAAAAAATAAACAACTGGAACTACCTTAAAAAGTTTCTTAGAGAAAAAAATAATATTTTTATCAAATATTCAAAAATGAAGTAGGAGCAGCAGTAATAATTAAGATTATCGGTCATATAACTAAGAATCCTCCACCATTTGGTAGTGCCTTCTCTTTCAATATAAATTCTGGGTGCTAATGGAGAAACTGAGAAACAATCTTCTTGAGAATGATTCAGGGAATGTCAGAGCAAGATAGTTGAAAGAATGAGATGTTCACGGTGCAACCTTGGAATTCCATATTAGTAGAGAAGTGGTAAAAAGCTAGTGCAGAACAGGGCCTCAACCCACAAACTTTTCCAAATGATGTGGAAGTTACACTGATGTTCACTGATTTTGGCCACACTTTCCCTGAACTGGGTTCTTTCACTCACTCATTTTATTTTTATTTTCTCCTCCACATCACTCTATTTCAAAAACAATGATGGTATTGGTGGAGCTAGCTTGTATTGTCTTATGTGAGAAGGAACTGAAAATTTCAGCTACCTTGCTAGCTCTAAACTGAATGTTAAGGAAGACCTTACCATTTATAATGGTGAAAATTGGGAAATATAACGAATCAGGCTTTTTCCCTCAGGGATCAGTTGTTAACGACTTTACCAGCACACCACTGAGTTAGAAGTTTTTGAGATGTAACATGCACACTGCAATAGCATAACAGGTAATTTTCATTTGGTATGTTATTATCAGGAGCATGTCATGGATTGTCTAACACCTCAGGAATGTGGTTGACTTGAGTTCTAAAAGAATGGAAAAGATAATGAAGATGTAAAAATAGGACAATTATGCACATCATCTACACTATCAACAGTTTTTGTGCATTTGTGACCAGAATAGCAAAGAGATCCTTAGTTATTACGCTGTTTTTAGATGAATTAACTAAAAATACTTAGTCCACAAAAATCCAACATTGGATTTTTTATGTTTCTCAGTAGAGAGAACAATAATTTGTTAGAAAGAAATAAAGGAAGTTTGCAATTTATTATGTAAACAAAGTATAATTAATGAGAATTGTCCCAAACCAGAAAATTCCTGCCACTTCAAAAATTCAGTGATTTGATGAGCCCATATGACCATACGACCCAGCCATTTCATTCAGCCTATCTACCCAAAGAACACAAAACCACTAATTTAAAAGGAATCAAATGCCATAATTTATTTAGAGTGTGTCACAGATCTGTGGTCCTTCCTGATTAGGGCATTCCATTGAGAAAAGTTTAGCATCTTGGCCTCACCATTTCAAATATTCTCTATTCTGCTATAAATTTCCTTACCTCTTCTTTTTTTTCTCATCTGCACCTTCTTTTCATTTCAGTTTTTAAATAAGTTTTTTTTAATTGAAGTACAATTTACATAATTATTAGTATTTTGAAAGTAAAGGCTCTTTATCTTCAGCGGTAGTCAAAATAGTGCACCCACTTCCAAAGTATTCACAGTCCTCCACATAATCTAGTGTGCTCTCTCCCATTCCCCATCTCACCCCACCGCTTCACACTCTGGATGCCTCAGTTTTATGGTCAAATTTGTCTTTGACCCTTTGTTTCGTTTGTCTATATTCCACATGTACAGTATTTATCTTTCTCTTTCTGGTTAACTTTGCTTAGCAGAAGCCCTTCTAGCTTCATTGATATCTCTACTTGATGGAATGAGCTTATCTTTTTTGACCACTGAGTATATTCCTTTTTTTTTTTTTTTTTTTTTTTTTTTTTTTTTGAGACTAAGTCTCACTATTTTTGCCCATGGAACTGCAGGCTCACGTTGCCTGGGGTACCACAGACTCAAGCAATTCCCAGCCTCAGCTTCCCAGGTAGCTGGGATTATAGGCATGTGTCTCCACACCCAGCTATTTTTTGGGGGGGGGGCGGGGGGGAGGCGGAGGACTAGGTCTCACTATGTTGCCCGGAGCGGAACTCGAATCGCAATCCCTAACCCCAGTCGCTTCATAGGCTTAAGCTACAGGCACTCACCACTGTGCCTGGCCACTGAGTATATTCCATTGTGTATATACACCATATATTGATTCACTCATCTGTCTTGGGGCATTTAGGTTGTTTGCATAGTCTGACTACTGTACATAGTCCTGCAATAAAAATGGAAGTGCAAGATTCCTGTTAAATACGTGCCTTTGTGTTCTTTGGGTAGATGGGAGTGGAATGGCTGGGCCATATGGCAGATACATTTTTTTATCCTTTGAGAAATCTACACATTGCTTTCAGTAGGTGCTGCACCAGTCTACGTTCTACCAAGAGTTTAAGCAGGTTCTTTTTTCTCCACACTTTAACTCTTGCTGTTTCTGCTCTGTTTGATAGGGGCTGTTCTCACAGGTGTGATGTGGTATCTGTAAGTTTGATTTGCATTTCCTAATAAGCAGTGATGAACATTTTTTTCTTTTGTTTATTGGCAATCTGTATGTCTTCTTTGGAGAAGGGACTATTCTGCCCAGTTTTTCATTGGGTTGTTTTGGTTTTGTTAAATTGTATGATCTCCTTATATATCTTTGATATCAGTTCCTTGTCAGATATATGGCATGCACATGTTTTCTCCCATTTAGTAGGGCATCTTTGTTTTGGTCATAGTTTCTTTGCTGTGCAGTAATATTTTAGTTTGATGTAGTCCCAATTGTTTATTTTCTCTTATGTCTTCCTTTGCTACTAGGGAAAAATTCACAAAGGTATCTCTGAAGCTTATTCTTTGAAATGTTTTTGTTTATGTTTTCTTCTATGTGGTTTGTGGTTTGAGGTTCTTATATTCAAGTTTTTTATCCATTTTGAGTATATATATATATATATATATATATATATATATAGTATGAGATAGTGGTTTAGTTGTCTTTTATTATGTTCTCTATTTCAAAAATCATTTATTGAAAAAAATTATCTTGTTTCAGTCAATGTTGCTTGCTCCTTTGTCACAGATTACTTGTCCATATGTACTAATTACTCTAACTAGAACTTCCAATAATTTAGCGAATAATTTCCAATAATTTACTGGTGAGAGTGGACTTCCTTTTCTTGTATACTTCTAGGCCCATTGTTTTGGGTGTCTCATTTTTTTGCCAGTACCAATCAGTTGTAATTATTACAGCTTTATAATGATTTCAAGTCTGAAAGTGTGGCTTCATCATTCTTCCTATTCTCAGGATTGTTTTGTCTACTTTGTTTTTTGTGTTTCCTTATGAATTTCAGTAGTGTTCCATTTCTTTGAAAACAGTTATTTGGATTGCATTGAATTTGTATATGCTTTGTGTAATACAGCCATTTTCACAATGTTGATTAATGCCAATCCATGAACAGGGAGTATCTTTCCATTTCTTTGTTTCTTCTATTTCTTTTGACATTGTTTTGTATTCTTTGCATATGTCATTCACCTCCTTTGTTATATTTTCTCTAAGGTATTTCTTTTCTTTTGGCATAATTCTATTTATTAATTTCTCCTCTTCTAGTTTATAGAAGGAAAAAATATATATATGAAACTGATTTTTGCATATTGATTTTATAACCTGCTGAAACTGGTTTATTGTTTCAACTAGTTTTTCGTGGAGTTTGTAAGGTTCTTTATGTATATTATCACATTATCTGTGAACAATGACAGTTTTGCTTCTTTTTTCCAACTTGGATTCCTTTAGTATTTTTCTTTGCCTAATTACTCCAACTAGAACTTTCAATATTTTAGTGAATAATACTGGTGAGAGTGGACTTCCAGTTCTAGTACTAGATTTTTCAGTGGGAAAGCTTTTTTTTTTTTTCCCCAACATTGAGAAGATAATAGATAAAGATATTAGATTTGTCTGTTATCACCTTTGTTATATTGAGTATATTCTATTATCCTTGGTTTTTCAAAGGTTTTCACCATAAATAGATGTTGAATCTTGTCAGTGCGTTCTTAGTATCTATAGATGTAAACACATGGTTTTTATCTTTCTTTTTGTTGATATGGTGAATTGCATTGACTGATTTTTCAGATTTTGAATCATTAATGTGTCTCTGGTGTAAGTACCACTCTGTCTTGGTGATAATCTTTTTAATGTGTTGGATTCAATTTGCTAAGTTTTTTTTTTTTTTCCCTGCCCCCTTGCCCCCAATTTGCTTAGGTTTTATGAGTATATTTGGTCTGTAGTTTCTTTTTGTGTTGTCTGATTTTAATATTAATGTTGGTCTCATAAAATGTGTTTGAATAAACTCTCAATTTTTGGTAGAACTTGAGCAGAGAGGATGTTAGTTCATCTTTGAAAGCTTGGTAGAACTCATTTGTGAAGTCATATGGTACTATACTTTTATTTGGGGCAGGGGGAGAGAATTCTGATTATGGTTTCAATTTCCTTCCCTGTAGTAAGCTTGTTCAGGTCTTATATTTCTTCTCTGTTCAGTCTTATATGATTATATGACTCTAATAATTTGTCCATCACTTCTAGGTTATTGAATGTGTTGGCATGTAGTTGTTCATAGTAGTTTACTACCCACTGAATTTCTGCAAAACTGTTGTAATTTGTTGTATCTTTTGTATCTGTTGTAACTTCTCTTTAATTTTGGCACCTATTTGAGTTTTCTACCTTATTTTTCTTAGTAAGCCCAGCTGGAGATTTGTCTGTTTTTGTTTTTTTCCCAATAAGCAAACTTTTGGTTTCATTGATCTTTTAAACTGTCCTTTTTATTTCTACTTTTTTTATTTTGCTCTAATCTATTTCCTTTCTTCTGCTGGCATTTGATTTTGTATGTCATTTTTCTAGATCCTTGAGATAAAAGACAAGGTTATTAATTTGAGCTCCTTCCTGATTCTTGATGTGGACCTATATTGTTATGTACTTCCCTTTAAGTACCACTTTTGTAGTGCCCCTTTAGTTCAGGACAGTTGTGTCCTCATTGTCATTTGTCTCCTGGTATTTTTTTATTCTTTGACTACTTTGTTAACACAATGATCTTTCAGTACTATTTTGTTCAGTCTCTTCATATTAGAGAATTTCCCTTTTTTTCAGTAGGTTTCTAGTTTGGTACTTTTATGATTGGAGAAGATGGTTGGTATTATCTCAATCTTCATGAATGTGTTCATACTTGTCTAGTGGTTAGTACTGGTGAGTGTCTCATGTGTATTTGAGAAAAAGATGTATTCTGCTTTTCAGTCCTATGATGTTAACTAGTTTCAGCTGCTCTAATGTTTTATTTAAGACTATTCATGCCTATTCATTTTTTGTCTCATTGATACAACCAGTGGTGAGAGTGGAGTGTTGAAGTCTCCTTCCACAATGTGTCTTTTCCAGTATTTGTTGTCAGTCAATAGTGTTCACTTAATAAATTTTGATGCTCTTTTGTTTGGTGAGGATACATTGGTGAAGTTATATTTTTCTGATGTATTGTTTCCTTAATCCTTATTCAGTGTCCATCCCTGTTCTTGTTACCATTTTTAACTGGAAATCTATTTTGTCTGATAAAAGTATGGCCATCCCCACCTTCCTTTGGATCCTGTTTGCATGTAGACTTATTTCCCAAGCCTTTGCTTTAAGTCTGAATCCTAAAAATAGCAGGAAGCTGGCTTGTTTCCTAATCCAACTAGATCACCTGTGTCTTTTGATTGGCGAGTTCAGTTCAGTTGTGTTGTGTGATTTTTATATATGTGAAAGCCTGCTGCTGCCATTTTGCCCTTAATTTTTTGTTTTCTCTATTTTCTTTTACTACTTTTTTTTGTGTGTGAGTGTTCCTCTTTGACATAAATACTAGAGCTCCTTGTAATATTTCTTAGAAGGTACATCTAGTTTTTATAAACGACTTCAGTTTTTGTTTATATGAAAAAGCCTTTCTTGCACCCTCAGTTCTGAAGGAGAGACTTTCGGGATAGAGTATTCTCAGCTGGCAGTTCTTTTAAGTTTTTCAATTGTGGTATTCCATTCTCTCCTTGTCCTTGATGTTTCCTCAGATAAGCCCAACATTAACTTGACCAGGATTCCTTTATAGATTATCTGTTTCTTCCTTCTTCCCAACCTGTATGTTCTTTCTTTGTCTTGAACTCTTAGAAGAGTCACCTCATACAGATATAATTTTGTTTAGGTAACTTGGTGTTCTTTTTTTTTTTTAAATAATTTTTTAATTTATATATATTTCACATCATTTCAGTCCCTGGGGATCACCTACTGCCTCCCCTTCCCACCCACTCCAGCTGGTCCCCATTCTCCCCTTGTGCAGTTTCATTTGG
>PVHY01000069.1:190047-358611 GCA_004024945.1 Uropsilus gracilis
ATTGATGAGTAATACTCCATTGTGTATATGTACCACATCTTTTTCATCCAGTCATCTGTTCTGGGGCATTTGGGTTGTTTCCATGTCCTTGCAATTATAAATAGTGCTGCAATAAACATCCGAGCACAGGTGTCCTTTTGTACCCACATTGAGGTCTCCTTTGGGTAGATTCCCAGAAGTGCGACTGCTGGGTCAAATGTTAATTCCATTTTCATTAGTTTGAGGGTTCTCCATACTGCTTTCCATGGCTGGATGAGTTTACATTCCCACCAGCAGTGTAAGAGTGTTCCTTTCTCTCCACATCCACGCCAGCACTTGTTGTTGCCTGTTTTTTTGATGTGGGCCATTCTTACTGGTGTAAGGTGGTATCTCATTGTGGTTTTGATTTGCATTTCTCTGATTGCTAGAGATATTGAGCAATTTTTCATGTGTCTGTTGGCCATTTGTATTTCCTCTTTGGAGAAATGTCTTTTTAGTTCTTCTCCCCACTTTTTGATTGGGCATCTTGTTTTGTTTTTGTTTAGGTGTGTGAGTTCCCTGTAGATCAGTGTTATTAATCCCTTATCACTCTTTTGGAGAGCGAAAATTTTTTCCCATTTGATTGGGCTTCTTTTAGTTTTTTCTGTTGTCCCTTTTGCTGTGCAGAAGCTTTTTAGTTTGATGAAGTCCCATCTGTTTATGTTTTCCTTCAATTTTTTGCCTTCTGCAGATGATTCCAGAAAGGGATTTCTGAATTGTACTTCATGGAGGAATCTTGGTGTTCTTTAACTTCTTGACTTTAATTTCCTTTTCCACTTGCAGTAATTTTTCCTCTGTTATTTTTTAAATAAGTTCTGTGTTCTTTTTTTCTTTTTTCTCCTTCTGAGATACCCATTGTTTTTACATTCTTTCATCATGAAGTTAGCTAGTTCTAGAAAGCTTTTCTTCTTTTTTGCTTTCCCTTTGTTTCTCTTTTTCTTCTTCTACCTTGCTTCTTTGTGTAGTCACATTTCAAGTTCATTGGTACAGTCTTCCAATGTGGTTTATTCTACTTCCATAGCTTTCTACAGTATTTTCAATTCCCCTATAATCTTTTTATATACTGAAATTCTGTTATTTTCTTTTTTGGAATATAATTTTTTATCTTCTGTCCATTAATTTTGAGTCTCAGGACATTCATTTACTGAGTTTTGTTATATATCTTTGTTCTACTCTTTTTGTTTTCTCAGTGACTTCAAGTTTCTTTACTAATGAAAATTTGCATTTTGTATCCCATTGAAAGAATATATCTTCCATGTCTTTGTAATTGGGTTCTATAGGGTTGCTATTGCTCAGGTGGGACATTGGAGTCTTCGCTGTAGGGATGCAATGCTTTGTACATGCTGGACTGGGTGTCCTCTTTTCTTCTTGTTATGTTTCTCAGAAGCGCTTCTCAGTCACCACTGAATAGAAGGTGTAGTTCTGACTATATCAAGTGGGAAGACATACAATAATCAAGAGCTTTCAAATTCTGTGCTATCTCTCCCCCAGTAGCCAAGTCTAAATCTGTCTTGCTTGACAGTTATATCCTTTTGTTTTTTTATATCCACTTTTAAATCCTATTCCAGATGTTTGCCCTGGTAGTCATACACTGAAGCAGTAATTCTTCCCTTGAACAGAAATTGTTAACCTACTGCACAGTTGCTTATAAGCACAGGTTGTTGCACCATTACTATCATAATGACATTTGAAACACAACATTACCCTCTACCTCTCCTTGCACATTAAGAAAAGTGCTTTGTAGTACTGTCACATATTTATGAAGGTGGAATTTTATGGTAGAAAAGCTACATACTAGGAAATAAGACCTGAATCCTAATACAAGGTTGATCTTTAAGATTTTTAAAACTGCCTTATTTCTATAAGCTTTGGATTATACTACTTTAAAAGTAATTGTCCACCTAATGATCATATTATTAGTGTATTTATATATAAATATATACAGTATACTATTAAATACTAATAAATAGGATACATTTTGTGTCTTTTTTCATTTTGTTTCTTGAGCATCTGGATTATTATCTAGTACTCTGATATTTGTTGAGTGGATAAATAAATAAATGCACTTGCCTGGTGGAGTACTAGGAATCACCAAGTATGAAGTCAAGAAGGCAAGCTACAAAGCAGCACATATATGTGATCCCATTTTGGGATACAATGAACTGATGAAATAGTACTCTCCATATGATAAAAGCTAAAGGAGAATTTTTAGAAAATAGATCTGAGTCATACAGCAGGGAAGATGGAGGAAGAAGTGTCAAACAGGGGAGGAAAGAGGACAAGGGAATATGGTGATGGTTTATGGTTGATGTGGTGGTAGTAGATATATGGGAACTCTACTTGAGGGAAGAAGTCAAATATTGAACAATAATGTAAGAAATTTAAAATGTCTAGTAAAAAAAAAACCTGTAAAATAATATAGGATCTCTCCCTTTCTGTGTTAGCTCTTAAGTAATTTAAATATAATGTAACTTAAATTTATAAAATTAAGATATCAATAGATATTTAAGTTTCATTATAAAGTTTCCTTTATTTTTATGTTTTGTAGGTTTATTCCAGTCCTTGAAAAGCATCCTTAGTAATCCCCTTTATGTTTTTATATTGTGTGCAACACTGCTACATTTCAGTGGTTTTGTTGGTGCTATTACTTATAACATTAAATATTTAGAACAGCAGTATGATCATTCAGCATCTGAAGCTAACATTCTGGTTGGTAAGAGACATTATTTACCTGTTTTTTGATATAGAGTGTACTACCAAGTAATTGAGTTCCAAGTGGCATTATGTTGTGACATTTATTTTATTTTAGCAAATATGAATTCCACTTATCTTTTTACAGATCTTAGAAACTTTGTGAAATATGACATCACCATTGTTCTACATCTGAAACTGTAGCATAATTATTTTGAGGGATGAGTTCTCAAGGAAAAGTTGTGTGTGAATAGAGCATTTAGATGTGACATCTATCTAGTTGTATCTTATAATTTAATGCTGAGATTCTGAGACAAATCATTGTGTAATGTAATCATTATGATTCTATAATTCATGAATTTTGAAAGCAGAACTCAGTTATCTACAAAAATAGGACACTGGTATTTTGAAAAGAAAACTAAATTTAAATACATTATTGATGTTTATAAATCAAAACATTTTTGAGAGAATTTTTGCAAAAAAATGTTTCTGAGAACTTTTGGAAACTTGATTAGGAAGAGAAGATTTTCTTCTATTCTTTCTCCACCTACAGTACTAAATATTAAAAGCAATACATTACCCAGTACAATAGGGTGAGTAGGTCTTAAGTAAATGAAAAGGTAATAATTATGTACGGTGTTCTTTTTGAATTTGAGGATTTCATTATAAAAGTCAAGTTTGAGCCGGGCACGGTGGCTCGTGCCTGTAAGCTTCAGCCTATGAAGCGGCTGTGGCTAGGGATCATGGTTCGAGTGCCCCCCGGTACAACATAGCGAGACCTAGTTCTAAAAAATAGCTGGGCGTGGTGGCGCATGCTTCTAAACCCAGCTACCTGGGAAGCTGAGGCTGGGGATTGCTTGAGTCTGTGGTACCATGGGCAACAGGAGCCTGCGGTTCCACGGGCAAAAATAGAGAGACCTAGTCTAAAAAAAAAAAAAAACAGTTGTTTGACTCTCATTATTATAAAATTATCTTTAAATGATATAATGCAAATATTTAATGACCCATATAGAACAAAGATGAAAAGTTTTAAGGGAATGAATCATTTTTAATACTGTATGCAGACCTCTTTATGATCTCAGCCTATATGTGTGTTTGGATGAATACAGAAGAAATACTAATTCAAGTAATTCTAAACTACTGAGAAAATTTGGAGTAAGTTGTTGAGGATCAGAACTCTTCATTTTGAGGAGATGAAGATTTTAGATGATAGTGATAAAAGTCTCATAGACAGGGAAATGATATTTTTTTTCCAGGGGTAAAAACGTGTACCTCATAGAAACCATCTGCTCAGACATACAGACATTCTCACTGCCTTTTGCTTTTGGAGAAAACTAACTCATTTGTCTATTGTTTGAGAAAACTAACTCAGCATTTGTCTATCTGTACCTTCATCTGACCTGCTAGCGTTTTGGTTAAGAAATAATATGATTGAGTGGATTTCGATTATATAGTCTTTGTTTCTAATATAAAAATAATTCAGAATATATAATTACAGTTTTTTCTTCTTTCATTTCTAGGAGTCATACTCTTACCAACTTTTGCAGCTGGATTATTTATAGGAGGATATATTATTAAAAGATTCAAATTCACTGTGATTCAAATTGCAAAGTTCTCATTTTCTGCTTATTTTATCTCCTTCCTACTTTTTGCCATCAATATTTTGCTAATTTGTGAAAGCAAATCAGTTGCTGGCCTAACTTTGACCTATGATGGGTTTGTATATATCAATATATCATTTACCTAAATTGTATAATTTGTAATTTTATAAATTGTTCATTGTAGAAGATTCCAAGGAAAACATAGCAGATATTTAACTAAATTTTCTTTTTAGAAATTTCAACTATTAATGTCTATTTCTTCACATATCAAAAACTCTCCTTTATCCATTCCTTGGGGAGGAATAATAATAGTTATCATTATTAGGTGCTTATAGTGAGTGATAAGTACCGTAGTCCCCATTTTAATAAAGAAATCAAGCTTAATATATTTAATAAAGACTATATGGGTTAGTGTAGATTAATATAATAAAGACACTAGGTTAAATTCTGACTAAAATTTGTGGGTATTGACACAGAAACTCTTAGTGTGAATCACTGCAAAACCCATGAAAAGAATATATATATGTAATATTTTCCAAGTCGCTGAACTGTTATCTGCCATTAATTTTGATGCCCAACAACTATTTTTATAAAAAAATACTTCCTTATCCCTATCCATCATCACCCATTATGCTAAATCAAAATATAGAATACCTGAAACACTTTTAAAAGTAAAGGAACCTTAGTATCAACACTTATACCCTCTTCCTCCATTTGTTGACAACAGAGAAATTGAAACATTCAAAATCATACAATGACTGAACTGATGCCTTCCTAAATCATTAGTTCCAAGGCCTCCCCCGTTGTTAGGACAAGGTTCAGTCAAAATCCAACACCCTGAAAATAAGTATAGTAACTGTATCTTCCAGTCAAATGTAGGTAACTAGAATTATATAGTAATTTATTCATCAGGTAAAATTTTACTGAGTGCCTCCTTAAAGATAGGCTGATTCACTTCTCTCATGAAACTCATAGTAAAATGATAACAAATAGAGTCAGCACTTAGGAAATGTTAGTTGTTGAGGTACGTTGGAATCTATGAAACCATTATGAAGAGGTCCTCAGAACATGTTTCTGAGGGTCTTGTAGAGGTCTCTGAAATCTTAACACAGGATAAGTAAGTTCTAAATTATTTTTATAACAACACCAAGTTGGTATTTGCCTTTTCCATTCTCATCCTCTCCTGAGTACATGATTTTTTTCTGTAATTATAAGAAACCTGTTATGACATTAGTCTGATGGCTAATGATCTGTTCATGTCTGTGTTCTTGTATACTAAAATTTTACTAATTTCTAATATTGGATATATGAATAGATATAATTCTCTTGAAGAAACCATGTTTGGGGCCCTGAGTACTTTTTAAGAATGTGAAGAATTGCTAAGAACAAACGTTTGAAAATGGCCAAATTATTTTTTTCCCCTAAAAGTTTCCTATGCATTTCATGTTGTTATTTATGACTTCCAAAAGGAAAAATTGATTGTAGAAAAAAATAGTCACATTGCTTAAGTGGCAGAACTAATATGGACATAGGAATGTATGCAGGGTCTGGGTGGTGAAAAGCTATTGTACACTAAATATAAACATGGTCATTCTGACTTCATTACTTATCACATTTCTCTAATTAAAATAGCCCTTCCCCTGTACTACTTTCTCCTCTTTCCTCTCCTCTTTCTACACTTAGTCCTTTCTCTCCCTCTTTCTAACTCTCTTTTTTCCCTCTAACTCTCTTTCATTTATGTATTATCTATTTCCAGAAGTAATCCAGTGGCCAATCATAAAAATGTGCCACTTGCTCCTTGCAACTCAAACTGCAATTGTGACAAAAATCAGTGGGAACCAGTATGTGGGAGCAATGGAATAACTTACTTGTCACCTTGTCTAGCAGGATGCAAATCTTCAAGTGGCAATAAAAAGACTGTAGTGAGTATGAATTTCTATTTTCTCCCCTCTTCTTAATCAAAATAGTGGATTTGATTTAGTAGTGTTTTATCAACTCTTTCCATAACTAAATTTTTCAGTAAAAAGATAGACTAGAAGAACTGCCAGTATTTTCTGACATTCCCATGACTTGATGTTATATAAACAAAGCTACATAGAAAACCATGATTAACTCACAAACAGGTTTTCCTGCTGCTTCAATTCTCATTTGAGTTACTCCTACTTCCTTCCCTACCCCAACAATTTTGATGAACATGACCTTACAGAGGGTAATGTAAATGTATTTAAGATCTCTAGGAAATACCTGATTTGATAAAGGTTATTACAAATCCTTCACCTTTCAGAAGTTTGAAGAATGTCCTGAACCAAGTCATTGCTATTACTACTTTCTTTTTTAGAACAGTTCTCTATTTTCAAGTTTTTTAGTGACTATCTCTTGACTTACAACCCTTTTGACTTTCCAAGAAATCCATAGGAAATTGATGACTTCATGTTCACATGACTGTCCTTTTTTTTTTTAACTTCCTATTTCGATGTCCCAAAATTGGCATTGACACTATTACTACGTAATTGGTTAAAAAACTGTCTCCTATTTGTCCACATCTGCCATAGAAATACCACTTCTCTCCTTATTCAAAATTTCCACTTTCACACAACTAATGAATTATTCTCAGTCCCTTGGGTACCTTCCCATAGTTGGGTTTCAGATATGGTGATCTACAGTCTACTTCCAGTCTACTTAATATCTCAAAAATTTGATCAGCCATTTCCTAGGCCCTTTCCTGTCACCAACATTAACAGGATAATTAGCTGTGAGCTTTGTTCTCTACCACATTCTTCCATCATTGATTGTCAAACTTTCCCCATATTTTAATCCCTTTTTTTAAATTCCTTTAATCTTTTTTATCCCTATTTTATTGAAAGACTGACAACTTTGAAGAATAAAACACCTTTGAAGCTGGTCTGCAGTTTTAATGAATTTGTACATTATGGTCCTTGTGTGCTGTTGTGCAGACTGTTTACAGCTCACATCTCATATGCCTGACTCCAGTGCCTTTCACTGAACTTGCCCCTATTTAATACATGGTCTTATGTTGCCCATCAGTGCAGGTGTGAAGAGATATGTTGGAATCATAAGGAGAGCTGTATCTTCTACAGAGACGTCTTAATGCTGGCAGTGATACCATTTAGGTGTTACTGGAGAGATCTTTCACTATTTCTTAGTAGCAAACTGTCCCTTCTTAATCATCTTAATATTATTTGCACCTAAATTTGGTTTTATTGATAAATAGACTTGTTACACAAAGGATCGCACTAAATTATTCCTAGTGAAAAAGTAAAGCTTGATAGTCGGGTAAGGTTGGATTCAAATCTTTGACAATTTCATCTTCAGTCATTAGTGTTTAGCACTAGTAGGGTCAAAGTAAATTTTCCTTAAGCCTGAATTTAATCTACAATAAGAGTTTATTAAAGACACCTATCTTTAAGAACTCATGGCAATTACATCTCTAAAATAATTTGTTTATGAAATTTTCCCTTCTAGTCACTCTTAGAGCATTCTCTTGTATTTACACTCTCTTGTATTGACATCATGTCTCCTATAATCTCTCATTATGCTCATCAGAGTAGAGTTCCAACCCCATTGCCTGGTCCCTTTCTCTGGTCTTGGACTCTTCTTCCATTTGAAGAGAGTAGTCTCAGATTTTGGTCCCTCCCACTCTGCAATATCTTCTGGTTTCTCTGAGTGAGCCTAGCCTAAGAATGCTCCATACACTTAGTGTAGGTTGTAAGAGAGAGGAAGTAAATGTGCTAGAGAAAGTAGAAGTGAGTAGAAGAGATATTTAAAAGAATGTATATTAATGAGAATATTATATACTGTTTGGGATATTAATTCTATTCTTTCCAGTTTTTTTAAATTTAAAGCTGAATTAAATGTTAATAGGAATTACATTTTCTTCTCTAGAAAGAAATCTAGGAAACTGCTTTGCCTTTTAACTATTAGGTAACCATATTTTAAGAATATTTTTGTGAATATTTTAGCTTGACTAAATGAGATTTTTAAAAATATAATGGGAGATATTTAGAGTTCAGTTGCATTTTGCAAACACTTTCTGTAATTTTTCAAAAACTATCTTTTAGGAGTTTTATAACTGTAGTTGTGTGGAAGAAACTGGTTCCCAAAATAGAAGTAACTTGGCTCATTTGGGTGTATGTCCAAGAGATGATCAGTGTATGAAGAAATATTATATTCATGTAGTAGTGCAGACCTTGGCTCAGTTCTTCACTTCATTGGGAAGCACCCCAACTGTCATGCTGGTTTTTAAGTGAGTATGACTTTTTAAAAATGTTTGAACATATTATATTAGATTAGATTAGACCATAAGCATAGCAAATAATCTACATTTTTTTTTCATAATGAGTTTCGGACATGAATTCATATTTTAATTTCTAAGAGCATATTTTATTAGGATTATTACATACTTTTAATAATTAATAACTTATCTAATTCTTCTATTACAAAGATTCTATGCTTTTTCTTCTTACTGAGAATTTTAAGACATAGACTGAAATGCTCCCTGTGAAAGAATCACTGTGATTCCAAAAGAATTGATTTTGAGCTGACCAATACCCTATTGGTATATCACAGAAAATCACTTACTGATTCAATTGAAAGAAAATACTCGAGAAACAGACATTAATATAAACTTTTAATTCTCATATTATAAAACTTTAATACACCTACAGAGCGGGTTTTGACCTAGTCGCTCATAATACCATCATAGAGAAAATTTATGAGCAAAATTAATTATTCTCTTTGCTCGTTGTACAAATATTTATACATGTTTGATGCAGGATATTCCAAGGTAAACAAAACAGCTTGGAATACAGCTGAGAATATAGAAACAGTAGAGACAGGAAAATATAAAGATGAGAAAGGTTGACATGAGACTAGCACGCTTAAAAATAATCACATTCCAAATTGTAATTAAAGAAAAAGGATGCTGTTGAAGGGAGTAAAAGGGAAACCCTAGCTTGAGAGATTGAAGTAAAGACTTGTGAGGAAGAGGAGTCAGGACTTCTCAAAATAAAAGATAATATTTAATCCAAAGAGCTAGAGAATAAAAGCTATCCAAACAAAAAAGTTTATAGGGAATGGGTTTAGGCTCCAGTGTGTCAAGGCAGGAGAGAGCTGGCATATTTGATGAATGAAATGGTTGGTTGGAACAAAAGAAGCAAATAATATAAGCCCAGTAAGACTGATGTACTGCTTACTACACTAAGAAGGCAGTTCAAGTTCAACAGATTAAATTTGTCCTTCTGTTGCCTAAAGAGTGTATGTAGGTCTTAAAAATGCACTTGTATAAGTATAGCAACTTGTTATGTGCACTGTCAACAAGCGCATGATGTGGAAGAGAAAGAACATAAATGTATTAACTTTGTTAAAGTGTGTATAAACCTATAAACTAAATCCACAGTTATTTGAATTCTACTGACCCCTAATCTTCTCAAATATTTATACTAATTTACAGCAAAGATGTAAATCTTTTTTTTAATTTATTTTTTAGATTTAATTTATTTATTTATATATATATTTCACAACATTGTAATCCCAGGGATTTACCCCCCACACTCTCTCCTCCTCCCCCCCCCTTTCCCTCCTGCTCAAAGTTGTGCACTTCAGTTTGGTGCTTAGCTTGTTTTGACTTTTCCTCAAGGTTTTTATTTTTTCACTATATCCCATATATTAGTGAAACCATTTGCTTTCTTTTACTTTATGACTTGTTTCTGCTAATATGATTTCTTCTAAGTATATCCATATTGTTATAAAATCATCGAATTTGTCATTTTTAATTGATGAGTAATATTCCATTGTGTATATATACCACTTTTTTTTCATTCAGTCATCTGTTTTGGGGCATTTAGGTTGCTTCCATGACCTTGCAATTATAAATTGTGCTGCAGTAAACATCTGAGCACAGGTGTCCCTTTGTACCCACATTGAAGTTTCTTTTGGGTAGATTCCCAAGAGAGCAATTGCTGGGTCAAATGGTAGTTCCATTTTCATTAACTTGAGGGTCCTCCACTCAGCTTTCCATAGTGGTTGGACTACTTTACATTCCCACCAGCAGAGTAGTAGTGTTCCTTTCTCTCCATATCCTCGCCAGCAATTCTTGTTGCCTGTTTGGATATGGGCCATTCTTACTGGTGTAAGGTGGTATCTCATTGTGGTTTTGATTTGCATTTCCCTTATTACTAGTGACATTGAACAATTTTTCATGTGCCTGTTGGCCATTTGTATTTCCTCTTTGGAGAAGTGTCTTTTTAGTTCTTCTCCCCATTTTTTGATTGGGCTTTTTGTTTTGCTTTTGTTTAGTTGTGTGAGCTCCTTGTGAATCTTCGTTATAACCCTTGTCACTCATGTGCAGGACAAAAATTTTTTCTCATTTGGTTGGGCATCTTTTAGTTTTTTTTGTTATCTCTTTTGCTGTACAGAAGCTTTTTAGTTTGATGTAGTCCCATCTGTTTATGTTTTCCTTCATTTTTTTGCCATCTGTAGATGTTTCCAGAAAGGGATTTCTGAACTGTAATTCAAGGAGAGTTTTGCCCAAGTCTTCCTCTATGTATGCTATGGTTTCAGGTCTGACCTCTAAGTCTCTTATCCATTTTGAGTTGATTTTTGTACATGGAGTAAGGGAGTTTTCTTGGTACATTTTTTTGCATGACTTAGTCAAATTTTCCCAACACCATTTATTGGAGAGGCTATCCTTGTTCCAAGGTAAGTTTTTTACACCTTTGTCAAAGATTAGTTGACTTTATAAGTGTGGTTTTATTTCAGGGCACTCAATTCTGTTCCATTGGTCTGTCTGTTTTTGTACCAATACCATGCTGTTTTAATTATTATGGATTTGCAGTACAGTTTTAAGTTTGGAATTGTAATACCTCCATTTTCTTTTTTTCTGGTCAGGAGGCTTTTTGATATATGAAGTCTTTTGTTATTCCATATGAATTTCAGTAATTTTTGTTCTATCTCTTTAAAAAATGTCATTGGGATTTTTATTGGGATTGCATTGAATCTGTAGAGTTCGTTTGATAGGATGGTCATTTTGATAATATTAATTTTTCTAATCCATGAACAGGGAATGCCTTTCCATTTCCTTATGTCTTCTGTCTCTTTTAGGAGCATTCTAAAATTTTCTTTATATAATTCTTTCGCGTTTTTTGTTAGATTTTTTTCCCAAGTATTTATTTATTTTTTTTTTTGGTGCGGTGGTAAATGGGATAGTTTTTCTGATTTCTTCTTCTTCTATTTGACTTTTTGCATATAGGAAAGCCACTGACTTCTGTATGTTGATTTTGTATCCAGCTACCTTACTGAATTGGTTTATTATTTCAAGTAATCTTTTTGTGGATTTTTTTGGGTTTTCTGTATAGAGAATCATGTAATCAGCATATAATGATAGCTTCAGTTCCTCTTTACCTATTTGTATCCCTTTTATGTCTTTCTCTTGCCTTACCACCCTAGCCAGAACTTCTAATACAGTGTTAAAGAGTAGTGGGGAGAGTGGGCATCCTTGCCTAGTTCCAGATCTCAACTGGAATGATTTTAGTTTTTCCCCATTTAGGATGATATTTTCCATAGGTTTGTCATAGATGACTTTTATTATGTTGAGGTATGTTCCTTTAATACCTAATTTTTCAAGAGCTTTTATCATGAATGGATGCTGGGCTTTGTTGAATGCTTTCTCTTCATCTATTCATACTATCGTGTGGCTTTTGTTTTTCTCTTTGTTGATGTGGTGTATTATGTTAATTGATTTCTGGATGTTGAACCATCCGTATACCCCTGGGATAAATCCCACTTGGTCATGGTGAATGATGCTTTTAATCTGTCGTTGGGTTTGGTTTGCCAGGGTTTTAAGATTTTTGCATCTGTGTGCATTAAGGAAATTGGTCTACAGTTTTCTTTTTTAATGCTGTCCTTATTTGGTTTTGGTATGAGTGTGATGTTTGCTTCGTAGAATGTGCTTGGCAGTTTTCCTTCTTTCCCAGTTTTTTGGAAAAGCTGTAGTGGCGCAGGCATTATTTCTTCTTTGATTGTCTGGTAGAATTCATTTGTAAAGCCATCAGGTCCTGGACTCTTGTTTTTAGGTAGAGTTTTGATGAATGCTTCAATTCTGCTGCTTGTGATTAGTTTATTTAAGTTCTCTAAATCTTCTTTGTTTAATTTTGGGAAGTTGTATCTTTCTAAGAATCTATCCATCTCATCCAGGTTGTTGATTTATTTCCATATAGTTGTTCATAGTAATCTCTTATTATCCTTTGGATTTCTTTTGTGTCTGTTGTAATTTTTCCTCTTTCATTTCATTTCAATCCTGATTCTATTAGGATTTACTCTCTTCTTTCCTTTGTGAGCTTTGCAAAGGGCTTATCAATTTTATTTATTTTTTTCAAAGAACCAGCTTTTGGCTTCGTTAATCTTTTGGATAGTCTTTTTGGCTTCTAGATTATTTATTTCTTCTTTTATTTTTATTTCTTGTCTTCTGCTGGATTTTGGGTTTTTCTGTTGTTCTTTTTCTAATTTTTCAAGTTGGTAGATTAGGTTGTTTTTTGGTTATTTTCTTGGTTTTTAATATGGGCCTGTATTGCTATGAACCTTCCTCTTAGATATGCTTTTGCTGCATCCCAGACTTTATGGAATGCTGTGTCTTCTTTGTCTTTTATTTCAGAGTAAGTTTTAATTTCTTCTTTAATTTCTTCAGTTACCCATTCTTCCTTTAGAAGTATGTTGTTCAGTCTCCAAGTGTTAGGTGTTCCTCTTGCTTCCTTTTCATTGTTGATTTCTAGTTTGATACCCTTATGGTCTGAAAAAAAGTTGATATTATTTTAATCTTTGTGTATTTATTCATATTTGCCTTGTGAACCTAGTATGTGGTCAATTTTAGAGAACGATCCATGTGCATTTGAGAAGGTGTATTCTGTTCCTTGTGGGTGTAGCATCCTGTAGTTGTCTAAAGGTCCATTTTGTCTAGGTCTTCTTTTAAGGCTTTTTGTGTCCTTGTGTAGCTTTTGTTTTTTTGATCTCTTTTGTTGAGAGTGGGATGTTGAAGTCTCCTACTACATATGTGTTTTCATCTATATTTCTTTTCAGCTCTTTTAGTAGCTGTCTTATAAATCTTGGTGCTCCCTCATTTGGTGAGTATATGTTGATAATGTTAAGTCTTTTTGGTTGGTTGACCCCTGAACCATTAGGTAGTGGTCATCTTTATCCTTTGTTACTTTTTTTATTTTGAAATCTGCTTTGTCTGCTACAAGGATGGCTACTCCTGCCTTTTTGGGGGAGCCGTTTGCTTGTAGAATTGTTTTCCATCCTATTACCTTCAATCTATGCTTGTCTTTTGGGATCAGAAGTGTTTCTTGTAGGCAGCAGAATGTTGGGTTCTCTTTTAATCCAGTCTGCAACTCTGTGTCTTTTGATTGATGAGTTTAGCCCATTGACATTTAAAGTAATTATTGATGTTTGAGGGTCTAACAATGGGTTCATGGTGGACATTTGGGGTTCTGTTTTAGTTTCTTCTTTCTTTTCTTTTTATTGTTCATTCTTTTTATTCTTCTGCAGGTTTTGATCTTAGGGCTTCTTTCAGGAGTTCTTGAAGAGGGGGTTTGATGATAGCAAATTTCTGTAGGCTTTGTTTGTCTGAGAAGGTTCTGGTTTTTCCTTTGTAAAGGAAGGACAATTTTGCTGGGTAGAGTATTCTTCATTGGCACTTTCTGTCTTTGAGTGTTTTAAAGATGTGGTGCCATTCTCTCCTTGCTTGGAGTGTCTCCTCTGAGAAATCTGAAAGTCTGATCTGTTTTCCTTTGTAGGTTATCTGTTTCCTCTCTCTTGTTATTCTCAAATTTTTTTCTTTATCTTTATCTTTTGTAAGTTTTACTATGATGTGTCTTGCTGTGTTTTTTCTTTCATTAAAGTAGTTTGGTGTCATTTTTGCTTCTTGTATGTCTGTTTTCATTTCTTTCTTCAGGTTTGGGAAAATTTCCTCCATTATTTCATTGAAGAGCCTTTCAGATCCTATGTCTTTCTCTTCACCTTCTGGTACTTTTATATTTGTTTTCTTTAGGGTATCTGAAAGATCTCTGATTTTTTTCTTCTGTTTTCTTACTCTGCTTTTCTCTTTCTCTTTCTTCGTTCTCTCTATTTCTGTATCCTCTAGTGTGCTGATTCTTTCGTCTAATCTGCTTTCCTGGCTCTTCCCTGCATTTTTAAGTTCTTTTATTTCTCCTCTTATGCATTGCATCTCCTGCAGTTTCTTATTTAGGGTTTCAATTTCATTTATCTGTACGTTAATGATTTTGCTCATTTTGTTGCGTTCTTTGCTGCATATATTTTTCTACTATTCTTAATTCATTGAAAGCTTCTACCCTTTTGCTTTCCCTTTCCCCCCCTCTCCCTTGGCCTCTTTGAGTGCTTTTATCATGTTGATTCTGAATTCTTTGTCTGACATATGGAGCATTTCTTCCATGTCATCCATGTTGGTTTCTTCAGACTGTTTATCTTTAGGTGGTGAGTTATTTTCCTTAGGGCTTGCTTAAGTATTTATGTTCTTCCTCCTTCCTGTGTTTTCCTTTCGGATCTGCTCTACATATTGGGTGACTACTGCTCTAGTATTAGGCATGTTGAAGCCTATATAGTTGTGGTTAACTCTGCCTATGTGCTTTTGGTAGTGAGTGTCCTTGTTTTCTGAGTTTGTGCTGGTGCTGCGTAGCGGCGCCAGTGCTTTTGGGCTTTGGGGTGGAAGCTGCTGACCTTCAGGTTGGCTTTCCCAGTCCAAGTGGCTTGGAAGGCAGACAAACTCAGTCCACGCCTAGCCTGAATGGCCAGGGTCCATTCAGTTGCAAATTGCAGACCTACCCTTTCTCCCAGGACCGTTTCCTTGGCAGCCACGAGAAATCTCAGGGTGCAATCTGGAAGGCAACCACACCAGGCTTGTGTGAACTCCTCCCCTAGCTGCTGGTGGGGTGACCGCTCCTCTCAGCGGAGTTGGAGTTCCCTGGGCTGGTGACACTTAGTCCACGCGAGCCTCAGCCTGCATGCTGGGCTTCAGGGTGGAAGCTGTTGACCTTCAGGTTGGTTTTCCCAGCCTGAGTGTAGTAGCTCTTTCTTAGTGTAAAATGTTGTTTACTCAAAAGGAGAAGGCTTCATATTTACCAAATCAGATTCATTAAGTTATAGGAAGTTTTCTCCAAATCCTATATTAACTTAAGTTTTAGAGATCACTTCCATCATTGAGGACAACTGTGGATTATCTTCTTAGAAAGTAGCTAAGAACAATATAATCCCTCTCCAGTCATTGACTTTATTGAAAGAAAACTTTGTGAAGCAAAAGTGAGAATACAAATTTAAGCTTCAAACTGTTGTGATTTTCAACACATCATAAACTGTTGTTAAAACTGAACTAAGCAGAAGTGAAGTCATCGCCATTTATCTACATAACATATTCTTTGTGTATATTAGGAGCAGTTCTAGGTCATGATGATAGAGCAAGAGTTTTAAAGGCTTTGTTTTCATTAGTTTCCAGTGGGAGTGAGAGATTAGAAAGTGAAGTATGTAAGAGAAGAAACAATGAATAAATAAGCATATAAGTCTGTAAAAAAGAAATCTTAAAGATTGGGAAGAAAAAGATTAGTTGAGAAAAAGGGGGAGGAGGGACAGTGAAGGTAAGCTCTATGAATGCAGACATTATGTATCTGGAAGTCATAAAGAGTTTCCTGACTAGATTGAGGATATAGACCATCTGATGTGAAAATAGGTGGGCAATTTAGATAAGAAGAAAGCAATGATAAAAGCTCTGAGGTGGATTGTGCTTGACATCTACAAGGTCAGAAGGAATATGTAAGGAAAAGGTAAGAAATATAATGAGAAAGTCAAGAAAAAAGTGTGATCCTGTTGATATAAGCCTTGTGAGTAACACTATAGGCTTTTGAGTTTATTCTAACTGTGCTAAGAAGCTAGCAGAGTGAATTGAGTGTTGGAGTTATATAAGTGACTTACCCAAGTAGAAGATCACTCTGGGTATGGTGTGGAGAGCTTGTCTTTGGGAAGCAAGAATGAAATCAAGAAAAACAAAAGGCCCTACTAGCTCTTCACAGGAAGTGAGCTTGATTGAGGATGAAAATAGTAAAGGAAGTGGGAAACAATCTGAGTCTTTGCTATCTAAAAATCAGTAGAATTTACCAAAGAATTGAATGAGCAAGTAAAAGAAAAAATTTAAGTTAGCCAGGGTTCTGGCCTTGGCTCTATAAAGGTGGAGATGCTATTCATTGAGCAAGCTGGGGAAAGCAAGAGAAGAGTAAGATAGAATAAATGAAGGAGCAAGAGTCTATTTTGTCCCTGAAGTTTTTGTTTTATATCCAATGACAATGTCACAGTACAAAATCTGACATTCAGTACAAATATTAGAGGCATAGACAATAAATTTTGAAATTAGGCACATAGAGCTAGCATTTAAATCCACAGCACAGTTAAAATCTTCTAAGGACTCAGTACAGATAGAGACCAGATCCTGGCATGAAGACTTGGGCACCTAACTTCAGAAGCCAAGAGAGAACGAGACTGTAGTGAAGGAAACAGACAGTATTCACATGAGGTCATGGAAAAAACTAAGAGAGTGGGAGCAAATGTGTTGGTGGTGAGAGTTGAAAGAAGTTAAGGACTAGGAAACAACCACTGGATCTCATTCTATACTGGTCACTATTAGCCTTAACAAAATAATGCATAAAAATGGGGGATTGGAGGGAACTAAAGATACTTTGCAAAGGATCAAGAATAAAAGCAAAAAGGGGAAGTGTAGTGGGAAAAATCCTTTTAGTATTCATGTTATAATAGGAAGTAAAAAAAAAGTGGTTAACTGCAGTGGTGTGACATGGAGTTCTGTCTGTGCTTTCATTAGAAATTGTAGCACCTGTATGTGGGTGAGAAGTACCCAGTAGAAATGAAGGAAGTTAATAATAGATGAAGGAGGGGACACAATGATAGGGAAAGATAAAAAGAAAAGGGATAGGAAACAAAGACCCAGACTTTTGTTCTATAACATAAGGGAGGATCATCTAGGAAAATGCTAGAAACTAAATGTAGTGATGTGATTCTTTTCTGATCACTTCTACTTTCTCTGTTAAATAAAAAGCAAAGTAATTAGCTGAGAGGGAGGAGCAAAAAGAAGAGACTTGAGTTAAAATCAGGAAATGAGAACTAGTAATTTTGAGAACTGGTAGAAAAACTGAATGGAGAGAAGGAGCAGTGAAATGCAATAGGCTTATGAGATACCACCTTACACCAGTAAGAATGGTGTAAAACAGGAAGCAAGTGCTGGCGAGGATGTGGAGAGAAGGGGTCATTCTTACACTGCTGGTGGGAATGTAAACTGGTCCAACCTCTATGGAAAACTGTATGGTGGACCCTCAAATTAATGAAAATGGAACTACACTACCATTTGACCCAGCAATTGCTCTCTTGGGAATTTACCCAAAGGAGACTGCAATGTGGGTACAAAGGTACACCTGTACTCGGATGTTTATTGGAGCACTGTTTATAATTGTAAGGACATAGAAGCAACCGAATTGTCTGAAAACAGATGTCTGGATAAAAAAAAAAAAAAGTGGTATATATACACAATGGAATATTACTCATCAATTAAAAATGACAAATCGGATGATTTTATGATAACATGGTTGGACTTAGAAGAACTCATATTAGCAGAAACAAGTAAAAAAAAAAGACAGAAACCAAATGGTTTTACTACTATATGGGACATGGGAAAAGATAAACAAAAATCCATGAAGAAAAGTCAAAACAAGCCATCAACCAAATTGAAGTACACAACTTGGGGTGGGGCAGGATGGGAACAGTTGTTGGGGGATGAACCCCAGAGATCACAGAGATGTGAAATTTATATGTAAATAAGTTAAAAAAAAAAAAAAAAGAATTGCAGTAGGCTTGTTCTGGAGGCCCTGAGGGCTTGTGTTTAAAATAAACCTAGTCACAGGTCTTTGTGTTGATTTTTCTCCTGACAGTTTGCTTGGAGAGAAGTTATCTCCTCTCCAGTCCCTGCACTCCCTGCCCTACTGGCCCAGTGACTGGTGAATTTCCCAGCTTGGCTGATGGGAGTAGCAGTGGTCTGTCTTTTGTGAAAACAAAGCAGAAACCCTTTTCATTCATTTTCTCTCTCCATATAACTCAGCCATGTTTAATTTTTACCAGCTTTCTGAAAGACTTCTGCCAGTCTCACTCTTTTAAAGGTGATTTGTATAAAGATAATTTGAGTTTTGTAGTGACCCCTCATTGTATTCGATTCTCATAACTGGTGAGATAAGGCTATTGTTCCTAACTAACAGATATGGCCTAACTAACAGATACGGAAACTAAGGCTAAGATAAGTTACATGATTATCCAAGTCATTTAGTTGAAATGAAACATCATGCATATTTTTATTTGCAAGAACAGGAATAGAATATATTAGGAGGCACTTACCAAATGTGTGTTGAGTGCCTAACTGAGCAAATACTGTCATTCGAGTAGTTCAAGGAAGAATTAAACCTTTGTATCAGTTAATTCAATATTTGAGTAAAAATAGCATTTTTTGACCTTTAGTCACCCTCTTCACATCCCACCACTGTTACCAGGATTCATTTTGTTTGATATATAGTATAGTCATCATTTCCCTGCACATAGAAAAATGGATTTATGGAAATAATTTTCTAATTGCAAGAGTGAGTTAAATTCTAAGAGGTGATACAAATATTCTTGCTACCTTTAAAATGGTATTTAAGGATACTAGGCACTAGAATATAGATCCCTTTTTGACCCATTTGTTTATATTCTGTAACTCATGAATTATATTAACTTTTCTGTTACCAGCAACAGCATAAATAATATGATAAAAGAACTCTCCTAAAACTAAATACAACTTAAATAAATCTATTCCTAATACCCATGTTCCCTGAATTGACCATATGAGATCAGTTCATTTACAGTAACAAAGCCTGCCACAACCATTAGTTCAGAGGATTTCAGAAGGATCAGTGTGAAACGTTTTGTTAACCTGTCCTGAAATTGCAATGCATTTAATCTATAGAAAATTAATATTATTATTGTTATTATTACTATTATTATTTAGATATTTGCCTTTTGAAACAACTGAAGATGTGTCAGCTATTCACTTGAGGGCTTTCATTCATTCAATCCAAAAATGTTTTATTGTTGAACTCATTTTATACTTGAGAGATGTTTAATGTTTCCTTGCCTTTATCTTATTTCAGAAATGTTCAACCTGAACTGAAATCCCTTGCAGTGGGTTTCCATTCACTTACCATGCGTGCACTAGGTATGCTAAACCTGTCAGTTTTATGTTCAACGTGTCAATATTCATGTAGTGTTTAAAGATTAAGCATAATTAATTTCCAATTGTAAGAAACTTTTTTAAAGATACATTACAGAACTTATTATAAACAGTGATTTTTAAAAGAAAAAATCTTTTCTGTTTTGGTAAACGAGAATAAGAGACAGAGAAAATAAATGACCTAAAGTCGGTTTAATTGCTACTTAAAGTCAACCTGTTGTTAACAAGAAATTGTCATGTAAGTATTGCACTCTTTCTAACACAAAATTAAGTGGTCTCTAGGTTTTTCTAAGAATACTTCAAGACTTAGGAATATTTCCTTCTAGCTGGAAGGTGGAAGACATTCCTTTTACACAGGAGGGTGGTACACAGGAGGGTACAAATGAAATCATCTTCTCCCCTTTGTGCTCTTCTCAGTCTGTACAGGTAATCAAATCAGCATCAGACAGGTTAGAACAAGAAAGTTATCAATGTAATAACATGCATATGGAGAATTCACATGTTTTTCAAATCTAAAGAATAATGGCACGGACCAGGAGTATTTATCCTGCAATTTAGGACCTGGGGCATAAAGGACAGAGAGGGAGAAGACCTCATAATGCAACAAGGAGGGGTGACCTCATCCATACTCTGAAAGTAAAGGTGAGATTCCTAGAGAGAACATCTTTACTGATAAACCTAAAATTGGATGAGACCCCCAAACTGCTTTCTTTTAGGTAACAAAAGGTAGGGAAGTAATAGCTTCTTCCACTAGAAAACAGGCAGAAGCTTAGGACATTTTGATATCTTCTTAGGTTAGGGAGGAACAAAGGACTTGGACAGGAACAGAAGCTTCTCCCAGCTTTCAGGGCACTTACTGCTCTCAAAACAAAATGTGTTCTTTGACTAGAATAGGCTCACAGTCCTGAATTGACCTCTAGTTCCCATGCCATGGTGATAAGAGGCCAACTGTAGGCCTAGTGAGAAAAGTCTGTCTAAAGCTTTAAAGGCAATTGATGCCACACAGGTATTGCCCCAAACAGCTTGAGAGGCCTGGAAACCTGGTCAGGCTGAGGTTGTTGTAGCTACAGAAATGAACATTCACTGCCCCTTGTCTTATTCTTTAAGAATGAAGCAAAAACCTTTAGCATAAATTTAAAATGAAAGAGAGTATGAGAACTAGAAGTATAGAACTGAGCATCCTGGAACAAGGAAGTGTCTGACTGAAAGAAAGTTGAGGAAATTGTGGCTTCTGTCATCATAAAGGAGTGCTGTAGACTCCAGAGGCTAAAGACCTATCTCTAAATATTCAAATAAGGTAGTTAGTACCAGAGTAGAAAATAATTTTTTCTCCTTTTTACTGTATAGGTTCCTTTTGGTAGTGTAACAATTTCTAACCTAGCCCCTGCAAGTACCCCTTTTTAAGACCTGTTAAGATTATCTGCTTGTTTCTGGGAAGTAGGAAAGAAGTATAATTTCCCCAGGACTGAATAGAAGGCTGACTCTGGTCTGGAAGCCCTCTAATGGCAAAAAGAAGGCCAGTGGGGCAACTGTCTCTGCAACACTGACAGGCAAAAGGTAAAATAAAACTCTGGCCAAATTGCAACAGAGAAGTTGCCAAAGAAGCATATTTTGGGACAAGGCCACAGGTGCTCAAAGGTAAAAAGAAGAAATAACAAAGAGCACGGGAGAGCAGGAGAAAATATAGGAGCAGCAGGATTCTATTGCCATGTTCTTGTACCCTTATACAGCTTGCTGCCTCTCTCTTGAGAGTTCCTCCAGATCCAACGGGGAGCCTCCCTTCTAGAATCTAGGTCATAGATACTGGTGGCTGAAAAATAGAATCAGGAGCTGGTATTTCTCACATGGTAAAATGCGGTGGCTAGAGAAAGTACTTCTAGTGACATAAAATAGGAAAAAAAGGAGCTTTGCCCTCCCAGTTGTGAGCATCCTATTTTGATATGCCCAATACATTGCATAATGAAAACTAATTCTTTTTATGAGATGAATACTACTGTGTACCAATTTCTAATTTGCAAACTATTGTCTTGAATATAATATATGTATAAATTGCTCTGTGTAGTATAAAAAAACTGAAAAGGGTATGTGACAAATAGGTTCTTTAAAACTTAAAATTACAGTAATGATTAGACCAAGTTTGTTACCTAAAACATTTTGTTTATTAGGTTTTGTCTAACCAATGGCATTTTAGTAGGGAAAGTAAATTATTGCCATATGTTTTTTACTTTTTTAAAGAGCAGTTCTGATTTATGGAAAACTGTAAATTTCTCACCCATTTTCTCAGCACCAGTTTTCCTCAGATCCTTTGGTCTGAGATACCAGTGACTTCTCATTTTAGGATTTCTCACACTCAGAAAATTGAGACTGATGAAAAATAAATAAAATCAATAAAATTTTGAAACATGAAAGCACTTTCTATAACAATATTTGTGTAACAATATAAAAGTTGGAAATCATCCAAATACAGAAAAAAACCTGGTAAATCATGACTACTTCATTCCACTGCCTGAGGTGGAGAGGTCTAATAGAATGTCCCTACAATTTTTGTCAAACTGCAGGGTTTAGAAATAGCAGTCAGTCTCAGAGTTTGTCAAAATAGCAGTTAAATACCATAGAACCTGTCTGCTATGACATAGCATATATGTTCCTGTAAAGCCACACATGCTACAAAATTACACACTTCAAATTGAAACTGACTTGGGTGCAGACCATTGAGACCTAAGTGGCCTTGTGATCAGAACATGAACAGAAGCAGTGCCACAATCCTAATTTGGCCAGCCTATGCTGCTTCTGAGAGTGTCATACATTCACAGAATCAACTGAGAAAATTGGATTATGCGCCCTAATGACACAGGAAGGAGAGATGGGCCTCGAAGCCCAGAAAGAATAAGCTGCAAGGAGTGCACTTGTCTTGTAACCTGGATCTGCTTTTCTCTCAGGAGGGAGTCCTAATGTAGGCGCTCACCTGTTAGCTCTCTTAAAAGTAGAGTTGAAAAATCTTTCTTTGCACCTGCTGAGCTGTGAGCTCTTTCCTTTCCCTGTGAAGTTTTAATTCTCCTTGCCTAAGAAAAATGACATATGAACCAATATAACTTTTGTGTTTTACTGACAGCACTCTCCTTTTTATCAGCCAGACTTGAGGTAGTTGGTATTATAAGGAGAAGAGTGTATTGGCATATAATGCTCCCTCTTCCCTATGTGTGTTGGCCGAAGAAAGATATTTATTATATGTAGTCTGAGCCTTTGTTCCTGACAATCTTGGTCTTGAGTGGATTTAAATCAAAACACTAGAAGGGTCCTCCAACATTTTTGACTTAATCCTATGTGAATCAATGTGGAGTATCACCAAGTTACACTTGGAATACATTCCTTGAATTGATTTCTTCTCATCATGTGTTGCAGGAGGAATTCCTGCTCCTATATATTTTGGATTTCTGATTGATAGAGCTTGTTTGAAGTGGTCCGTCAGCTCCTCCGGAAAGCAAGGGTCTTGCAGGATATATAATTCCACCTTGTATGGGTAAGTTCTCATAAATATATTAATTGATTTTTTCCCTTTAGTTATATTAACTCCTAATACATGAAATGTCATTTTCAATATAACAATATTAATAGTTATGACCATCATTTACTATCACTCTTTGGAACTTTGATCATTTTGTATCTCCCTCACGGTCATTATGACTGTCCTTTCAATCAGTGTTGTCCACTCTAGATAGTCTAAAAGGCATTTTCAAAAAAAGCAGTGCATTTACCAGTGCATTGCAGAACAAAAAGTTAAGTGATCACCTCATGACTTTGTGGATTTAATATTTGGGGGTAACCAGGTAATTGTTCACTGATTTTGTAGCATAGACAAGTAAAGAGCAATCAACCACTAATTAAGGAGAAGAAATTGACCTTCTAACAGCAATCCTAAATGTAGACCCAGCTTATTTAGGTTATCTCAATGGTGATCACGTGACTGTTATATCAAAGTAATTTTTCTTGCTAGCAATAGAAGTTCTGTAAAGTTTAATATTTCTGTATGACCTGTTGAGATAAGCCAAAGTTTTGAAAACTTTAAAAATAGTTTTTCACCACATTTGATATATAACATCCTATTGGAATTTTAATAAATTGAATCTTAAACAACAAAAAATACGTTACTCCATCTTCTAGTAAGTCTAGTAATTATTCAAACTATATTTTACAATAAAATTTGTCAACATTTGGTTAATATTATTATGAATTCAGCTAGCACTTTCTAACCAACTACATAATTGTTGGTTAGGAGCTTTTTTAAATAGGGCTTTCTGCTTCCCACCTTCAGAGATTGTATTTAATTGGTCAAGATGTGTGACTTGGCACGGGAGTTGTAAAATTTCCTCATGAGATTATAATATGCAGCCAAAGTTGAAAATTATGGGAATGGACTGTTCATGCTATATAATTTTATATGGTTATTATTAAAACCTCCCAAAGTCGACTTGGCAGGGCCTAAGTGAATCACACTGACTCTTAGTTTGGTCTAAATGAATTCAATGGGATAATCTCATGATCAGTTTACTTCCTTTTTTAAATCCGTTCCTGTTACTCATAAACAAATCTGTCTTTGAGACAGATCACCATTCCAGATATACTTTACTTTATGGAAAACCCTTGGTAGGTTGAATAATCCTTCTAAAAAATAATTTTTAAAAACCTTGTGCATCAATACTACTCATCCATCAAGGAGGACAAACACATGTCATTTGCAGCAACCTGGATGGAACTAGAAAGACTCATATTAGCAGAAATAAGTCAAAAAGAAAAAGAGAAGTACAGGATGGTCTCACTTATATGATGGATATAGGGAAAAAACAAACAAACAAATAAGAAAAAATGAAAACAACCAATGGGACTGAACCATTAAGCGAGAGAGGAGGAGGGGGAAGAAGGTGAGGGAGGTGAAGAGCACAAAAGATCAGGATAGTTAACAATTGTTAATGAAGTGGGAAAGCCCCGGAGTACACAATAATAGACTAATATAATACAACTATAAATATACATATATATGCAAAAAACAAAAAACACAACACATTTACCAGCTACCAGAAGAGAACAACGGGCCAAACAACCAACAACGGAACATCAACTTAACCAACCAACAAATTGCAGAAAAATGGGAGATGGCGTGACTGGAGGGGGGATACGGAGGGAGGAGGAGGGATCAATTAATGCACAAATGTGACATCAATAAAATGAATTTTTCAAATAAAAAAAAAAAAACCTTGTGCATCAGTGACAAGATTCCCTAAAATTGTTGCTTTAGTATTTTGATTTATAATTTCAAACGTCCTTTTTTTTTCTTTTAGAGTCTACCTACTAGAGATTTACTTTGTCAATCTAAATGAAGTTAGACCATTATCAGTTTAAAATGAAAATTGTTTCTTTTTTCCTTTTCACAGAAATACCTTCCTGGGCTTGTTGCTGAGCTTAAAATTTGGAGCACTTGTTTTTTATGTTGTGTTAATTACCGTTTTGAAGAAAAGAGATAAAAAAAATACCAAAACAGTAGAAAATGGAAGAAAAGTCATAGATGAAGCTGACTTAGAGCCCTTACATAATGATGGTCATTTGGGCCTGTCTGCTAGAACAAACAGTGAAACACATATTTAAGGGGAAAGTCAAAATTCTTTTGTTGCTGTATTTCAATCAACATTGTATTAAATCCATAGAATGTTACTTCTGAGCAGTGCTATTTCTTGACTGACAATTCTCACACTCTTGACTGGGGTGGGATAATAAGTCACCTGTGAATTTATAATACAGAAAAAAAATATAAATGAAAAAAACCTGTTCAGGTATGGTTCTGCATTTCTGGTTTGGATTAGAATATATGGTCCGTACAAATCTAAAGTGAGAGTTGTAACTAGAGCATATTAGAAGATACAGTATTTGCTCAGGAAATTGATATAGGCGAAAAGCACAGGAGAGTTTATAGCCTACACTGGAGAAGTCAGATATATTTTTTGAAAAATTAATTTAGACCATGTTATTCAAAGCTAGAATCTAGTTTAAAGGGTTGTATACTATCATGACATCAGTCATTCATGTTTCATCATATATTGCACAGATTTTATTAATTTATAACTTAAAATTATGTTTGACAGTAACACCTAATGAATCTTCTTCCATGCCTTCATTAAAATACTCTTGGAAAATAGAGATAATTGAGAATTTAGAAGTTATCATTGTCAGTGTATTAAAGGATATATTGTTTCATTTGAGCCTGTGGGTATGCATTAAGAAAAACTGATGATAATTAACTTGAGAAAGCAAAATCCACCTAAAAGATGTGTCTTCTTCCCATCTATCTGCTTTCTGACAGAAGCAATCTGTGCTAGATAATTTAGGTGAATTACCAACTGTCTCTTGTTGCAGGGTGTTTTGTTTTTTCTATGTCTATTTGGTTTTGGTGCACAAAGAGACACTTTTCACATCCCTACAAGTAGAACAAGAAGTAGAGTGTATGGGAGCCAACATTAAAATTTTGCATTTGCTAGTGATAGCAGTTCTATTGAATACTAGAACTTATAGTTTTTATTCACAATAGACTATAGCAAAGTCACGTAACAAGAAGGTTTGCTGAGTCTTGAATTGGACTATAACCTGTATATATAATCTGTTCTCAAATTGTAGACCTGAGAAAAGATGCATATACCACATTGTGGAAATCTGGAAAAATCACTCACATACTAAGTTACTACTTAACAAGTTTGATGGCAGTGTATTTCCTTTAAGAGAAAATTTAGGAGACAATTTTAAAGATATACAAAAAAGAAACAAAGACAACTTCTTGAATATTAAAGAAATATTCAAATGTTCCCTTATTGAATTTCAAATACTTGTCAAAGTGAGATATAATACTAAGGAGGAAAAATAAAAAAGGAATTCCAACTTATAAACTTAAACTTTAAAGGGAATAATTGAACTGACAAAATTCAATAATAAATTGTAAAATTATAAAATGACAAACTAAAAAATGAATTTACATTTACAAATATGATACATACAGTGATTAGGAACATTAAAACATATACCCCAGATATTTGATCTACTTCAGAATCTAAGAATCCAGAATAAATGTTAATTATTGATCCAATAGTATTTATTAAACAGGAATACAAATCCTAGGGAGGAAAGTTGAAAATTTTTAGATATTAGTAAGACAGGACAACTTTCAAGAAAGCAAAATAATGCAAGAGCACAATTAGTCTCAGTATTGGAAAAGGTTAAAAGATGACAATGGTCAAAAAAATAAATGAAATTACCATTGAAAAATGTGTAAAAAATATAAATGATAAGCAAATTGTGAAAGAAGATGATTTACAGGACAAATTAAAATATCAACCTAAGATATGTATTGTTTTTGAGGAAAAAGGCAGAATTGAAAAAGAAGCATTAGTCAAAGATCTAATGAGGAATACCTTCCTGCTAGGAAGAAAGGAGATAGACTGAAGTCAACATCATTTTCACCTCACATCCGTTTTCATGCACTGGAGCCTCAAAGTGTATTTCTTCCTCCCACTGTGTTATTTTCCCCACTCAAAGACTGCTCTTCAGCATTAAGATACTAGCACACTCAACATTCTGTCAATCTCTGACTGCTTCACTGCTTAAAAAATCCTGATTATGTCTATAAGCAACACAGCACTTATGAAAATGAATGTTTTACATTTCTTCATGATTATTTGATGACTTTTGGTCTCACATTTGTAATAGCTCTCAGAAGGTTGGGTTGAGCTCATTTTACTCTTTATTACCAGTATCTGACCTGGTGTCTGAGACATAGTAGGTTATTCATAAATTATTTTTTAATTACTAAATGAGTCAGTGAATAAAAGAACTCCAAAAAATGCTCATAAAAATAGATATGCTAAAAAGGAACTGAAAGGAACCTGTAAAACTATAAATAAATTCATTGGGAGAAAACTTAAAATTTCAGATGTTTTGAATTTTTTTAACATTTTATAACAAATATAAATTGAAACACTGTAGCACAATGAAAAATGTTTGTCTCTCATTCACAGGGACCTTGTTGATTTCTTTGTTTCAGTTTCAACACATGTATTTCTGAAGATGCTACCAAGGCTAAATTATTAAGAATTAACAAATTTGGCAGTGGCAGTTGTCACTTTCCTCCTCTGTGACTGCCACTATTCCTGAGTGGACTTTCTATCTGCAAACTGAAAAATCACCTAAGAAGATGGTTACATAAGCAATGTGACTTCAGCTGCACATCATGACCACTCACCCATTAACACATCCCTAACTCCCAACTAGTCTCCATTATTAAGTGCTCTCAGTATATTTAGTGCTCTCAGTATATATATATATATATATATATATATATATACTGCAATTTTCATTACAGTACTATTAACAGTAGCCAAGCTATGGAAATAACCTAAGTGGCCATGAATGGATAAAGCAGATAAAGACGATGCTATTTCACGGACACAATAAAATATTACTCAACTATAAAAAATGCTGAAATCTTGCCATTGGCAACAACATGGATGGGATTGGAGGGAAATAAGCTAAGAAAACTGTCAGAAAGAGAAAGACAAAAAACAGTCTTATTCATGTGAAATAAAAAGAAACATAGTAAACACAACAAAACAAAAACAGATATTTAGATCTTGACTACAGAATGGTTGTTAGCATAAGGGAAGAAGATAAGGATGGGAGCAATAGATAGATGGGGTTCAACAGATTGTGGTAAAGGATTATTCGAACATTCATGGTGGCAGTGGTGTGGTATCATATGTTTGAAGACATGTGAACCTGTACTCCTAAAACATACAGTGTTGTAAATCAGTGTTATCTAAAAAAGAATAAGTTTATAAACACCAAAATCTCTTTGTCCATCACTATGTTCAGAATCTAACTTAACAAAGATTCCATACACTTACATCGTCTGCAAAAAATGTTCCCAAGTCATACTCATGAAAAACATCTTTGTTCACTAATCCCAATACCTATTTCATACACTAGCTTGATTATGATGATTGCTTTTGTCTATTAAGACTGCTTCTTAATGCTTTCATTTTTTGTTCAACAGTGTAAGCACAATATGACAATTGACACCTAGGTAAATAATTTTTATACTTGCAGGTGAGCACATCTTTCCTTCTGCTAACCCTATTGCATGGGGTTGGTAGAAGGAGTTGGACTAGGCTTGAAGTTTGTCTTTGCTGTAGTTGCCCTCCTGCACCATGGCCTTCAGACTCTCTAGGGAGACCTCCTGTCTTTAGGGATTACTCTTTACATGGTTGTGTTTCTCTCTTTACCTTGTTACCCGGAAGCAGTCTCTCTCCTACAGATCTCCTAATTATAATGCACTTATATTTCCACTAGATTCTTGTTACCATGGGTATTAAAAAAGAGTGGCCTCAGGCAGGCTCTGTGACCCTAGATCTTGGAGGTGACCTGCTTCTCCCCCAGGAGTGAAACTTTTCTTCCTGGCCTCCCTGCCAGTCACCAGAAACTTTAATTCCCAACAGGTCTTTTTTGTTCTTCCCTCTAGGAAGGTTTTTAGTTCTTAAGGGAGAAAGGGGAGACAGGACTGAGCAGAATTTGGAGAGAAGCTACTGTTTTTCTCCCCAGGTGGGAAAATATTCCTTCTCCTCAGGGGCTGAAGGAATTGAGTGTAAGGGGCATAAACTTTTTTCTGTCAGGGGCCTTCAAGGCCTTTCTCATGCCAAGCTATTCTTAAGCTATAATAACTCATTAAACATTTCTAACTGAATCAGTTTAATGATTTCTATTGCTTTAAGTGGTTTCTGCCCCCAGTAATTAAATGCCCCAACTCTGTTTCTCCCTGTAGGAACCTGCCTCCCTCCAGATTTCCAGTTAGCTCCCTACTGATAATTCGTTGATTGAATGACTTCAGCTCACCGGTGAGTTCTAGAAAAAATGTAATTTGTATTTTAACCAGCTTTTTCTTATTTTAAGGGTTTACAGTCACCTCTTGTCTGAACTGAAACCAAAGTTTGTTTTATTGCATCTATCTAAAGGAAAATGTGTTTCAATTAGTGTTTTATGAATTTTCAAGACGAATTTGAATCATTTGATACTACTCTTTTCATTTCCTTTGCCTAATTCTAGTCCCTACGTTCCCCAATAACTATTTTACAGTAAATAAATATTTACTAACCAACCTGTAACATCCCTATTATTCTGAAATACCTCTTACCCAAAACAACACAGTGCACAGTTTCAAATTCAAGGTTTTTATTTAAAGTTCCTTTTATCTTCTCACTTGTGTTTTTTTAAGACAGGAAGTTTTTTTTTTTTTTTAATAGATTTTGTTTTATTAACTCTGGAATGTTTTACCCCAAAATGTATTATTAACACCTGTACATAAAGTTGTAGTGATGCTCTGCATGGGGAAATATCATCCACATTCATTGTGATCTTTTCACTAAGATGAGGCCTCTGCTGATGAAGAAAGAAGCAAGTAATGCCATTAAGAATGGAGGTGGAAGGAAAGGTTTAACCAAGTAACTGGATCTAAAATTTTGAAAGACGCAAGAATATTTCCAATGTGGTAGATTTGTTAGATGTTATTAGGTGTCTGGGTCTGCAAGTGACTTTTCTCCAAGGTCTTCTTAAGATTATGAAAAAAATAGGTTTTCCATGCATATTACAGTAATCTAACTATAGTTTCCCCACAGTAAATATTCTCGGAAACTTAGCACAGTGTATCTTTACTAATGGAAAGTTCATCAGTCAGCCTCTCTCTCCACCTCCCAGTGTAGTCATTAGTTATCACAAATTATATTGGTGGAGGCTGTCTTTTGGATTTCCCATGGTTGACATGCCATCAGGAAAGTTTTTTGTGTTTAGAAATTTGACTTAAATAAAAATTATGGATATCAAAAACTAAAATAGTATTATGATTGTCCTTTTATTTATTTATTTTTTTTAGTACTGCTTACATTTCTCTTGGGACAAATGACAAAAAAAAAAAAAAGCTTATACTTTTGTCATCTACCTGACTTTATTTCAATAGCATTTATTTATAATAGAGCTCTGAGCACTCTTGGACTTTTCTATAATTCTTCTCCCTACTGATATCTCTATCTATCTAGCTATATAAATCAGGTCATAACATTGAGAAGAGTTAGAAGGAAAGTAAGTGCATCATTGAGAAACACAAAAACGATCCAGATTTTTTGTTGGACCCACAAAGCTCTTGAGTAATAAATTTAAAAATTAAACACATGGGTCATAAATTTTAAAATTACTTCTAAAATTCCCTATGCCCCCAATGTGGTTGAACAAACTTAAAAAATTTTAATGAGTAAGTTTTGTTTCTGTTCCTTCTATAGCAGAAAATAATATGAAATCAACCTAAGTTTCAAGACCACAATGTTTTGTACTAGTATTTATTAATCTAACCCTAGATATAAGTGAGCTTAATGGGAAAACATCAGCAATATATACCTAATTAGCAATAAACACCTATTCTCATATATATTATATGATAAATATATTAATTCTGCAAAAGTTATCAAATATTCAATTATGTTTTCTTCCTCTCTCTTCCTTATCCTCTTTTCTTCTCTTTCTTTTGTATCATTCTTTTTTTAATCTAAGAAAGTAAGTATGCAGGTGGTTGGGACTGAGGGGGAGGGTAATTATTTCAGTAGAAGAAGAATCCTGAGTAGGTTGTAAGAGATCAGGCAACGTTTAGAGAATATCCTTAAGAGGGATTGTCCAGCATGGAACTTGACTCCTGGAGGATTGTGTTAGCCAGGGTTACCCAGAGAAATAGAAATGGGAGAAAAGAGATATCCATATGTGCATTTCCAACTATCATCTCTAGTTATCATCTATCATCTGTTGGTCATCTAGCTGTGTATTTATATCTGAGGCAAGCAGACCCAGGGAAGCATCAACACTGCAGTTCGAGTCCAGAGATGTTTACTAAGAGAATTTTCTGTTCCTCTCCTTTGTGAGAGGTCAATCATTTTATTAATGTCTTCAGTCGATTAGTTGAGGTCCAACCACACTATGGAAGTCTTCGCAGAAACACTTAAAATAATGTTTGATCAGATATCTGTGTATTGTGACTGAGTCAGTTTGACACATAACATTGACCATTACAGGGGTAAGAAGGACTTCCTGGTATTGTTATCAGAATAGGGTGAGAGAGAGCCCATAATGAGGGAAGCAGGGAAAGGTCTGATGTGAGGTATTGGAACCAGACTAGGTTGTTGTATTCTACGCAGATGAAGAGGACATGTGCAAAGGAGAGAGTGTGGCACCAGCAATGGGACCCTGAGTAGTACCAGAAATGGGACTGGTTGCCAGTGTGACATGTTTTGATTACTTTAGCACAGTGGGTCTTAATATCTGATATTGAGCTTCTCCAAGCTTCAGTTTTTTTCAAGATTGCCTTGGTTATTCTTGAACCTTTAACTTTTCCATGTTGAAAGCTCAAAATAATTTTGCTAAATCAATGCCCACATTTGAAACAGTACTGAGAATTTTTTTTTATTTCACTGAATCTATAGATTCATTTTGGAAAAACTGGCATCCTTGCGTTATTAAATCTTTCAACCAGTGAACATAATATAGGAGTTAGTTTCTCTGAAAAGTTGACTTGTAGTTAAGAGACAGAGCCCTTGGGCACCTGCTGTGAGATATATTCCTAGGATTTCTATGTGATATTTTTATGCTATACTATGCAGTAGGCTTCTCTCATGTTTCCTAATTGCAACTGATATATGAAAACTTCACTTGATTTTGTGTATTATACTTCTCCCAATGAACTTTGTTAAAATTCAATCATTAATTTTGATATTTTATCTGTAGTAACTTTTGGATTTTCTGCATATGTAATATGTCACTGATAGTTTTGTTTTTTCCTTTCTTGTTTTTACAAACTTTAATTTTTTTTCTTCTCTTATTTAGGACAGCCACTGTAATGTTGAATAGATATGACCATAGCAGGCATAATCTTCTCCCAACATCAGCAGAAAAATTATTAATATTTACTGTTTAACTGTGTTTTTTAATTATGATTGTGTCCTGAAATGCATAACATGGAATTCATTGTTATTTTTTTCCTATTCTAAGTAAATCTTTTACTCATTTTGTATTGATAATTTTAAATCTTTTGTTACATAAGCCTTCCTCTCAAATTTTGTAAACTGAAAACCACAACACTTAACCCTGCCCCTCCTCTCAGTTACTTTCTTCTCATATGACACATCCAACTATTCAGAAAACTACCCTGAGCTGCAAAAGAGCTTTGGACAGTCTTTAAATTAACTGGCCAGTTTTCTGTCCCCCTGTCTCCATGTGCGCTTTGATTCTGCAAATCAGTCTCCTTCCTATATTCCAGCCTCCTTCTAAGTGCCGTCTAAATAGATGACAGCCTCATCTTTCTCTCCTAATCCTGCAGATACTCTTTCTATTCCCCATAAATGATCATAGTGTACTGATGCCCACTTCTGCCTTCCTCTTCCTGCTTTACACTCACTGTTAGAATTTACATAGTTTTTATATGAGTGGGAGGGAAAAATAGGTAAAGAGGCCTACTCATATGTATCTCTTGAACCAAAAAACACTTGTTATCCAAAAGGACTCTTCAACCTCTAAAATATTTCCCTATATTATGTCTTTAAGTTACAAAATAATACTCTGAGCAGATTCTTGAATTTTATTAGTTTCGTAACAGAAGTTACTTTAAAAAATTTTGTTCTTCAAGTGGTTGTGTTTCAATTAAGGACACTGTGGTGACAAACACAGGTCTCTTGAATCTGGAAAAACTTCGTTTGATGACACAACACTCCAAACCACCTGCAAAGTCTAGTGTTCTAATATTATCCTTTCATTCTTTGACTCAGACACTTGTTTTCAAGAGAGAATTTCATCATCAGGTTTGAATTGCTAAAAAGAAAAGAAAAATCCCAACAATATTTGCTACATGATTTTTAATATCCTGATAAAACTTTTTAGTACTCTGAACATAATGAGCAAATATTTGCTGTCAGTAATAAAACAGGAGATGAGCTAAAAGTAACTAATGGCACAGAGATGAGCTATCTGTTTTATTGGAGTCAAGTCCAGAATATCTAGGAAGAGGTAAAGAACAATTCCTGAATGGAATAAGAAGATATAGGTATTTTCACATAAAACTTATGAATTGCAATAAAATCCTTAAATATTCCAGCAGTATGAAATTTCAGTCTAAATAGCCCAGTTATCAAAGCAAAAATGTAATGCACTTACGTAGATTTTCCTAATGGGAACAGTTTAAAATCATATGGAAAAGCAGACATGGGAAATAAAACCCTATTTAGCATGAATTAAAGGAGAAATTGCTGTTTGACATAAAAATAAAACTGGATCTAATGTGCAGTTTTAAAGATTGTTACAAATGTCCCTCTGAGGAAAATCTCAAGTTCCATTGATGCTTCAGAAATATCATCAGTGAACATTTTTTAAAATTTTGATAAAAAATAAATTTCTTGAGGTTCTTTAAGACAAGAAAAAATTACCTGCAGTACCTCTATTGATTTTAGAAACAATTAAGTTGTAGTGTATTCTCCATTCCTGGGAAACACAGCATGATAGGATATTACAGTTTAGTTTTCAACTCTCCATCATTCAAATCTTTGGAATTTTGGTGTATATCTTTGCTCTCATTTTCCTTCCCAGTGTCCTTTGCCTCCATAAGCATAGTTCCTGAGGAGGCGTTTTCACCAGGTAGACGATACTTCCTCAAAAAATAAAGGACCAAAAAGGCTGGAATATAACTTGATGCTCTTAACCCTGCTGGCAGTCCAAGGTAGATTCGTCTATCAAAACGAAAATATTAAGGCATAGTGAGTCATACACATAGACAGTGTGTGAAAGCTAACCAGCTTTGTATATCTTTCCTTGTTGACATGTTATTCCCAAAAGGATGACAGCAATTCAGGTTTTGCTTCTCAATATGATCTTAGCAAATTCGATGCATTACTTGATTCTAATGTTTTTGGGAATAATTCATTCAGAAAATTCAGATTTGCTTTCTTCTTTTCTAATCACTTGTTGCTTTCTTATTTTATCTTTTTATGCCAGCTTACCTTAATACTGACAGTGATTATAATTTGACAGTAAGATTCAGTAAGAATGCTTTCAAAGAATCACCATTGATTACAATATTTATTCTTGTGTTTTATTTCTAGATGACCTTAATCAGTATAAGGAAATTCCTCTTCTGAGTTTCCTCAGAGTTTCAATTATGAATATGTGAATATCAAATCAATTTCAACATAGAGTTAGCAGAACAGACAAGATTTTTCCTTTTGTATTGTGTTGTGTTGATACAGTGTCAAGACTTAAATTTTTCCTTTTGTATTGTATTGTGTTTTGATTTGTATTGTATTGTGTATTGATTTTTCCTTTTGTATTGTATTGTGTTGATACAGTGTCAAGACTTAAATTTACACTGAAACAAAGTCATGTTTCAACTGGAGGTTGATAGCCTTATCTTTTTAACCACAGAATTTGTTCATGGGTTTTATAATTTTAGTTTGCAAACTCTTTTGGATGTTTTGTGGGTGGCAGTTCCTTTGATTTGCTTCTCTTATCTCTCTTTCTCAAGCTTATATATCTCCATAACTGTTAATTTTGAATCTGCATTTCCCAATCCCACAGATCCTTAGATTACATCCAGTTCTTAAAAGGGTGATTTTTCATAGTGTGATTTTTTAAATATATTATAGCTGTTGCTGTTATTTTATATAGAAAAAAGGATCGATATGTAACACAATGAATCATCAGATTATTCAACTTTAAAGTTAATTCATTGTTCATTTTCTAAATCTTGCCTTCACAAACTTTCATGATAAAAGTAGATACTGTTAAAGTTCCACATATTCATTCAAGGACTGGCTTAGCTTCAACCAACAAGTTTTCCTATTTAGTGCTTTCATTAATATAGTTTCTGTTGCTTATCATAATTTGTTCTTTAGTGCCTTGATAACTCCAAATGTGAGTTTTTTGCAAATTTTATCAGATATTTCTAAGTTCACTGCATTATAAACAGAAAACACGGGTTACATAGTGTCAACACTTTTTTATCTCTAATTAAGGTAACATTGATCTACAGCAATATGTACAGTTCAGAAGAACAGGTTTACACTTCCTCAGAAACTTGTCACCACACCATACCCAACACCAAAGCACTCATCATCCTCCACTATAAACAATTAGGTCTCCTATTTTGTTTCCATCCTCTCTTGTAACCTCAATTTTGCAGCCAGATTTCTAGTGTTTGTTTTGGTTTCGTTTTGTTATTACTTTCTTTTATTCCACATATGAGAGAAATTACCCAACTTTTGTCTTTTTCCTTCTCATTTATTTCCATTCCACCCAATCCTATCCATATTGTTACAAAGAACAAGAATCTTTGTATACCTTAATAATATTCCATTATGTATGCATACCACATCTTAATCCACTCATCTGTCCTTGACACTTAGGTTGTTTTCATAACTTAGCTAATATAAATACTACTCCAGCAAAGATAGGCGTACACATGTTCTTTCAAAGTTAGTATTTTGCATTCTTCAGATAGAGACCTAAAAGTAGAATTGTTGAATCATGTGGTCGATCAATTTTTAATATTTTGATAAATCCCCTATTGCTTTCCATAATGGCTGCACCAGTTTGCATTTCTACCAACAGTGTAAAAGGGTTCCTTTTCCTCAATATCTTCTCCAACATTTGTTATGGCCCTTTTTGATATGAGCTATTCTCACAGGTGTAAGGTGGTATACATTGTGGTTTTGATTTACATTTCCCTGATGATACAATATTGAACATTTCTTCATGTGCCTGTGAGCATCAGCATGTCTTCTGGAGAAGTGTCTATTTAGCCCCTTTTTAAATACAATTCTTTGTTTTCTTTGTGCTGAGTTGTATGAGTGCTTTTAGATATTAAACTAGCCCCTTGTTGGATATGTGCTTTCCATGCATAGAAATATTAAAATTTAATAACAACAATAGTTTATTTCACTATACAAAAGCTTTTTGTGTAGTACTTTTTGCTTATTTTGCTCTTATTTTCCTTCTCATTGGAATCAAGCCCTCAAAGACATCATGGAAGTAAATGTACTTTTCACATATGCTTTCTTCTTTGTATTTCATGTTTCTTATCTTACATCCAAGTCCTTAATCCATTGGATTTGGGATTGTTGTTGTTACTGTTTCTGGTATAGTGTGTCTGTGCAGTTTACCTAACACCATTAATTTTCAATTTATTTCATATTGTTTACTTTCTCATTGTTCATTATTAAATTTCCCTTAATGTTTTCTCCCTTCCAACTATATTAAAGATAAGTGGTCATCCTTACATTGTCTTAACTTTTTAAAATTTAAATGCTTTTTAATGCATTGTTGGATTCCATTTGCTAGGATTTTGTTGAGAATTTTTGCATCTGTGTTCTTTCAGGAGATTGTCCTGTAGTTTTCTTTCTTTGTGTTATCTTTGTTAGGTTTTGGCATTAGTGTTGTGTTTGCTTTGTAGAATATATTTGGTAGTAGAGACTCTTTATTTTTTGAAAGAGTTTTTGTAAAGTAGGTACCAGTTCGTTTTTGAATATCTGGTAGAACTCATTTGTAAATCTTTCTGGTTAGAGCTTTTGTTTTGGGGGAGTGATTTTATTATATGCAACTTAGCAAAAGTGAAGCAAAAACCCCAGTCAAAAAGTGGGGAAAAGAGTGTAAAAGAAACTTCTCTAAAGAGTAAATACAAATGGCCATTAAACATATGAAAAATACTCAACATCACTTATTATCAGGAAAATACAAATCAAAACCATTATGAGATACTATCTCACACCAGTAGGAATGGCCGATATTTAAAAAAAAAATATTAATGGACAACAAAAAGTGCTGAAGTAGATGTGGAAAAAACAAAACTCTTACACTGCCAGATTGTAAACTGGGCAATTAGTATGGAAAACTGTATGAAGAACCACCAAACCCCTGAAAATGGAATTATCGTTTGAATGAGCAGTCTCATTTCTGGGAATCTACCCAAAGGATACAAAAACACTAATTCAAAAGGACACCTGTGCTCGGGTGTTAATTGCAGCACTATTTACAATAGCAGGATGTGAAAACAATCCAAATGCCCCAAAACAGACAAATGCATCGGAAATATGTGGTGTGTACACAACAGAGTATTATTCATCAATCAAAAAAGAGAAATTTGATTCATCTGTGATAACATGGATAGACCTAGAAGGAATCCTGTTAGCAGAAATAAGCCAGAAAGATAAAAGAGAAAACCGGATGATCTCACCTATATGTGGAATGTAGGAAAAACAAAAAAATAAAAAGACAAGGAAATTTTAGCAGAATGTTAGCAGAACAAAAGCATAGAGGAAGAGAGGGAGAGGGAGGTAAAATCGAAGGAGGGATGGACACAAGAGATTAAGATGGTGGTTCACAAGTAATAAGGTGGAGGGAGAACCTCAGGGTAGACAATAATGTAAAATTTGTGTGTACACATGCGTGCAAGTCATTTAAAAATAAAATTTAAAAGATAAAATAAATTTTAATTAATCAGTATTTTTGTTCTCAAGAGCTGTAGCTAGGCTTTACCAGGGTTTTAAGCTAACAAGTTAGCCTGCATGGTGCTGACAGATGATAAAAGACCCCTTCGTCAAAGTCAAGGGACCTTTTAACTTACAGTGCAACAAATGGTACATGCTTATGTACAGGTGGGCTTTTCTTTACTTCCAAGTTCCAAATAGGTGGAAGATCTAGCTGAATGTTGGACTGAGTGTGGTCTTAGGTCCCAGTTTAGAGAGATCCTGAGTTTAGGCGATCCCTATCTTTTAAATGGGATTTAAGTACCTTTATCCTGGTGGGAAACATTATCCATCTACTCTAGAGGCAAATACAATATATATCTTCCAAGGTCATATACTATTCAAACATCCTTGAAAAGATAGTCCAGAACAAAAACCTGTGCTAACAAAATATGCAGAGATGCAAGGAACACAAGATTTGTCGACCAACAGTATCTTAATCTTGTTTCTATAGTGCATTAGTTTGTAAAATTTTCTGGTGAGTATAATTCATCAGCTACCCTAATTCATCAGATTTGCAGAAGATGGTACCAAATATAATTATTTTGTCTTGAATATCATTTAACCAAGTTACTATCAACAGGATTCTAAGATAAGGTGAATGAACACTGGTGGTCCTTGGGGTCTTTCAACTATGACGCAAACTCACCACATGCACAGTGTATGTGTAAATGGTTTACCTGACACTACCCACATGGAAATTTAGGGGGCTGGGGATACTGATTTTCACATTCATCTCATTCTGGCTTCTCTTTTCATATGTCTTGGTGTCTACTGATCAAGACCATAGAATGTTTTAAGCAATGCTAAATTATTTTTTTAATAAATGAAAGTATTTTCTTACTTATTGTCCCCTCAGGAGAAATTAATACAAATTTAAACCAAATTCAATTCTCCAAATGAAAAAGGACATGAAAAAAGAAAGGAAACATTGTGTTCAGCTGAATATTATGAGTTTTGTTCAAAATCAAATGTATTTAACAAAACTTAAAACTAAGAAAACATGAGCACTGTTGTGTCAACAGAATTTAATTATAGAAAACAGATACCATTTTGGAGATCTGAGGTGCTTGGTAAAAGGAGGTAAGGATTCAAGCTAATAAGATGCTAAGATGATGTAGGATAGAATACATGGGCAGTTTTTGCACGACCATCATCTATAATAATGGATTGATTGCAACCAATTTAAAAAAATCTTGAAAGGGTCAGTTAAGGAAGTCATCCAAATTTATATTTATTGAATATTTTGATAATATTAAGGAAGTAAAATTCCACTGTAACTAAGGAATGAAGATGTAGTTATGGTATCCATTCTGGAAACAAATCTAAAAGTAGTCTAGAAACTCAACAGAAAATGTTAGCTAAATGATACCATTTTATGCGCAATGGATAGTTAGAAAGTAATTCTTTAATAGAATGTACTATTTTACCTGAAATTGGTAGAATCATATATCCTGCATGCCCCCAATTCACCACATTTCAAGGTTCCCCAGTGTAAGCATGTAGAGTCAATTAAAGCTCCAAAATATATAGGTGCAGGAATTCCAGCTACAATTAAAATGAAGAAAAAACATCAGAAAGAATTTAATTATATATATTTGTATTTTTACATATTTTTTCTGAAATATTTTGGGTCATTTGAGCTAGTATACTTCAAATTTTAACTGTATTTCTTGTTTATTTGCTTTTTAACTCTTTAATCAATGTTTTCTAGTGGTAGTTCTCCACTTCTTGTACTTCATTCTCATACATGCAACAGATTCTATTTATAAGCAAAAGAGAAATTTGTTAAGACGATTGCTCTAGGACAGCTATTTCATTCACGTAGTATTTAAGAAGGTCTGATAGAATGTTAGGAAAAGTAACTATTTTTACCAAATACTCTTGTGGAAAATGCGTGTAATCCCACACCGAGAGACTTTTCTTCAGGCTTGATACACCTGAAAAATAAGTAAATTCACAAATAAAATAAAAATCGAGAGTTAAGAAACTACTGTGGTTTCTCGAACTATATGTCCTAGTTACACCCTGAGGTTTAGAAAGCATTCTTGGTTTTACAAGGCCTGATTATCTAGTAAGTGTAATTTTGCTCAAATCTGCAAACACAACACAGTATAAAAATATCTACACTGAATGTACTGAGTAAAAATTTACATGTAATTTTTTTCATAGATGCAGAAAAAATATTTTGTTAGTTTAATATTTTATCATTATAAACTCAAACTATAGATTAAAAACTATATCCTAGAAATCTACAGCAAGTATCATACTTAATGGAAAATGTTCTATTAAGATTGAAAAAGAACAAGAATATTCCTACCATCACTACAGTTCAACACAGTTTGGTTGCCCAAGTTGATGTTATAAGAAAATTTTAAGTCTCAAGTACATGAGACTTGAAAGTGAAGAGAAAAAACTTTCCATATGTGACTTATTTCTACATAGTAAATATTTTTAACAAATAAGTTTTTGGAACAAATAGAGAAAGTTGCTGGATTAAAAACTAAACTTAGAATCTACAACATTCTTCAAAACCAGTAACGAACTAGAAAATTATGAGATAATAGCTATATTTTCCACATACATGCATAAATTTCCAAAAATGCAATTCATTTCTTTATATGTATAGATATATGTGTACAAACATATATGGATATGTATATTCATAATTGCAAATCACACTGTGTATATAGTACCCATTAAAGAAAATGTTAAGAAAATGAAAAGATATTCCATGTTCCCAAATAGCTGATCTAGATTAGATTTTCTCCAACCAAAGGAATCCCCACAGTCCCATTCAAAATTCCTATGTGACCATGAAGACCCATGTCTGAATAGGTAGACTAACTTGGAAAGAAAAAAATAAGAAGAGTTCAGGTGACAGTGGTTTATGGACAAGAAAGAGTTAGCAAATGCAATATGAACATGCATAAACCTCAATGTGATAAATTCAGTATTGCACTAGTATGACAATAGACAAATCTTTGGAGCAGAATAGAATGAAAAGATGTAAAATCTTTAGATATGATAAAGGTGGTACCACAAATTCGTAGATCTTTTTATTTAGACTCTGATGATGGGAAAGGAGTCATACGGAGAAAAAGTGTACTATCTCCCTTGCACACATAAAGCTAGACTAGCTGTGATTAAAGGAACTTTAATGTAAAAGCTAAAACTGTAAATCTAGAAGGATAATTTTTTCTATGAAATGGGAATATGGCACACCTTTTGAAAACTGAACGTTAATTTATTTATAACATTATATAGGATTCAAGTGCCCAGGCTTGTTAATCAAATTTGCATATAGTCACTTATGATCAGCACTAAGAGTCTAGTGTCCATCCACCATAAGACAACTTGATTCCCTTTTTGTGACTTACCTACCCTTCACCATCCCTTCTTTTAATCACTATTTTGCTTTCATAGTCTAAAATTTTGTTTTTATTTTATGTTTTCATTTGCTTTGTGGAAACACGTTTTAAAATATGCCTCCTCAAAACACAGGCCCTAAGACAAACAAAACTTAGATTTCAGTACAATATATAAGATTTAAAATTTCATACAAAATACTGTGAGAGACTAGGAAAAGATAATTGCATAACATAAGCAATATTACATCAGTATTTATGATTAAAAGAGTCATCAAAATCTCCAAAGAAGGAGGGGAGAGAGAACTAAAAAAAAATGTTTTTGAGAAGATGCTGAAACTCACAGTATCCAGAACTAACATAGTAAAACATCAATAAGTCTCCATTCATACCAACCTAGGCAAGTCACTTCAGAAATAGATGGCTCCAAGTGTTAAGAGAGTGGTAGAGAGTGAGAATTCCCATACAGTGATGGCATAAGTCCCAGCAGTGCTTAGTGACTGTGTGTGTGTGTGTGTGTGTGTGTGTGTGTGTGTGCGTGCCTTATAAAGGAAAACAAGACATATCAGCATCATCAGCATCATCTGGGTGGCTATAAACATGCCATGTTGATATGCCATGACATATCAGCATCATCTGGGTGGCTATAAACATGCACATAATCTTGATAACTTTGCAAAGGGAAATACCTATGTAAGGACATGCTGTTATTATGGGTGCTAGTGGTCATAGTAAGTGGGGAATAGAAGAGAAAAAAAAAATAAAAGTCAAGACAGAGAACTGTTACCCAGGCCTTTGATGAAAAGTCACTGTGAATTGAGAATTATGAGTAACTAAACTATATGCTTCTAATTTCCAAGACAAGAGAAAAATTGTGAACTCTGTGTTACATTGTTTACAAGGTTTTGAAGAAGGCTGTAACTAAAAGAACACATGTTCAGTATGTCACAGTTGGAATCCCAGCTCTCCTGTTTGCTAGGGTTAGAAAGCGTTTTCCTCTTTATGTCTTACAATGGCCTTGTTAGAGAGTCGAGCACTTCTCGTTATGCCTATCTTGTATTAAAGAAAAATTGATTTCAGAAATATCAAGTACTTTCTTAATGCTCTGTTGATAAATTGGTGAAACAGGCTTCTGACAGCTTCAGACTCTGTTGCCCCATAAATTGAACCATCAGAAATGAGCATCAGGCAATCACTCTTTACCCACCAAAATAACTATTTCATATGGTTTTCCCTAAGACATTTGGGTATCTTTCTTTGTTTCAAACAATAATATATAGGGAAGGAAAGTTAAGGAGGAAAACACCAACATTTATATTCTAGCTTTGAGTTTTTGCATAGTTCAACAATGCTTAATTAACAATGCTTATTAACAAACCTTAATAAATTGCATATTTCAACCCTGACTTTACTTAGATACCATGGTTCCAAGTGACTTTTTCTAAAAAATTGTCTTCATAAATAATTAGAAAGGACTCTAATTAGCAAAAGTAGTTCTTGTACCTCAGGAGAACCATGTATCCAGGTATAGCAGACAAAGAATAAATGAAACTGCTGGTTGCCGACAAGATTAAAAAGTACTGGAGCATCATAGAACAGTCATGTCCTTTGTTACACAGTCCAAGGACTGCAGATGAATTACTTGATGTTTGGATACAGCTACAATTTTGGAACACCTGCCAGAAGACAGTATGTTATCCTACAAGGAAGAAAAATCTTTAACAAAAAATCTTGAATATTTTCTACATAATCAGGTGAATCAAGATGTAGATTTTCCCCCTTTATCCTCATATCCTTTATGGTTTCTCTTGGGATTATGACAAGAAACAAATCATAAAAGAGTGGGTTTAGAAAAATGGAATTTCTTTTTAAATACATGGACTAGATTTATAATAGTTCAGTCATCCTAAAGGAATACCAAAAAATAAAAATAAAAAATACTGTTTTTGTCAAAGCACTAAGTGTGGTGAACAAAATTAGTTTCAGAATGCTCATTCAAAATATTTAGGTTCTTAAAAATAGCCAAAGCTTTGTCTTAAAAAGTACTGTTTATTTCAAAAACTGTAGAGTCAACTCTTTAGAGTGTTACATTTTCAGGTTCTACAGAACCAAAATTTATATTGTGCTGTGATCACCCACCAGCACCATAAGTAGTGTGATATTTTTTAGGCAAGAAAATATACCTAATTCCATCTCCATAAAAAGTTGTGAGAATGCAAAGAACACATATCATACCTGCATACATGTACACAGAAAAAAAAAAAAAACAGTAAAGCAGTTAGTCATATCATAGAGATCAAAACTTCCAGGTTGATCTCAGTGACCAAAATATGCCCAGGTATTTTTCAAACAAATTATCTGGGTAATAACATGAAGTTAGAGATCAGACTCATACACTGTGAAAGTTTTAAATAATGTTTAAGAAATTAAAAGGTAAATCAAAATGAACATTTTAAAAGGCAACTTATTTTTTTTCTACACAAAATTTAATCTAATTTTGAGGAATGACTTTAATTTTACTTTTATCAATCATGGTTCCAGTTCATAGTTAGAAAGTACCATTGAGGTGATTAAAACAAAAGTTCTACAAAAAGATCAGGCAGATGTTACCATATTTATTCCTGTTCCAACTGATGTCTCACAGCCAGCGAGACAGGCTGACATATATGACAACCCGTTGTCTCCACACACAGGGTCCCATATTTTAGTAGGACAGTTACAATTCATGTTGCAGTCAGCCAGGATGGTATTCCCTGCATATAAATCTTGTTGCTTTCTGAAATAATTTAAAGTGATTTTACAAATACTGAAAGAATATTAGAGCATTATCTTTCTCTTCATCTCAACCTCCATTACATTCTCTACCTCACTCAAAATAAAGATAGATATCATCCCACCATCACTGTGACTTGACTCTAGCATAAAAGACACCTGTGTCAGTGGCTAAAAAGCCACTTTTTCAATATTGCAAATAAGCAAATAGTCAATAAACAAGCATTAAGTCAGTGTCTATTATGTGCAGACTTTTCCAGATATTATTAGAACTCAAACATGAGGAAAACCTAATCTTAGTGTAGTTTTCAACACTTAAATCAGATAACCTTATGTAAACTTACTTTATGATTTCATATCTAAAATTATTTTAGTTGAATATTCCCTGATAATTCTAAAGGGAAATGTTGGGCACTGTCACAGACCAGACTGGGCTTATGCTGTGACATAAGGAACACCTCATTTTACTACCTTATCTGTGCCCAGAACACTGGAGACAGGATGGGCATAAATATCTCTAACCTCACCATTCCTCCAATGTTTACCTAAAAAAACATTCTTTAAAGAGATAGCAACCAATTTGTGAGTGATCCTCCTGCCCTCAATTACCTCACAAAAACCAGTATGTTAACCAATTTTATTACACCCTCACCATTTGCCCTCCTTTAAATTTTATCATAAATTGTACTCTGTTCTTTATAAATACCCCTTTCTTTGTTTAATAAATTGTCACCTAGTCCATTACTTCCAAACAATCCTTAGCTGCTGTAGCTAAGCAATCTCTCTGGTAGTTCTTTCTTGTACCCTGCGTCTGGCTCTCAACAGGGAAAATCCAGTGATGCCTTTCATTTTATTTTAAATGAATATATAAATATGTCCTGCAAATGCATTTAAAACTTCACATCACTATGCAAAACCTTCCTATAATTTCAGATAACTCTCAAAATACAAATCAGAAATTATTCAGTGGTTATCATGATGACAAACACATAATACATACCTATGTGCACACACACAATCATGCACAGTCATAAATTCACTAGCTCTGTGATATATTCCCAACCTTTTTATAATAAGCCTTTGTTATAATAAGTCCAGCTAGATTGGGTTATGACTGAAAGATGGAGAAACGATGGAGAAAGATCATAAATTACTCCTTTAACTCCAACTAACAAGTGAGCTAATCATGGATAATTATTGGAGAAAACATGTTTTTAACTATGGAAAGAGTCTAAGGCCCTTTAGAAAACAACATACCCTTCATAAGATGTGGTTATGCCCGCAACTGAAGAATTTTCACAAACCATGAGAAAACTTAAAAAATACAGAAGATACTCAATTAAAGAAAACCAACATCCTATGTGAGCAGCTTGTTTGACAGTAATCTTGAACTTCTTCATAATTAAACCACCAACTATATATCCAATGCATATTGGAGGTAAGTTATAAATACCTATAAAGACAAGTAAAATATTACTTACAAAGTGACTTAGCAGAGGAACAAATATGATATTGTATCTACTATGTCTTACATAGGAAACCGCTTGGGTCCAACTCACAGTAAGGAAAGCTGATTTAATTTTATCCTCATACAAAGACAAGGGTTTTTTAAATTTAATTTAAGTCAGTTGTAAATTCCTTATAACAAGTATCATATTCAATAATTCTTAAGGTCCAGGTAGTAGTGACAAGTCAAAGTGGTTACCCCATTCTTTGAGATGGAATGCATATACATATATGTATGTAAAAATGATTTACATGATTTTGCAGTTGTTCCCACTTCTTTGTTAAGAATTTGACTTAGTTTGAGTACTTTTGAAGGATTACTTTGCTGAATCTGTGATAGTCAAGTTATTTACATTTCATATCTTGTTGCTACTAAGTAACATTTTCCCCATCTTCCCCCTACCACCCTCCCCCCAAAAAAACTGAAAAAGGAAAAACAACCTTAGGTTGCTTTCTTATAAAGCCAGGGTTTGCCTGCTGAACCATATTCTTGAGGGAAATTGTTAAAAATCCCTTCCAAATTTCCATAGCAGAGAATCTGATTTAATCTTTTTAAGTTGGGGCCCAATATCTGAAAATATAATGAACATTCTAGGTAGTTTGGATGATTGAGCTGAAAAAAAAAATGATCCTCAGATGAGGTAGTGTGTTCAAGATCAAGAACATGGGCTGCAGAAACACTTGAGATCACAAAGGGACCAGAGAACTAAATTAGGTAGAATGTGGATTTGTAAATTGGAGACAATAAAGTAATATCTGGGAGTAACATGGAGACTTCCTAGTGAAGGAACTCGTCACCCTTTTTATATCAATGGATTGCCCATCTACAAATTGTATACAGTTTATACACCCCCAAAATACTTCATATTTCTATCCTAATGGAAGAGAAAACAAAGAAAGAATTCTCTCTTCCCTTCCTGATCATTTCTGGACTTTTCTGGAAAGCAAAAGGAAAAAAAATGTACCAGGGAGTCAGAAGTATTCTAACATATTTCAGTTTAGGAGTTTCTTAGAACCATTGTGCTTTCCCCATTTCACAGAAAGTGAATACTCACATAAAGAACAACAAACATACCAATTAGAAAGATGGCATCTGAAGCAGATTTCCCATACTGCTGTTCCAGGTATTTTGGCATGAAGGAGATCATATTAACAAATGCATTGAACTGGAGTATACTTATCAGTATGAAAAGCATGTATATTGGATTGCATAACAGACTTTTCATAAATGGAAAAAAATCTGGAATGAAACAATACAGTCAAGCTAACTCTGTACTTTCTGATGAACTTTCTAACATGAAACTCAGCTCCACATTATGTGTTTCTGCTTCATAATATCCTATGTTAACTCATTTTTACCCCTTGAAATTATATGTTAGATCTTTGTTTTGGTGACTTCTGCCAGTCAGTGATGTAACTGATGGGGGGAAGTAAGATGCAGTGGCTTTTCTTCTCTACATTACCATTGTGTTTTTTTTTTTTTAAATGTATAACATGACCCAAATATTGTCTGTGTTCACATCATTTCCTCCTTATCCTTCTTTTTTCCTTCTGAATATCCTTTCTTCTCCAAGGAAATTTGAAAGAAAAGATGCTGTTGTTCTGTTCTCTAAACTCTGAAAGGTAATCTATTGGACAACAATTCACACTCAGATGTTGATACTATAACTTTGGGCATTTAAAATGAAGATGCATGTAGGAATTCATGAAATATAAATTTTCTTGCATATTAGGTATTTTTCATTTTTTAGAAAATCTAGTTGGTTTTGCTAATAGAATGTATACTGAAACCACATGGTGATCTTAGAAAACACCCACAATCCAGACCCACTCCCTGACATCGTGATTCATCTGGTTTATGCTAAGGATGTAACCAAAAACTTTTCCCTGATGGTGTGAACTGACAAAATTCAGAGCCAAATTATTGGTTCATCTCTACAAATGTTCTGATTGATGCTGTCTCCATTTGGGATCAAATTGTCATTTCTAGTTTCTTTTTTCTTATTTTCAGTTCTCTGTAAGAGAACTAAGAGATTTCTTAATTATTGTGTATTATCCTCAAAACAAACTTCCCAAAAGTCATCCTGAAATAAAGTATCAACAAATAAATTGTAAGAAGGAAAAACACAGCCTAATGCTGGATGTTACTGACTGCTGCTGTCACTGACAAATTGTCTTAATACAACCTAGCATATTATACAATCAGGCTACAAAACAGAAACATCAGTATAAAACAAGAAATAAATTGTATACAATTTCAAGTGTTTATATTTGCCTTTAGTAAGCCCATCCTTTTCCTTCTTGACCTCTGCTTGTTTCTCTTCTTTGTCATTTTTAATAATTTCAGCATTATCCTTTAGCCCTTCCTTTGGCAGTGTTTTAGGCAAAAAGAAAAAAGGAATGGCAGTAAGCACGTTCACTCCTGCACAGATCAGAAAGCCAAACCACCATGCACCAACCCAGCGACTATCAGTGGGAGTTATGGTCAGTTCATCTGTAAAAAAAAAATCACAAATGTTTAATTAGCTAAAATCATTATTTCCTTAAAAACTCTAGAAAATCATTATAGCCATAATTCCTGGGTTCTATCAAATTATAGACATGGGTATAATTCAGATATTCATAAAATGTGACAATATGTAGTATTAAAACACTTTAACAATTGTCAGATAATATGTCTGTCATCACAGGTGTTTATCAATAGAGTCTTATTAAATAGCCCCAAGGTCTCTTTTACTATTCACAGTGATTACTTGAGTAAAAGAAGTTGAAACCTATGTGCTCAAATCTTTTGAAAACAAGAAATACATGGTATCATGCAATAGTAAGAGTACTGGATTTTGATTTAGAAGATTAGCATTTTATCTTGCTCTCCTGTTTGCTAATTTGAAATACTTGAAAAGCTATTAAACTCCTCTACTTCATTTTCCTCACCTGGAAAGTGGACACAGTCTATCTAAGTGAGGGTCAAGTAAGACAACAATCAACTCCGTAGACATACTTGAAGATGCTTACGAACTTTAGACACTAGATTAAAAGGTTCTGTTTAATTACCTGTACTCACAGATCCAGTGTCAACATAAACATTTGCACAGAATGACGCTAACAGAAGTCCAGTCAGTGGCCCAATGATAGCTCCTGTTTCTATAAACCCTAAAAGTAAAAGAAAATATCAAGTTATAATACTCACAACCCATATAAAGAGCCCTAACTGCATGAAGAACCCCAAAATTGGATTGTTTTTGTTTTATTTTCTCCTTAGTTATTCAATTTGTTAAAAAAAAAAAAAAAAAAAAAAACTTGGTGTACAAAAGCTATTTTTGAAGATGTTAAACTTTGTCATTTAAAGTCACTTTCTCTAGGCCTGCAAATTTTCTTTCATATGGGATCACAGGTAGACTCACTGTAGCTACCAACAACATCTGCTGGAGAGCACAGCTATTCTGATGCTTCCTATGATCACATTTTTAGACAAATTTTAAAGCCACATCATGTTAAGATAACTTTCTTGTGACATATTCCCCAGAAAAAACTTCATTCCCAGGTCTCCAACTTGAAATTTCCTTTGGCTATGTCTTCAACTATTATTGATAATCCTCCACTTTTGTCATGATCTTCCACAATTTTAAATTCCATTTCTTTCTGCCCCCTGGAATTCTTACACATCAGTAGCTTCATTAACAACTACCCCAAGCTTTGCCTATAATTTATTTGTTTTTTATATGGGAAATATATATATTTCTTCTGTTATAAGATGGCACAGGAAAAACATTTTGATGTTGGTGCAATATATTGCAAATATAATCACATTTCTTGGCATTTAGAGCTGATTCAAATCTTATTTTTTTTCTTAAATTTTTCATTTTTATTTTTTAATTAATTATTTTTTAATATTTCACATCAATTTAAACTCCATTTAATCTCCAGGGGTCACCCACCACCTCCCCTCCCTAACCACTCCAGCTGGTTCCCACCCTCCTATTGTGTATTTTCATTTGGTTGTCTATATATTAGTGAAACCATTTGGTTTCTTTTTCCTTTTGACTTGTTTCTGCCAATATGATTTCTTCTAGGTACATCCATATTACCAAAAAAAAAAAAAAATCATCAAATTTGTCATTTTTAATTGATGTGTAATATTCCATTGTGTATATATACCACATCTTTTTCATCCAGTCCTCTGTCTTGGGGCATTTGGGATGTTTCCATATCCTTGCAATTATAAATAGTGCTGCAATGAATATCCAAGCACAGGTGTAGTTTTGTACCCACACTGAGGTCTCCTTTGGTTAGATTCCCAGAAGAGCAATTGCTGGGTCAAATGGCAGTTCCATTTTCATTAGTTTGAGGGTCCTCCACACTGCTTCTCATAGTGGCTGGACCAGTTTACATTTCCACCAGTAATGTAAGAGTGTTCTTTTCTCTCCACATCCATGCCAGCACTTATTGTTGCCTGTTTCTTTTATGTGGGCCATTCTTACTGGTGTAAGGTGGTATCTCATTGTGGTTTTGATTTGCATTTCTCTGATTGCCAGTGACAGTGACAAGTGTCACTTTGGAGAAGTGTCATTTTAGTTCTCCCCATTTTTTGATTGGACTTCTTGTTTTGTTTTTGTTTAGTTGTGTAAGTTCCTTATGGATCTGCGTTATTAAACCCTTTTCACTCTTGTGGAGGGCAAATTTTTTTTCCCATTGGTTGGGCTCTTTTGCTGTTCAGAAGCTTTTTAGTTTGATGTAGTCCCATCTGTTTATGTTTTCCTTCATTTTTTTTGCCATCTGCAGATGTTTCCAAAAAGGGGGTTCTGAATTGTACTTCATGGAGGATTTTGCCCAGGTTTTCCTCTATGTATGTTAGTTTCAGGTCTGACACTTAAGTCCTTTATCCATTTTGAGTTGTTTTTTGTACCAACTGTGAGGATGTGTGAGGATGTTGTCTTGGTCTATTTTTTTTGCAAGTCTTAATCCAATTTTCCCAATATAATTTATTGAAGAGGCTATCTTTGCTCCAATGTAAGTTTTTCTCTCCTTTCTCAAAGGTAAGTTGACTATATATGTGTGGTTTTATTTCCAGGCTCTCAATTCTGTTCCATTGGTTCTAATTGTCCGTTGTTGTACCAGTACCATGCTGTTTTGATTATTATGGCTTTGTAGTATAAGTTGAAATCTGGAATAGTTAGACCTCCATTCTTTCTTTTTTTGGCCAGGATGTTTTTTGATATTTGAGGTCTTTTGTTATTCCAAATGAATTTCTGTAATTTTTGTTCTATTTATTTAAAGAATGTTATTGGGATTTTTATAGGGATTGCATTGAATCTGTAGATTGCTTTTTGGTAGAATGTCCATCTTGATGATGTTAATTCTTCCAATCCATGAGCAAAGAATGTCTTTCCATTTCCTTATGTCTTCTTCTATCTCTTTTAGCAGTGTTTTAAAGTTTTCTTTCTATAGTTCTTTCACATGCTTTGTTAGGTTTATTCCTAGGTATTTAATAGTTTTTGGTGCTAAGGTAAATGGGATGGCTTTTTAAATTTCTTCTTCTGCTTGACTTTTTGCATATAGGAAGGCTACTGACTTCTGTGTGTTTATTTTGTAACCAGCTACTTTACTAAACTGGTTTAATTGTTTCGAGAAGTTTTTCTGTAGATTTTTGGGGATTCTCTACATAAAGTCATATTTTCTGCATATAATGATAGCTTCACTTCCTCTTTTCCTATTTGTATCCCTTTTATATCTTTTTCATGCCTTATTGCCCTGGCTAGAACTTCCAGTACAATGTTAAAAAGTAGTGGAGAGAGTGGGCATCCTTGTATGGTTCCAGATCTTATTTGGAATGATTTTAGTTTTTCCCCATTTAAGATAACGATTGTTGTAGGTTTGCCATAGATGGTTTTTATTATATTGAGGTATGTTCCTTTGATCCCCAATTTTTCAAGGGCTTTTATCATAAATGGGTGCTGGACGTTGTCAAATGCTTTCTCTGCATCAATTGATATGATCATGTGATTTTTGGTTTTTTTCTTGTTGACATGGTGGAGTATGTTAATTGATTTCCAGCTGTTGAGCCATCCTTGTGCCCCTGGGATAAATCTGACTTGGTTGTGGTGAATAATGCTTTTCATGCATCATTGGATTCGATTTGCTACGATTGTGTTTAAAAATTTTTACATCCATGTTCATTAGGGAAATTGGTCTATAGTTTTCTTTCTTGGTGCTGTCCTTATTTGGTTTTACTGTGAGAGTGATGTTTGTTTCAAAGAATGTGTTTGGGAGCTTTCCTTCTTTCTCAGTTTTTTTGAATAGTTTTTAGGTGTTATTTCCTCTTTGAATGTCATGTAGAATTCATTTGTAAATACATCTGGTCCTGGGCTTTTGTTTTTAAGGAGAGTTTTTATGACTGCTTCAATTTCACTGCTTCTGATTGGATTATTTAGGTTTTCTGTTTCTTCTTTGCTCAATTTTGGGTAGTTGCATTTCTCCAGGAATCTGTCCATCTCGTCCAGGTTGTTGTATTTGTTTGCATATAGATGTTCATAGTAGTCTCTGATTATCCTTTGGATTTCTTTCATGTCTGTTGTAATTCCTCCTCTTTCATTTGTGATTCTGTTTGAGTGTTTTCTCTTATTTATGATATCAAAAACCAAGAAACTATGCAAAGAAAAAAACTTCATATGCCAGCTCGAAAAGTTAGAAAAAGAACAACAGGGAAACCAAAAACCCAGCAGAAGACAAGAAATAATAAAGATAAAAGAAGAAATAAATAACCTAGAAATCAAAAAAGCTATCCAAAAGATCAACAAATTTAAGAGCTGGTTCTTTGAAAAAATAAATAAAATTGGCAAATCCCTAGCAAAGCTCATAAAGAAAAGAAGAGAAAACACTCAAATGAGCTTTGCCTATTATTTAAAATCAGTATTCAGCCCTGCCTGCCCTGAAAATCCAGAATGAGCTTCTTCAGCTTTCTTCCTCTTTACTTCAAAATAGACCCATGCGTGTTGTCTTGGCCTATTCCACAGTTACAAACACATACACACATCACAGCCTATGCACACCTGATTTTTTGACACCTTGCATTGTGTTAAGACTCTAATTCTCACCTTCCCACTCTCACCTCACTCTACTCAGATTCTTTCATATTCAACTGAATATATGCTCAAGTAGCACAACAATCTCTTTGATACTTATCCAGTGTCCTTGTTTATCCTCCTAACTTTCATTATTTGACATTGCTGGGCAATTGTCTTTTTGACATTTCCTTCCTAACATTTTCACAAAAGTATACATTATCATTTTGCTTTCCCCACGCTCTGTGAACCTACTTTGATTTCCTTCCTCCTCTCCTCAAACATGCAAATTTTCCTAGAATTTTACACTCCAGTCTCTCAGTTTCACTTTATATCTCTGTGCAGATTCTCAAACTTTATATTGACGTCTTATTGTCTCCCCTCAACTCCAGAGTCATATATGAAACTGTTTTCTTGTTCATAGTAACTGGGTTACAATTATTTAATTATACATACATTTATCAAATTTTACTTAATTATCATTTTGTAGATATTTCTATCCTAAGCCTCATATAGACTATGTTTTAGTCATCTTGATACAAATAGAAGTTGTCACAGTTATGTCTATATATTATACCCTTTTGTATTCACTGACTAAAGAAATGTATATTATAACAAGGTATTTGTTAATTTATTACAGGTGAGAATTTTTATTCTTTCAATATACATATGTGAAGAGATTTCAAAGCATCAAATAGAAAAGCACTGAAAATATGAGTCATCAAATGTTGCCAAAAGCTACTGGAGGTAAACATTAAATATTTTTATATATTTTGATTATGTGCAGTTATTTACTAATCTCCCTCTACCCTCTTTGACTTTTCTGTTTTTTTAAAGATATGTCTAATTCATAGCAAAATGTCCCTATGCTAAGAGTCATAATTTTATAATCAACAGCACATGGAACAACTAAAAGTATATAAGTAAAGAGAACTCAAGACATGAGATGAGTACTGCTTCTAACAACAAAAGGCAGATTTAGGAAAATCACTTCTTGAACTTAGCATGTAATTTTTCCATTCAACACATTTTTACTAGTAATTAATTATGCCAAGATGCTCTTTTCATTATTCTGGAAATCACTGAGTCCAATAAACACCTGTTGCTCATCCTCAGGGTTCCTACTGTTCTAAAATGAGATTATAGCAGATTTTCAAGCTCACCAATATATAAAGGAGAGTTTTCAGATTTGGCAAAATCTTCTATGTAGGAAAGACCCAAAGGCATGATAGGAGTTTCACCAATTCCACGTATAACATTTCCTACCAGTACATACACCCACATTAATGATTTAACCTCCTTCACACACTCTGCAATAAAAGAAAAAAAAAGACATTGCATTAGTGTCTTGGGAGTAAAAATTGTTTGTTATTTAGTTCTAAGTTTTCGTAAGCAATTTATAGTTCATTTGTGACCATGAAACCCCATCTATGATTTTTATTACTAAGTAACAATAAATTATCAGATCATGTCTCTTACATTTTCTGATAGAGTACTTAGGTCTGGTAAAACATAATCAGTAAGTTGGAGCTCGTGCCTGCTGGCTTGGGAGAGATGAGTATACACATCTGTTGAGCGGGTAATTTGAGAGAACTGTGGGTACCACAGAACTTGGCAAACATTGAAAATCAATACATCTTTTTTCTTCCAGAGAGCAAATTTACCAGCAACTCAACAATTACTGAACAGAGTTAGCTGCTACAAGTGTTCCCCAAAATCTGTACCAAATTTAGAGGGAGAAAAATAAAAACACAACAGATATTTTTCCCTAAGAGTGCAATTATATATACATATATACATATATATATACACACATATATATATATGTCTTACTGTTTAATTATCTGCAACACTTATTATTTTATAGAAACTAAAATTATTTATCTAGGTAGTAATCACATTTTCTCTATAGAGACTGCTACACATAACCACCAAGTAATCTTTAATTAAAAAAAAAATTACAGTCTTCAGAGCAGTACCTGCTTAGTAAAATAACAAAGACTGGGTCAAAGGGAGTAAAAAGGGAGGAATATGGGTAGGTGCCTGAAGATTTTTATCTACCTCTTTGCCACTTCTATTCTAAGATTAAACGACTGTCAAGCCAAAAAGACTCTTAATGGGGTCATATGTTCAGAAAGGTGTATAGCTTGTTCTTATTTCCTATCACCTGGCCAAGCACCAGTCACAGGCATCAGGGTTTGGAGCAGAGCTGGGTCTGGACATTTCTTGTGAGGTCTTTCTCTTAGTCATTTCCAGTCCATAAAGTCTGAGTCTCCATGTCTGGGTATTGATTTTTTTCTATGGTCACCATTGTGACTATGTCTAGATCTCTTAGGCAAATTCTTGGCTTATTCCAGATCAAAACTGGAAATACCAGATGATCAAAGAATCAGTAAACTTTCCTGGAGCTATACCAGTGGGGAGATTTTAATCTACCTATTACAATGCAGTTTTTTTTTTTTTTAATGAAAAATAGGAAATACAACCTGAGTTACTCTTTGGCAAAAGCCACTCAAGAAGAGAACCATTGTTGATACTGTTTTCCTTTGTTTCCCCAGGAAGTTCTCTTGCTAAGAGTTTCTGAAACAGCTATTTTTATACTTCTTGAAAGTTTTTTGTTTCCCTCTGATTTCATAATGGCAGTGGAATTCTTAACCCTGGAAAGACTATAATAGCCACTGAATCCAGCATAAAAATGTCCCCTTCACAAGAAGAAAAGTTCCAATCTAAGGTATGTTAACTGGGTCTCCTCTGAACTGTGTATCACTGGAAGATGACCTAGGTCCCTTAGCATAAGAAGGGTCACAGAGGTGTCCAGACTATAGGAATGAGAAGCAGCATCACTGTTTTTGCTGAATTGTATGTAAAGCAGCGTCTCTTATAAAAAGAGAGGAGACAGAAAGACAAGTTCCTAATTGAGAAGAAAGAAAACAGAGTAAATCAGAACTATAGCATACTTGCCTGCTTTCTCTGTAACAGAAAATCAGTGATAAAGCACAAATCTTTTAAAGTTTTTGGCTATTTCTATTTTCTTTTTACATAATTATATAGCCCTAATAGTTAGCAGAAATTCATCCTTTGAAGATGTTTTCTTCGTATAATCAACACTACAGTGGTCTTTAGATAGATGTCTTTGCTTATTAAATCACCATTTACATAAAGACAAGGTGTTCTAAATAATTATATTCAATTATAATGGAGATGGCATTCTCTATTAACCATTAGTATTTCCCTTCGTGATCCCTAAAATCCCTGGGAAAAAAAAAAGTTTGTGTTCATTTACCTTACCAAACCAATAATCCATTAAAACCCCTCAGGAGAAAATATCTAGTTCAGGATCTCTGAACAGAAAAGCAATAAAATTAAGTAGATAACCTGATGGTTCTTCTGTTGGTCTGAAAATCTCGCTCTCATTTTCCAAACACAAGAAATTGTTTGAGGACATATTTCCTGAACCTGAAACTGTTGATTCATATTCATATCTGTATGAACACAGGGAAAACATGTTTATGTTAAGGAGCCAAAGAGGACAACATGAGCATTGTGCAGATCATTGCCTTCTTCCTCATTTGAAACACAACCTCCAGATCCAATAAGGATGACATCTTTTCTTCTAGACAACCTAGTCCTCATAATAAATTAATGCCATCAGAAAGAACTTGCCATTCACTGTGTGTTATCTCTTTATAGTTAGCTTTCAATTCTGTGAATGCAGATGGTTCTACCATTTAGATGGTCTAACAGCAACCTTCTGTGAATTTTAGGTGACCATTTCCTGGAAATAATGACTGTGGGTAAGGAACCGAACTGAGGGAAATAATAGATTCAGCAAAGCATAATTAATAAGATAAACCTTTGGGGGAAAACACAAGGCAAGTCTCCAATTTTAGATTCTCTGAGGTTTACTTACAAGAAATACACTCCCACTTTCTGAGAATTGAGAAACAATAATTCTTTCATGTGTTTGTTAACCCTTAAGAAAAATAAACCATTAACCATCAGAATGAGAGACCTTGAGTAATCTCAAACTGTGACCACATAATGTAGTTATTTTTTTCTATTCTCAAAAGAACAAAAAACTGTGACCAATTGCCTTAGGTAAATTACTTTGAGGTCTACCTGACCTTCCTCAGAAAGTAAATGACATACTGTAACAATGGAGGAAAATATGTCCGGTTGAGTCTCTATCTGTTAGAAATTTTGTTGGATGTTGTCTACAATTCTATTAGATAAAAGAAAGCCAAAGAAAACTTGCCCTTCTGAGTTCCAAAAGAGTATTATGCTTGGGTGTCACTAGTAATCCTAATTGCTATGCTATATAACATTAAAAAGGGTCAAAATGGCTTAACCTTAAAACAATTGCTCAGTCATCCTCAGGGAGGTAGACTGTGAACCATGAACAAGCTTCTGTCTTCATACGGATTGATTTCATGAAACATGCCAGCCTCAAAGAAATAACACTTTTGACAGAAAGTAGAAAGAAATGTAAATAAAAGTAGAATGCTACTTAATGTTCTCATGGGTAGGTTACGGAAATGAAAGAACGGTAAAAGCTCTTTGCCTAGAAACATCTAATCTTTTCAGAAATATTCGAGAAGATAAAATACCTTTTCAATTAAATTACCTATTAAAACTTAATAATTCATACAATGTCCATTCATTCCCAAAACATGAGCAAAATGACACTGAGTGGATTTTAGAATGAAAATGTATCATTTCACAAAAAATAAGAGAATGAAAGATTTTATGAGAAGAGAGTTTAACAGGATTTTGAAAATAAGAAAGCAGATCAGCATATAGTTACTGAAATAGTAAATGTAAATAAATACAGTCCTAAGTAAATATTACTTCAGAAGAACAACAAAATGTGTGACTTGCATATATTAAGGAAGAAAGAGCCAAAGCAAATTCCTCAAAATAACAGGAAAACAACAAAGCAGATACAACAGGTCTGAAGGGTTCCCAGTACAGACTGCAGGTTGAGAGGAGGCAGTGACAAAAGAGGTGCCTCCATGACAAAAACAACACCCTCAGCTATGAGTATATTGAGAAGATGCTGCTCTCCCGTGTGAGTCTATGTTGAATTATTTAGAGAGAAAGAGAGAATGAATCAGATAAAATATGTGACAGTTACTCAGTCCAAGGGGTGGGGGGAACTGTGGCTCATCACTAAGAGCTATGTTCAGAGACACAGAAATAGTGAAAATGAGCTTGTCATAAACTTTCAGCATAAATTACATAAGCACTAAAACGGAAAGGACAAAAACTGAAAGAACAAATGGTTACTTATAATTATAATAATTATTACTTATAAGTCATTAGTTATATGGAAGCAAACAGAAAAAAAAAAGGTGAAGGAGTTGTAAGTATCTGTCTCTGGGCAACAACTAAAGGGTTGCAGACAGTTCTTTTTCACTATAAGCCTTCCAATATAATTTTATCTTCACAAATCCATACACATATTACTTTGATAAAATTAAAATAAAATTCAACCTCTGGCTATTCTTTTGGTGACCTACAATTAAACAGAACAGCATGGTTCTCAGAAGTTTCTCAGTAATCCCAAGAAAGGAGTAATCCCAAAACTGGCAAGTCTTAATCTCTTCACATCAGATTCTACTCCACGAAAGAGGTGTCTCAAATCTGTATGTGGGAGCCAAACAACCAAGAGCACACACAGACTGGTGGAACAGGATCTGCACATTGCAGTTTCCAGCACAGTGCTCCATGCTCCTAGAAAGGAAATTCCAAGCTTCATTTCCTGCAGCTGATAGTGGAGCTTCAAACGTCACAAGAGACTAAGAACACTTACCGGTTCATGAGAAAATGAGGCAGCGATTGTAAGAAACACCCTAAGCCCATAACCATACATCCAACACCAATCATGATAGGCCTGTGCAGTTTGGTTCCAAAATAACTCACAAATATGATCAACAAAAGATTTCCTAGGAGAAAAATGACATGCAAGTTAAATATTTCAATAAGTAAAGTCTTAAGACCCTTAGACACATAGGAGTGCGCTATTTCACAATATTAATAGAGGCATAAACAGATTTGTAGAATATCAACATTTGGAGGGCAGCGGAGGAGCCTGTGAAAGGGACTGTGAATGGTTCTCAGCAATGAAACAGCTCTATATGTGATTATCTGACATTCTCAAATTGGATGCCAAAGTAGGTGTCAGCCTGCTGGTCCCCTCCATCCACTCCCTCTATGCCTGCTCCATAGCATGTCATCAAGTATTCCTAAACTTGAAAAAAGTAGCAAAAATCCAATCCAGATAGATAGGTATGTTTTCCAGCTCAATGGTCAAATATGACTTTTTATTGGCCATTGAAACCAAGCCAAAGGACTGGTTTTACTCAGAAGTAAACAGCTATTTAAAAGTAAGTTTGGATCTGAGATGCAAGCATTCAAGGAAAAATGTATTCCTGTGTCTTATGACAAAAAAAAAAAAACCAACCTAACTATAGAGATCCCATTCTGATGCACAGGTCAGTGAGTAAAATACAAGTCTACAGTAAATATGGTTGCGCAATCCAAACAGATGAGTATGTTCTTAAATCACACATTCTCAAAGCCAGTAATCAATATTTACCCTGATCCTACTATGTATAAGAAAAGCCTCTATGATAAAATCTTATAAACTCTTCTGAAACTTTTCTTCAAGGCACTAATAATTTTCTAAGAGGTATATATTCTGAAGACTTTCCAATTGTTTCTCTCTAATTTGCCTTCTCAGGTCCCACATTATTTAATATGGAAAATGCCCCACTTCTATGAACATGGCAGCTTCATTGGCCTCCCAAGGTTTCTAAAATCCCCATCTTAAAACCATCCATGTTGAAGGCAGTGTTTCCACAAAGCCATACTGGAGATCTTTATCAGTTTATGAAAGGGAAAGGAAGGAGATTTCACTTCTCACTTGAGTTTATCCTTTAAAATGCCTTGTTCTGTTACCAAAATAGTTACTGTGAGAAGAGATAGGAAGGGACAGGTGAATTTTTATTAAGACAATGGAGAACACTGTCTGGCAAGAATTACAGAAGAAAGAAAGGAATACTTCAAGTGCATCTATAAATCACCTCTCATTCCCTCCCAGTTATTTTAGATCTTCTTCATTCTACCATAGAGGCTTTTCTTATACATAGTAGGATCAGGGTAAATATTGATTACTGGCTTCTTCATTCCCCTCATACTGCTTGTCATCAATCTCTTTCCACAGCCAATATTTTCTACTTTTCAAATAGTTGAGGAAAAACAGATTTGAAGCTTCCCACCTCATGGCTTTACTATTCATCTTCAGGGGTGTGGGGCCCATCTGACCATGCAAGGTCAAAGATACCATCAGGGCATTTCCCTTCCTTCTCCCAAGCAATTTACTCTGAAAATTAAAATCTCTTATTTTGGTTTCAGTATCCCCTCCTCTACTGCCTTTAGTTATAGTCTCTAGTTTCTCTCTAAAAGTCAAGAACATTCCTATTCTGTTCTCATTCTCTTCTGGAAGCAGTGTATTCTCACTGTTTTCTAGCTTCTAAATTTCCTCTTCTGCTGACAGTGCCCAAGCAGATGTCATCAATGATCTTCACATTATAAAACCCAGGGGATAGTTTTCCACCTTTCTCTAGACAGTACTAATGTTCTTGATACTACTGATAAGTGATAAGTTAACTTTTCCTTTGGAAATATCTACTTCTCGGCATACATCATACCCTTCTTTCCTGTTTCTCCTCTTAACCCTCTAATTACTCCTTCACCTAACACTCTCAAATGTTCCTTTCACCTGTGCCATACACACTCAGGAATCCATTCTTTATCTACTGTACTTCTTACCCTATATCCTCTCCATGGTTTTCTGTATCACTTCTCTAGTTTTAATGAGTACCCATTTACTCACTAATCAGTATTTCATATTCAAATAACTGCAACATGTACACCACCTACTACTGAAAGAGAACTCACTCATACTGATCCCCAGAGCCAGGCCCAAAATCTTGTTCCACTTCCCCCACTTCAATCTCAGCAGCACTGTCCACTCCCCTACCCCAATAAAGCCAAGGATGTCCTCTTTTCCTTGTCTGCCACATTTAATCTGTCCCTAAATTCTTTGGAACCTAACTCCTAAGTTCACCCTCCTCTCTCTCTTCCTACTAGTGTGATCCTGTTTCAAGCCCTGAGAGCTTGGTCTTGGGCTTTTGCATGGACCTCTAGAAATGCTCTCTGTCCTAGTCTGCGTGGATGCCTTCAAATCTGTCCTCAGCAGAGTCACAAGAGTAACTAGTCTTAAAAAAAAAAAAATGAGGCTTTCTTGAAGCAGGAATTCTTAACTTACTTTCGGTAAACCCCCAAAGAGTTCAGTGATAGACAGCAGGGGTTCTGTGAACTTGAGTGAGAAAAAAAATGGCATCTTTATTTTCATGAGCTTTTTACTAAAAGTTAGCATTTCCCTTGACAGAGAAAGTAAACACAGATTATAGTAGTATTAACAGTACTCCCGATTTTTGTCACCCATTGTGACAACAGTATAAGTTAGATATTTGTCCAAGACAATCTAGATGTACAGATACCTCAATATATTAATGATATTAATTACTGCTTTAAAATTAGTGTAGATAGCATTGTTTAATGTGTTGATAAAAAGCACATGAGATGTTTTAGTATTTTGATGATTTCGATATAATTGGCTATCTTTGTACCCATATGTTTTTTTTTTTTTTTATTTTACGCAATTAGAAACATTCTGAAATCCTGTAACATCAGGTTGCCAAAGAAGTCCTGGGCAAAAGAAACATTAATAACCCCTGTCAATCTCTGAGTAACTTTCCCTTACCTATACCTAGAGCATAAAAGTAAGTTCTATAGCAGCACACAAGTCTCTATATTGCCCCTTTCTCATCCCTGTGATCTCCTCCATGTTAAGCTTGGGCAGCCAATATTAGGGTGATATTGTTCCCCACACAAGTTAACTATGCTGCCTCTCCCTGTGCTTCATCAGTTGGCATCCCTTTCACACAAGTTCTTCATCTGAAAAACTTAAATTTGCCTTTCAAGAACCTGTCTCCTCTAAATGAGATTGCATCTCCTCCGATGTTTATAGTTTCTCACATATACCTGTGTCACCAAACTTGCTGTATTTAATTAAAATTGTTGTTTTGCATATCTGTCCTCTATTGGATGGTAAGCTGAGTAAAAACTATGTAAATTTTTTGTTTTTTCAATTCCATTACTAGAATTTAACACAGAGAGGGTGGTGCGGATGATCTGAGGGAGTTGAACACCGAGACAGGATCAGCATCACTTGCTTTAGTTTTTCTTCTCCTAAATCTGTATTGTCTTTCAGATATGGTTTTATATATATGTGTGTATAGTATTATATACATATATATATATAAAACTTTCACCTTGAAGGAAGTGGAAGTTTTACAATATCATATTTCAACATAGCTTTCTTTACAGGAGAAAACTTTTAGTTCCTTAGTGTTACTCCGTTCTCTCATGTTCCCCAAAAAACCACAAAACCACAAAAAGCACAGCCTAAAAATGAACTTTATTTTTCCCTAGAGACTATTTCTGATATAAATTCAGTGGCAAGTAAAATTAGTTTCTACCCTTTACACTTAGGGAATTGTTAACCTTCTAGACATGATAGGGGGAAACAACAGAATGAATAGGATTCAGTCAGATTAAATAACAAATAAGGGAAATAAAATTCAGACTAGTCCACAAATAAAATGAGACATAAAAAGAAGTAATACAGAAATGATTCATTACCAATCTCAAAGCTCCCATTTATAAATCCAACTAAAGATGTCGGTATGTTGAACTGTCTTTCTATTTGTGTAAGCATGGAATTCATATAAGATCCAGATAGTGTTTTGGCTATATATGCACATGTTATTGCCACCAGAAACATCTAGGGAGAAAAGATAAAGAAAACATGTGAAAAGTTTATTTTAAAATCATATATTTACTACCTGTTGACAAAATATCCTCTATAAGACTGTCTCCAACTTAAATAATCCTCAAACTTGCAAGAAACTTTTACTATGATATTTTCTACTGGCTTTTCATGCCACGTTCTCACTTTGAAAGTCAAAATAGGACTAACTGATTATGATATTGAAAAAGAGATATGTAGCATTATATAAAAACATTATTTCTGTAGCAAATTCCCCTTAAGTTTTCTTATCTAAAGTAATACGTAAATTTACATTAGATTACTATTCACTGACCATTTATTTGAAACATTATTTTAATTGTATACCACAACAAATAAGTTTCTAAACTGAAAACATATTAACTATGGTGAACAAATATGAACACAATAAAATTCCATATATTGACTTATCTTTCCTATGTATTGAGATAATTCCAAAAAGGAGTCAGTCAAAGAACAAGGACACCTCAACACGTAGAACTACTGTCATCACCAGGGGCCAGTATGGTTTTACTAAAATCACAAAAAGTTAAAAGTTTGAGTTTTACTAACCCAGATAGATAAAGACTTAGATTTTAATCTTGGAAAAGGTGTATTGTACACTGAGTAGTAGTGTAATTAACTGGGTAAATTATTATTTCTTTAAAAACTACATTTTGATAAATAAATTTATATCAACCTGAATGAAGGTCTCCAATCTTAGGCTGAAGGACTTTTTTCTTGACCTTACTTAAGTATATTTCCTGATAACACTTTCACCCCTGGAGACCATTTCATCTACTCTTAGCCAACACCCTCAAATTCCTAAATCCCTCACCTCTCCACCTTCTACACCCCCAATCTTTATTTTTATACCATCATTTTTCATGCCATCATTTATAGGTAACATTGGTTTACAACAATGTGTATGACTTAGGGGAGATGAGGCCACACCTCTTCAGATGTATGTTACCACACTCAACACCAAAGCACCTATAGTCTTCATAAAGTACCAATCTTGAACCAACCCCACAATGTATATTGTACCCTGTACATTCTGAACCCTCAATCTTTAACCAACCCCACAATGTATATTGCACCCTGTACATTTTCTCTGTATTTCTTCAAGATTTTTCACAATCTTTTCTGTTTCCTGGTCTCCAATCAGCTATATGTAGGTCAGAACCAACAAATAATCTTAAATTTACCTCTATCCCTACCCTGTCACTTTAGGATAGGTGTACCTTCTCCCATGTAATAAAATCCCTTTATACATTCTTCTTATTTCTGAAATCTTGACCTATAAATTATCCCCCTCCTCTTCTGTTTTCAAATTCACACTTTACTGCCTTTCTTCCCACTAATTTCTAAATCCATTTAAGATATTTCTGTGTATCTATACCTATATCTACATGTAAACCTATATGTAGGTTGTATATAAAATATAGGTTTACATACATATCTTCCTATATGTCTTCCTACATATAGGTTTACATACAAAGTCTTCCCTCAGCCCTGTAGGTACTGTAGCTATCATAGCTATTTGGAAGAATAATCTCATTCATTCATTGCCTAGCCTATTTAACTTTCATTTAATTTTCAGCCTACCAAAGTTCAACCTCTCCCTAAGCTATTTCATGAAAGGTCATAAAAAACTCCCTATTTTCCAAATATCAAAGATGCTTCTCAGTTCTTAGCTGAGAACTTGATATTGCTGAACATACTTGATAGCTGAGTCACTTGATACCACTAATATCTCTTTTCTTCCTGAAAGTCCCTCCCACTATGCCTACCTATATCTCCACCTATCTGTTAGACCTCTTATTCAGTCTTCTCTACTTTGGCCACTCCTTCAAGCTTTTATCAATTACGCTATACACATTCCACCATGCATGCTCTTTCTAAGAATTCTTGCATGTTCCCAAGCTACCACCCTATGCTGAAATCTCTCAAATTATGTGCATAGTTTAGCTTAGACAATTACAGTTTTTTTTCCTTTTAGTAACCTCTTATCTTGTTTACCTCATCTCCATTTCACTTGCCACCACCGTTAATTTGGAGCATAGTATATATCTGCCAAATAAATTTATTAAAAAAGGCACACTTCACATTTGATTCCACTTCTTAAAAAATTTTAGTAACTTCCCATAAACAGAAATCCTTGCATGTTTAGATGGTAATCAGAGCCTCATGTGTACCTCAGTCTCATCTCCTGCTACTTGTTCAGAGACGTAATATTCTATTTATAGTTACTTTAATTCACCATGCCCTTGTATTGTTTTTCCCTTATATAACTGATATATCAATTCTTTGCATATCAACTCCTTGCACTTGTACTGTTTTGCTTCCCCTTATAAATCTGATATATACACATTTCTTAACATTCAATTCTATCATCATTTCTATTGTAGAACCTTTGTCTCTCTCCTACCCTACTAAGTGCTTGCCTTCATAGAAGTTCTTCTCACAACAAACTTCCCTCATGTTCTTGGATGCCTATAGCTTCCTCCTTCACTGTACTGTGAATAATTCAAAGATAGGAGTCAATCTTATTCACCTTTGTGTTTTTTGTGGTCTGCTAAGTTCCTGGTTAACATTGTAGGCACTCAATATAAGGTAACTGAGTTAATGATAGACTAAGTATTCAAAAACATCTTGAAAAAGTGTTCAGAACTGAAAGTAAGCTGAATGTAAGATGAAATATGGTAAGATTAAATCACTTAAGCCAAGGGTTATCTGTACCAATTTGTCTGGGCAATCTGAACAGAAATTTATGTGGAAAAGACTCAGGGAGTATAAAAATATGAATCACAACTATTATATGGCTGAAAAGATAGTATAACTATCTTTTTTATTAGACATTTATCCTTTATATTAAATTATTACTTAATATTTATCCTTTTATATTAAACATTACAGAAACATTTTTATCACACTATAAATCTTTGCAGAACACATTGAGAGTAAACAATTTTCACATGACTTTATAATTAAATATATTAGTTTATAATTATATTTAGTAACATAGTTTACAAAATACTAGCCCTCAATGGGAAACAACTTTATTTTCATTTTTAAGAACAAAAAACTGGGTGAAGCTAAATGGGCTGCCTACATGGTTTATTCACAGAATGAAAGCAACCAGTGCCTATTCTGATTCATGTCTACTACAAAAAACTTCTCTATTTTTAAATCAAGCCCTAATATTCTTTCACAATAATGTACTTGAGTTTGGAGTAAACTTGTTAAAGACATTCCATTAACCCTTTTGTAAAGAATTTTGGCAATAAGCGTATTTCTTACTTCAGAGAAGCAAAAAACCCAATTACTACACAAATGTTTCTCTCTTTTACCAGATAAACTTGTGCTTGTAATAGTTTCAGAATAATATCTAATCTTGATCATCTAAATGCCAAACTCCAAAGTAATCAAAAATTAGATTTAAGACCAATTGTTTTTAAGTAACACCTAACTTGATTTTAGTTACAAGTACTAATTTTAACAATAGCTAATATTTATCAAATGTCACAATATGCATGTCTTTGTTCTATGTATGTAAATAGGAAAAATTCCTGTAAGATAGCACTATTGTTGCCTTCAAGGGAGAAAACTGAAGCACAAAGAAGGTCAGCAATTTGTCCAAGGTCACAGAAAGAAGTAGTTAAACTCAGATTTAAACCCAGGGGCCTGGGTCTTGATCCTTATTTTTTAACCATGCAGTTTAAGGAGAAAGAACTAAGCTTTGAGGGCAGAGGGCTATCTCAAGGGAAATTTCTAAAATATCATTTACATCACACTTCAGGCAAAAATACTTTCTCAATGTCTATCATACTCTGATCTCATGTAAATTTTCCATACACAAGTGTAAAAAGAAAAGAAACTTTTGAAGGAGAGAATTAGAAGTAGTGTCTCAGTTTTGAAAACATTTGTTGGGACTGGCTATAGAATCAAGACAAATACCCAGATCCCTTAGATTAGAAGAAATTTGAATTTTATTTGAAGACAAAGTGACTTTGATTATGCAAAAAGGATTGCTCTGAAATAGTAAAACATTCCAGAAAAGTTAACAAAGTGGGCATTTTTGTTATCGAGAAGGATTGTTCTGTTGCCAAAATTTGAAGTAAACATTGTTTTACTGGGTCATTGTGAAGAGACCATTGCCTTCAGAGTCACAAAGACTTTCTGTTCAATGAATAATTTTCCAGGAGAGACCCCCACACTCCTCTGCCTAGAAGTTCCAGAACAGTGAGCATTACATTGACCTTTGATCCAGAAAAATACCTCCTGCTACAAATACCAGGTGCCTGGAAAACTGTAAGATGTCTTTTATTTAAATCCCTCAAAAACATGTCTGATTAAGATTACCTGAATTAGTAATCCTATTTATACAGACCCTCAGTTTCAAAACCAGTTTTCTCAGTGCAAAATATCATTAATATATCAAGCACATATAGTGTCAATATTAATCACTCCACGAAAATATTAACAACTTTACAAAATCTCAGATTTTAAAACACATACACATGCAAGTTCCATACCTTCAGCTTGGAAAGGCATCTTATTCTATTGGTTTCAGTTGTTTTCTTAGTTTCTCCCATGCTGTTCTTCAGAGTATTCCAAGTTACTTGAGTTTTAAATCTTGATATTTCTTAGTTCTATCCTTTTCAGAAGACAAAAAAAAAACTATTAAATTACTAACAAAATCATACATTGTCATTCTTTTGAAGAAAACAGTGAATCTGAGTAAAATAATCAGAATCCATTGTATTACAAAAATACCTGGGAAACTTTTGATTCAGATCTAGAAAATCATGACATTAGTGAAGATCTAGCTGTTAATTTTCCATTGAAAAAGTTACATCAAATAACTTTAGTTACTCTTTAGTGAGATTAGAGATATTAATTTGTTATGGTTCCCTTGCAAAATAATGACCTCGTGGTTAAAACAAAGCGTTTCATTTCTTTAGCCAAAACAAATAGAACCAAAGTGAGCTCCTTGGACTTACATGAAAATACTGCTTTTGAGAGCACACGGACTTTGATTTGTGTTTATGCTAAAAATCTGCTTCAGAGAGCCTAGCAAGGCTCAAAAATCTCTATTTGGCCACACTCCCTCTTCAAGTTCTTTGCGTTCCAAGGCTTCCCTGGAGTCTCAGGAAGGGAAACGCTTTCTGGGGCACTGCTGATTCACAGAAACCTAGGGAGACATGGAATTTTAATCATGGAAATTGCCTAAGTAAAAATAACAAATAATCTATGATCTGGAAAAAGAATCCTCCAGTTGCAAACAAAGGTGTGAGGTCTAGGAGAAGCCAACTGTACAAGAACAGGCTTGTATGTGCACATATCTATAAAGTATATAGGCATACATTGTAATGTACAAGACAGAATGGTAATCTTAGTTTTATTAAATTCTACTAACCCCACGTCAAAGACTGTGTCTGTTGAAACTAATACAATAATAACATAATAACAATATTTTGTACTAAAACTGAAGTATTTTACTGTCAACATTACAGTAATCTACTTCAAAATGACAAAGTATTAACAGTAAACTCAACATTAATTTCAAAATATCCACTGAATGATATCTGTTTAACAAGTCATCCTGAATGACACTAATTTTTAAAGACATAACTGCTTTCCCTCTAAAAATGTGTTGAATCACACCCCCTAAGCATGTCAAGGCAACAGTCACTGAACAATTATGTATGAGCTCTATTCTTTCTTCAATCTCTATGGATACAATAAGGGTTTTTTTTTAAGCCTGTTATTGTATTGTGTACTGGAGCTCACTAAACAATACAGACAAACTGTCCTAAAGACACTATAGTCTACTTCAAAAGGCGTGATGTTCTGTGGAAGGTACCAGACCCCAAAGAATTTATAATTTTACAAGGAAAAGCAAAACTTTAAAATAAAACAAACTGGAGTACAATTAGTATATCATCAAATGCAAATTAACACATAAATGATAAAAAGATTCATATATCCTAGATGAAAATTATTAGAGATACTCTTGGCAACTCTGAATGAACTCAGCTAAATCCCTCACACAAAATTCCAAATCACCTGAAATATAATACAAGTACATGGTACTAGTTTTGAGGAAAAAAATAACAGCATAGGGTAATTTTTCCCAAAGAGTAAGAATTGCTATTATTTGGGCCTTCTCTGTCATACAACTTTTATCATCCACCTCTCAGCTGCCCTCACTCTTCCTTTCTCATGCATTTAGAACCGAATCTTGCTCCCTTATTTTTTTTGCTACTGTGAACCCAAGATATTCATCCAATCATACAATAGGAAAGGCAGAGAACTTACCCCCTTCTATGTCAAAGTTGTCTTCACTCTCTAGTAACTAAAGACATGACTATTCTAAATGCCAATTTTTCCTATGGAGTTGATGGACATACAAGGTAGAGTTAGTGCTACAGAAAACTACTGTGTAGGGGAATTCTGCATTCCTTCTCTGCCTGGTAAGACTGTGTAACAATCTAGAGCTGGTTTATCACCTCTTTCAAAGATTTGTTTCAAAATGTGCTTTGCTTCCTGGATAGAACTTTCCTAAGAATTGCTAGGACTAAAGTTAGAGTAGTGTTTGAAACTTGGGAAAAATTAGTTGTGATTAAATGAACACTAACCTTTCCTTAAGTTGTCAATGTACACAGCAAAATATTTTACCTTTGTAGATGCAGTTTAACATGTTAGTAGAGGCAAACAAGAAAATGAAGAAGTTTTAAAAGTCTGTTCTGTTAATTTAGCAAAATTCATGAAATCCAATATAATGTCATAATCACATTCAAGTACTTTGACCCAAATGCACACATTGTTTCTTCATCTCCTCTCTGCCTGGAGAATGCCAGCCATGGGGACAGGCCCCTTTTGTTAGCACAGAATTGTTTACATGGTGACTTCTGCTCCTGGGACCACAATGTCAGGGACAAATCCCCATCAGTCATCACTGCTAATGAGAAAACAACTTGCTCCAGTTTGATGAGGCAGAGGTGCTTGGCTTTCTCTAACTGAAATTTTAGCAGCAGCTGTTCATCCTTCAGCCCATATTCTCAAGCGTGCTTAAGTTTCTTCAATGTTTACCATTGTTTTTTAAGTTTTGGGGTTTGCTTTTTATTTGGCTTGTTTGTTTCTAACTGTGTTAAAAGCATTTGACAAAACTGTTCATTACATGCACCTACTAAAACTTTTACTTTGTCAGAAATGGTGCACCCATCAAACAGCTCCACTGCTGACACGCTTGTTGTCACCCAGCCCCTAATGACATTTCGGTCACAGATTATACATTTTTCTCAGAAAACAAATAATCTTGTGCTCTTCTCCCAGTAGTAGCTATATAAAAAACATGGTGTTTTGTTATGGTAAACCACTTTGGGGGGAAGACATGCATTTAATTTTACGCTATGCTATACCACTGAATTAATACAATAAAGATTTTATCATGACAAAGCTAGAAGTACATACATGAAGAAGACTTAGAAGACTGTCCTTTCCCTGGGACAAAAGAGAGGATCATGCCCGCAAAATTTTAAGAAAATTGTTTATTTCCAGAATCTCCAAATGGCTCCTACTTCTGTGAAAGAAGAAAGCCGTTGGGGCGGTAGCAGGTTGAAATAATTTCAACCAATACCCTGCTGAAATAATTTCAACCAGCAAGTTAGTGCCAATGAAAGACTTGTAGTGCCAACAATGGCTTTTTGTGTGATGCCTACCATACTGTTGCTTCTATTCATTCCCATTCATCAGAAATCAAAGAATAAGACTGGATTCTGCATGTCTACCTTACAAATACTGGTATTAGTTTATTTCTGTGTCCAGAGAGGTACCAGGACTCCATCCCTCTTAAGCAAAGCTAGAGAAACTGAGCTGGTCATAGACTATTAACATTACATGTGATTTCACTGTGCAAAGCAATGAATGCAGCATCAAAACACAGCAAAAATCTTCACCTGCAAACTAGCAATAGAAATACCTGTCCTATTCTAACTTTCTGTCTAACTCTGGATATAGACCTGACCTGTCTTTAGAATTGGCTGTAAAAATCATCATTGTTATATCTCATGCCGAGTAATTCTAGAGAATGGTCAGATAATTACAGATGCAACCAAAGTTCTCTACACTTAAAGTTTAAACTCTTTCTTTCCATGTTTATCACACATCTTCTGTTCCTTTTTCTTGCATAGACATAATTTTGGATACAAAACCATGATCCTTTATTTAATTGTGGCAAATAAACACTGATCTGCTCCATTTTTATAGAGACTTTTTATCTGTTTATAAAATTCCCCAAATAGCTGAAAACTCACTATCACATTTAGATTTTTCCTAATGCATTTATTTATAATTTGTTTATTCCCATTAATACGTATAAGAATGCCACTAGATACAATAAAAATGTCAGACCTAAAAACCTAGTTGGTTTGTGTTTAATTCTAGTTTAGTTGTGAGTTGCTTAAACTCTTGGAAGCTATTTTTCCTTCTCTGTAATGTGGGAATATTTGAGCCTACCTTGCAAAATTGTTATGAAAAACGAGTTTAAATAATTACGTAACACCCCTAGCAAGACTGCTGAAACTAAAAAGTTACTCTGTAAATGGTAGTGATTATTATTCACTCATTCCACAAATATTTATTAAGGCTCTCTTACATTCCAAGCACAGTAGTTGGTGTTGGGGATACAAAGATGAATACATATATGCTTGTATTTGATAAATCTCACAAGCTATTTAGAGAGACAGAATGATAACAATGACTAGTTATGTCATAATGATAGACTGAGCTAAGCAACAGGAAGAGTCAATGAAAACTATTCATTTGGATATAGTGTAGTAGTTTTAGTACTAGGACACTGAAATGAAGCATACCTGGCTTGAAAAGTCTTTTAAACTACTTTTGTGATTTACACAATGAAGAATGTCTCTAGCTACATATCTTTCAGGGTCCAAACAGGAAGACAGAACCCCTGATAGGTAGGTCAGTAGAGAAATTTAGCATGGGGAGCATTGCAAAGATGTCAGAAGGATTTTTTAAAAAAGCAAACTGAGCATGGTGGACAGCCAATGGATTTATACCTGTGGACAGTCTCTCAAAATCCCAGACTGCCCAGAAGAGGAGCCAGGCAGAGGTAAGGTGTATGTGCCTGAGATACTCATAGCCACTACCAGAGGAATTGTTTAAAATAAGGAGTGGGGGAAATGTCCTAGCTTTAGATTTTCTTCCAGCCCATTTGCTTATATATTTGCTCATTCCTACTGTAGATATAGAGAAGCAGCTAGACATAATCAAAATGTTAATCTTGAACCCAGTTAGCCTGGGTTTATTTATTGAATGCTCTCAAAGTCCCTGCAAGAGTGCAATGAAGCAGATTTTCCTAAAGGGCTATCACCAGATTGGAAATCCAAGCTCTAATATGATATATACAATGTGATATACCATTTATGTAAAACCACATGTAATTGAAGATAATCAAAATGTAAGCATTATACAGCACTTTCTGTATTCCAGACACATTTGATAAACTTTGTACATGTTAATTTAATTCTTATAAAGCCCCGTAACATAGATAATATTATCCCAATTTTAAAGAAATGGAAATTAAAGAACAGAGAGGTCACCTAACTAGTGCAAGTTCACACAGCTTGGAAGCAATTGAACCAGGAATCAGATCCAGGTAGTGCCCTAGACACTACCTGAAGTTGCCTTTCCACTGATGATGGTGGTGATGGAGTTTGTGCTCACTGTTGAGTTCACTTAGAGGAAATGCTAAAGGATCTAAGCCATGATGTTTTATATATTATTTTTTTATTGCAGTGACTTTGGTTTACAACAACATATATGACTTATGAGTATAGGTTCATGCCTTTCCAGATATATGTTATTATATCAGGTCTACCACTAAAGAACCAATAATCTTCCATTTATTCTTCCCCTACCAACTTCAGTTCTGCAGTCTGATTACTAGGATTTTTTTGTCTTAACATTTGTCCATGTCTTTGCATTGTTATTTTATATTCCATATATGAGTGAAATCATCAGGTACTTATTTTGCTTAGCATAAGCTCCAGTTCCAGACATGTTTCTGCAAATGGCAAGATTTCATCTATTTTTATATATCTGATTAGTATTTCACGTAGTATATAGAACACAACTTCTTAATCTACTTTGCTACAGTTGGGCACTTAGGTACTTTAAACTCTTAGTATTGTAAATAGTCCTGTAATGAACTTAGGCCCCTTCCAATTAGTGTGTTTGCATTTTTCAGGTAGATTCTTAGAAGTAGAATTGCTAGGTCATGTGATCTATTTATTTGTAATATTTTGAGAAACCTCTATACTGTTTTTCAAGGGGCTGGATTATTATACATTCCTATCAACCGTGTATGATGTTTTCTTTTTCCCTCCAACCTCTCACACACTGTTCAACACTTTTTATTTCTTTTTTTTTTTTTTTGAACAGGACATTCTCACAGGTGTCAGACAGTATATCATTATAGTTAAAGTAGAATCTTAAAAGTAGTTATCTGGGTGGGATTATGGTTATTTTGTTTTGTTTCTCCTTTGGAAATTTCTGTGCTATATTCTATAAGCATCATATTTTCTCCAATTTTAAAAAATAAAAGCATGAACATCTGTGGATTTGATTCTTTAAAAATGTAAACTCTATCACATTTTTAGTCTGCTGTGATTTAAACTACTACTGCTTTTTTGGTATCTCTGTTTCTTTCATTAAGAACTTCTATAGGCTTTCACATTTGCTTTTGTCTCTCTGATTATTTGGACTTTTTCTCAACAAAATGGCCTGAGCATTATAACAGGAATTTCTAATGGCCTGAGTATTGGAAATAATGTTAGTGTCACTAAGAACTTCCCAGTTGGCTGCATATAGTTATAAGTTACAATATTTCCTTGGAATGATGAAAACGTATCACGCTGTATTATGATGCAAACTAGTGCCTGTGTGTCTATTTCAACTGCATTTGAATCTTGAGTGATCTGATTCTCCCTCTGACAAGGAGAGAAATCCAAAGCTGTGAAAGCAAGGATCAATGCCTCATCTCCTATATTTAGTACTAGAGAGCTGTCCCTGCATCTTATGTTGTCTTTGTGACATTCATACCAACACAAAAGAGGTGGACAAAAATACAGATACATTCTTCAACTTAAAATCTGGAACCACAGGAAGATGAAATTATTTAAAAGCTTTAGGAATGATCCTATATACTTAATCCTGTCTATTAGTCCTCCTAAGTAGTTGTTGAATCAATTATTATTTTCATCTCCTTTACCATCATCTTAATTCAATTTTCCATTCCATCTCATATGGTCTTGGTGTTACCACTTTTATTAAGAAGGGGAAAATAGTTGTTTCTCCTCCCTTTGATTGTATACTTTGCCCCACTCTGCTTCTATGTATCATACTTGCTCAATAAACATATATTATATGCCTGATATAGCAGAACCATCCTTTAGATGCTTGAAAGATAGATAGCTTTAGAAGGCATGGCTTCTACCTCTGGCTTATTAAGCTCTCTACGTAAGTAGCTATCAACCAAATGTTGTGCCAGTGTGTGACACTCTCCCCCAGAGCTAAGAGTAAGAGTGTAGGTCCTGGAGCCAGATGACTTTGATTTATATTCTGACAAACACTATTTAGCTATTTGTCCTAAGGAAATGTACAACTTGGTTTTCCTTATCAATAAAATCTATCAATAGTTATACACCTTAGGTTTGTTGTGAAAATCAAAGAGTTAATATATGCACCATTCCTGGAACACAAAAAATACTCATTAGTAAGTAGTAAGCTAGTGAAAATTAGTTACTATTGTAACAACTAATAACTATTAATAACTAATAATATATTACTATTACTGTCTACTAATATATACTATCATTGCTATAATAATAATAATGTTAGTAATAGTAATAATAATAATAATAATAATAATTAGTAATAGTAAATGTGACAATTGTGAATGGAGGAAAATATCACCTTTATCTTAGATATTCAGAGGTTTCATGAAGTAAGTAGCACAAGTTAACTCAAAAGGTAGAGTTTAGACAAATAGAACAAGGGAAAACAGAACTTCTGGTAGAAGAATGAAAGAGAAGTGTCTGAAACTTTGCATTTCCACCACAGGCAGACAGGAAATGGGTTATATTAAGGTGACAACTGGTAACAAGCAATACTAAAAAAATGCCTGGCAAATACTTTACTTCTTGGTCTCTCTCTCTTCCTCTCCTGATGTTTTTAAGCTGTAAAAAGACATGGATTACATGGTGACATTACTCTCTAGGTGGGGTAAATAAAACCATCATAAAGAGGTTTACTTAAGATCAGATAAAAGATATTTGCAGATTTGCAGGAGCAGATCATCATCTGCCTGACTCCCAAAGCAATCCTTATCACTAGATTACCAAACCTTCACACACACACACGCACGCACGCATGCATGCGCCCCCGCACGCGCACACGCATACCTACACCTTATTTTCCATCTGGTTATAAGTAAACAAATGTGTATTCTAAGGTGAACATCTAGCTGTGATAACCCTACTTTTGTCCAAAGGAACCTAAACAAGTGATGGGAGTCAGACCAAAGAGATGACCTTGATCCTGCAACTTTCTGTTAGGAACCTTTTTTTTCTTTTTTTTTTTTTTTTAAGTAGGCAGAATCACAAAGAATTCATTCATGAAACCCACTTATGACAAACACTGTCAAATGTTAAGGAGAAAGGAGAGTAGATCAGATCAAAGTCCAGTATAAAGTGAGAATAAGGGCGTTAGTCAGGCTTTTTCCGCTATTAACCTGTATAACCAGCACCTGGGATACTGCATCTTCTCCAGTGAGTGTACACATGTATAAGTGCAAACACCTGGACCTAGATACAAAGGGGCATAAGAAAGTATGAGCACAAAAACAGAACATGAGATGAAACACATAAGGAAGCGTGAGAAAATATTAGAGAGAAAGCCCACAGAAGGAGTAAAAAGATTCCTGGGAAACTGGGAGCTCACCTGCCTCCTAGCCCTCTGTCCTGACCCTGGCTCTGCCTTGCCTGATGTGTCTGTGTATCTGCTAGAACCAACGAAGAACCTATGTAGGTTGGTGAGCCTGCTGGTTAGCATACAATTGTCAATGATGCTTTTTTTACTTACAATTGGTGATAAGGGTGGAATGGTTCAATGCAGAGAGAAAAGACACACCAAGTGGCATAGATGGCAGACCAGTTCAACATAGACAAAAGCTAGTGAGTTTTCTCACTGGACTGTTCACAGCCAGTTATAGATTAAACTCTATCCTTCTCTTCCCCACCCCTTTCTCACTACTATACTGGACTAGTCTAAAAAAGAAAAAGATCTGGTTCAGTCCACAAAATGTTGTGAATAATTCAGTCACAAAAGTCATTGTTCAATTATAAAGAAAGATGAATAAAAATTAAAATTAATGCTTACTTTGTTAGATTTCTGTCCTCATGAAATCTCTAAAATGTAGATTGTCACTTAGTAAATTGATATTAAAGAAAGTTACTTCTGAAGTATTCAATCTAGTTCTCCTTGTACTTGGGATTAAAGAATCAGCATCAGTATCCCAAGTAGTCATAGTATTATCTCATTAGCCAAGGAACTTTTTAAGCAACTCCTTTAATGATGGGTGAGAATGGATAGATGAAATTATTTTGAATTTATCTGTTATTCTGAGTTGGTTGCAAATTATCCATTACACAAAAGGGCTTTGATTATATAGCTTTAAAAAATAGAGTATGGATTGACCCAATGACTTCATTTTTCTCAAACTTTTCATAAAAGTTCAGTAATTATGATTTATCAGTCATTCATTTTACTTATATTACTCACCAGGCCTTAATTCTGAATTTGTGGAAATGTACCATTCTATTAATTCATCATATCATGACAAAGAAGTTCTTGATTATCAAAAAAAAAGCTAATAAATGTAATTTCCTAATATACTTTTGTCAACATACAAAGAATTAGTTCAACATCTGCTGTGGTCTATTAACTCTTTCCTATCAGCTGGGCTAAAATATATGGGTACCTACCTAATGGCACTATAAGTAAACTAATTCCAAAGTATCTTCTCAAGAGGTTTGTAATTTCCTATGTTCCTTCATAATACAATAATAAGATAGCCTTCCTAATTAAAGGTATTTTCATATAATGAATACATTCAATAACTGTGCAGGGTTACTGATATTAAATCAGCCACCTTATTCTTAGTGAGATATTTCATCAAAAGATACAGTGACAGCTTATAAATTTGCACCACATGTCTCCAATTATGCTGAAACATGTAGATAAATCATTTTAAACACACATGATATACACTTGCCATCTTAAGAAACTCAAATAGTCCTTGTTACCTATTTTTTTATCTCTTTAACCTATATGAGAGATGACAGATTACATCAAAGACTAATTTCTATGAAAACCTTTTTCTCATCTCCATTTCATCTTCTCCCTTTCCTCCAACTTTTCAGACATATCCCTGGACAGCCAAATTTTTCAGCTTTTCTAATGCAAGGGAGAAATGTCAATAATGAGCATTGCCATTGGCAAGGGGCATAGGTCAGAATTGTGCAAGATTTTGTAATACCTTTCAAATCACATTTGTTAGGGAACCACTTACACTGCCTACAAATAATTAATTCTTAGACCGACAGTGTGAATATTAGTCAAAAAAAGCAAAGGAATATGAGTCAAACATATTTTTCACCTAATAGCTAATGTCCTTGATAGCTGATAAAAAATTACTGCCAGAAATCAAAACCACAGTGAGATTCCATCTCACAACTATGAGAATGACCCATTTCAAGAAGGCAATTCAAGTGCTGATTAGGGTGTGGAGAAAAAAGGAAACATTGTACATGGTGGGTTGAGATGTAGGAGGTTACTGCATGTAAAGGAGTGTGGAGGTTTCTTGAAATATTAAAAATAGATATGCCATAAGATTTAGTGTGCCACTCCTAGATATCTACCAAAAGAATACAAAATCACCAATTCAAAGGGATATTAGCATCTTGTGTTCTTTACAGCATTATTTACAATAGCCAAGTTATATAAACAAATTAAGTGTCCAATGACAACTGAGTGGATTATGAATACAGGACATACATAATGTATAACAGCACAGATGGAACTGGAGAGCATTATGCTAAGCACAGTAAGTTAGGAAAAAGACAAATACCAGATGCTTTTACTTATATGCGGAATATAAAAACACAAAACCAATGATCATACAAAAGCAAACTAATAACTAACCCTAGAAATCTAAATAGAGAATTGAGGCTACCAGAGGGGAAGAAGATGGAGGCGACCATGGGGAAAGTGGTACAACAGACTATGAGGAAAGACTACAGGTCTCAGTAGTGGTTTTGGTATGGTGACAAACACCTGAAGGATGTGTCCTCTACCTTTAAATTCTATACAATTTTGTATAATTGTAAACCAAGTTGTAAAAAATATTACTGTTGAGCACTGAAATTTTTAACTTTTATAACTGAATTTCTGTTTCTTTAAAAATAGATGAATTTTCTGTTGGCTGAAATGCAAATCAAAATCACAATGAGATACCACCTTACACCAGTAAGAATGGCTCACATCCAAAAAATAGGCAACAACAGTGCTGGCGTGGATGTGGAGAGAAAGGAACACTTTTACACTGCTGGTGGAATGTAAACTGTTCCAGCCATTATGGAAAGCTGTGTGGAGGATCCTCTAATAAAAATGGAACTACCATTTGATCCAGCAATTGCTGTCTTGGGAATCTACCCAAAGGAGACATCAATGCTTGTACTAAGGGACACCTGTACTTAGATGCTTACTACAGCACTATTTATAATTGCAAGGACATGAAAGCAACCCAAATGTCCCAAAACAGATGACTGGATGAAAAAAATGGGGTATATATACACAATGGAATATTAACATCAATTAAAATGACAAATTTGATGATTTTATGATAACATGGATGTACTTCTAAGAAGTCATATTAGCAGAAACCAGTCAGAAAGAAAAAGACAGACTCCAAATGGTTTCACTAATATATGGGACATAGGAAAAACAAACAAAAGGCCAGGAGGAAAAGTCAAGACAAGCTAAAAACCAAACAGAAGCACACAACTTGGGGGGTGGGGCAGGTGAGTGGAGGAACGATCGAGAGGCCAGCCTCAGGGATTACAAAGATGTGAAATATATATATATATATATAAATTATTAAAAATAAATAAATCTGTAAACCATTATTTATGATATATTTGTAATATTCTGGAGAACATAATAGTACAAACTATTCTAAAATTGTATATCAAGACAAAGAATAAGGGCTTTATCTCCAAATGGACCATACTCTTTTTTCCTTTGACTTCACTCCAGACAATAGTAATTCTGTTCATTCATTTTAAAGGCATCACTGTTCCTGAAAACTTCAGAATCATTATCAATATGTGGAAATGGATTCATAATATCACATTAAGAATTATAGCTTATTTTATGGCCATCCTACCAAAAGTAATCTACAGATTCAGTGCAATCCCTATAAAAATTCCAACAACATTCTTCAAAGAGATAGAATAAAAGTTACAGAAATTCATATGGAATAACAAAAGATTCCATATAAAAATTATCAAAAATTCTCCTGACCAGAGAAAGAGAGAATGGATGTATTACTCTTCCAGACTTCAAACTATTCTACAAAGCCATAGTATACTATTAAAACAGCTTGGTACTGGTACAAAAACAGCTTGGTATTGGTACAAAAACAGACAATCAGGCCAATGAAGTAGAACTGAATCCCCTGAAATAAAGCCACATATGTATAGTCAACTAATCTTTGACAAAGGAGTGAAAAACTTACATTAGAACAAGAACAGCCTTTTCAATAAATGGTGTTGGGAAAACTGGACCAAGACATGCAAAAAAATGAACCAAGATACCTCCCTCACACCATGCACAAAAACTAACTCAAAATGGATAGAAGACTTGGACATAAGACCTGAAATAATAAACTACATACAAGAAAACCTGGGCAAAACCCTTCATGAGTTACAACTCAGAAATCCACTTTTGGACACATCTATAAATGGCAAAAAATAATGAAGGAAAACATAAACAGCTGCGACGACATCAAACTAAAAAGCTTCTGAACAGCAAAAGAGACAAAAGGAAAAAAAAGAATCCCAACCTAGTGGGAAAAAAAAAATTTGCCCTCCATATAAGTGATAAGCAGAAAACCCAGTTTAAAAATGGGGAGAAGATCTAAAAATACACTTCTCTAAAAAAAGAAGTCCAAATGGCCAACAGACACATGAAAAATTGCTCAAGGACACTAGCAATCAGGGAAATGCCAATCAAAACCACAATGAGCTATCACCTTACACTAGTAAGAATGGCCCACATCCAAAAAACAAACAACAAATACTGGCGTGGATGTGGAGAGAAAGGAACAGTTTTACACTGCTGGTGGGAATGTAGACTGGTCCAGCCACTATGGAAAGTAGTGTGGAGGACCTTCAAACAAATGAAAATGGAACTACCATTTGACCCAGCAATTGCTCTTCTGGGAATCTACCCAAAGGAGATCTCAATGTGGGTACAAAGGGACACCTGTGCTTGGGTGTTTATTGCAGTACTATTTATAATTGCAAAGACATGGAAACAACCCATATGCCCCAAGACAAATGACTAGATGAAAAAGATGTGGTATATATACACAATGGAATATTACACATCAATTAAAAATGACAAATTTGATGATGCTTTGGTAACATGGATGTGCCTAGAAGAAATCATATTGGCAGAAACAAGTCAAAAGGAAAAAGACAGAAACCAAATGGTTTCACTAATATATAGACAATCAAACGAAAGTACACAACTGGGGGAGGGGACCAGCTGGAGCGGCCAGGAAGGGGAGGTGGTGGGTGACCCCCAGGGATCACAATGATGTGAAATAAACATATGTATAAATAAATTATTTAAATAATAAAAAAAGAATTATAGCTTATTTTAAAACAGCTGTTGTTATTTTATTACAGAAGTCAAGTAGGCAAGGGAAAAATGAAAGGCATATAACTAAAATGTATTTTTACATGCCAAGTCTTTAATCACAATTTATGCTTTCTCAAGTAAATTAATTAATAACCTGGTTTTAGCTATAATGTTAATTTACCAGATGACAAGTTCAATGAATACTATTTTTAAATATACAAATATTCTCATTACAGCTTAGATGTGAAATATAGATATAAATAAATTATAAAAAAGAAAATTAATATATAAACAAGAGGGGAAGGGAAAAATTACAATTTATAAATACCTTGAGACACTGATGTGTACATCAATATATATAAATATGGGATCATACTATATACCTGAAATTACTATACTGTTATATGTTAATTACAACTGAAAAAATGTTTTAATAATGAAATGCTCCCATAAGTAAAATGCCAACCCTAGAAAAAAAATTCTCATTAAATTACACTTTCAAGAATCTATAATTTATAAAAAGTTGAGTCCTAGGCTTATTTTTTTACGATCACTTCCTATTAAAAGTACAGAATAACTTAAAATGTATACATTTTTAATATATCCAAGAATCAAAATATATTAATAAAGACCAAATTCTAGTAATAAAGTAGTACTATCTTACAATAATGCAATATAAATGAATATAATAATTATCTTGTAATAGAGATTAACAAATACATAGAATATGCTTTTATCTGTGAAAAACATTTTCATGAATACTACAATAAAGGGAATACTTGTAAACATTCATATAGTTTATATTCAAGAAGAAAATATTCAGAATAACATAATATTGTTTATAAATAATCTTTATAGAAAACCATGTGAAGAAATGTGCTCATGCAGCTTTATCCTTAAGACAATATTCTTGGTAAACTAGTAATTTTAGAAATAGGCTATTCCACAGGTGGTTTTCAGTGGTCTGACCTTGGAGAAATTTGTCTATGAAACTGTGGTAAGAGCGTAGTATATACCGAAGAACAGCCAAACACAGACTTTTTTTTTTTTTTTTTTTACCAGAGGAGGCTTATTCACAGTGGATAATTATACATAAAAGAACTGACATTTAATAATATGTACAGTCAACTCAAAGGATAACTGCCAATTATATGACTTTGTAGTGAGAAGATATGCCCCCCCAAAGAAAACATGTGGAACAATAGCTATCTTTTATCTTTGTTTCAGCAAAAGCCACAGGCATAGTTATCTTCCCTGAACTGATAAGTACCTAGTCATTTGGTGTGATATGTAATCCAACCTCATCATCAGATACTGTATATTCTGAACTTGCAAACAATATTTGCTCTACTCCACTGAGTAAATAACCCCCATGTTTCCTGATACACTTCAAGTGGAAACATAATGAACTAAGATGTCACACACATGTCATTGTGCCATTAATACTGGCTTCATTGTATTTCATGACAGTGGCCAACATAAATCCACTCACATAATGTAGAGCATTTCCTTCACCCCATGGGGAGGCTCTTAGGAATACGACCAATTCCAAGTGTGAACTTAATTTAAACCACAAGGGAAAGTTCACTATGTGTAGCCCATATGTCAAGACTGGATCACGAAGAATGTTTTAAGTTGCAGAGGAATTTTCATTGCTTTGGTGATTAGAACTGGGGAAAAACATAATTGATAAAAATGAAACAACCAAAAAAAAGTTGCTTAAAACTTCATTATCAATGGTATACAAATTAGCCTAAGTTGATCACCTTCCCTAGTGCAATTTATTGATACATGGGACAAAGCATTGGGTACTTAGAGTAAAGAGGTTGACTTGGATTATTTCTCAGCTTGTCTAACTCCTTTTGTAGCCAGCATCTGTACTGTACTGTTAGTGTTTACCTTAGCCCATCATAAGTGTATATCATAATAATATTTGTCCCCCTGAGACCCAGCACTCTGGTTTTCCCATAATTTTACTCCACCAAAATTCCTAGGTTAGTGCTGAGATTACATTTGCTGTGTACATACTGCTTGGCAATATACCATGTTGATTCAAGAAATCCCTACAAAAGATAACTGAATGGTCCTGCTTCTCTGTAACCTGTATTCAGACTGCCAGAATAATGGGGATTTTCATATTACTACATGTGATGAGTTGCTGAGTTTTATTGATTTTACTTCATACTCTGCTGAATCCACTCATTAACCTTAGTTAAATGGACATTTATTGTTTTGCTTTTCTAGTGCCCTTTATGCATCCTCTGTTAACAGAAGCTCTCTACTGAATTTTTAAAAACTCACTAAAGAGTCTGCTCCTTTCTAGATAAAGAAGCAGTAAGACTTGCATTTTAACTGTTACCTTGTTTTTGTGCAAGTAGATTTTTTAAAAGCTTGATAAATAGAAAACAGAGAGAAAACATGAATCATGACAATAAAAAGAATGGAAAATGAAGTAAAGAGGGAAAGATCAAAAGACTTTTGGAGTTAGAGAGCTTAGAGTGTCCATTGTTACTAAGGCCTGGATGAAAGTTTCACTCTTTATGTTCTTCTTACAAAAGTCAACAAATTCCCCCTTTACTGTGACCTGATTTGAGTTACACTATCACCTATAACCACAATTGTGAGTAATAAATACTGCAAGCCACAATGGTTCACACTGTTTCTTCTACCTGGTCTCCCAATATAGACCTTGCTCTCAGTAAGTCATTCTCCAAAAAAAAGTAAAAAATAAAATATTTGGTCTTAACTTGCCTTCTAAGACCTTATGTGATCTGACTCCAACCTACCTCTCAAGTTTCTTCTCAAATCATTCTATTGTTTGTGTGTAAACCACACTGCATTTTCTGCAATTCCTCAAGTATCAGAAAATCTAGAAAACTCTTACTTCCTTGTTGCCCTACCTCCCCTCCTCTCTAACTTCTGTTCAGTCATGCATGTCCTTTCAGGAAGTCTGATCTCACCCCCTGGGCTGAATTCCGACTTCTGTAGATATATTCTTGTTTGCCACACTTTCACTGTGGCATGCTTAATGTAGATTTAAGGTGACCATATCTTTCATATCATTAAGCCTCTACAAATTTAAGTTCCATTTGTCTTACCTCTGATTTTCCTCTACCTTTTCCACCCTTCCCTGCCTTCATCTCCAGAACAGAAAAAAATGCCATTACTATTGACCAATGTGAGAATGCTTTTAAAAATGCAAATAAGTTATTTTTCACACATCAAAATGTTGCAGTGACAAAGATTTTTGATAGTGACAAAGATTTTTCATTCCCTGATGGTAAAATTTTCATTCCCTGATGGTAAAAGTGTAAATGGATAGTATTTTAGTGGCAATTCAGTGTTAGGTAGGAAATCTTTAAAAATCTATATAGCTTTTGACCTGGTCCCTTCTGAAAAGATGAATCCAAGAAACAAATTATAGACTAAAAAATGAGCAAAGGAATATTTACTAGCTGTTTTAGTGATGATTTATTATTGAATTTCAATAAAATACAAAAAGAATCAGAATTTTAAATGTTCAAGAACAAGAGTTGTTTATTTTATGCATAACACACAGTAGGATAAAATATGACAATTTAAAACTACAAGATCATTATTGACAGAAAAAGTGTTCTTAGCAGGTTCTCAACAAAAAGCATGTTACAGAAACTGTGAACAATATCTCTGAGAGGTGAGATTAGTCAGTATATTTTCTACTTCTTCAACAATATACTAATACACTAGATGATTTAAAATATTTCTTTAGAAAGCTATTGCCTATGTGGAAAGTTTATGATGTTCCAGATACAAAATGTACAAAATGCTGTATCTGCATCATCATTTAATAATCACATAATCAGACAAGATTATATTATGTTGTGCTGCAAACAAGGGGATAGAGATTCTGAGAGGTGTTTGTTTGCTCAAAACTACAACCCGGATTCCAAGCCAAATAGGTCAGCCTCCAAAACCTCACTCATTATCAACAACCTATAGTAACGAGGTACCTAACTCTTGGAGGCACTAGGCTGAAAGGCATTGAACTAGCCCTCATTTCCAAGCAGCTTAGAAACCAGCAGATAAGACATGTAAACAACAGCTTTTGACCCAGTTGAACCTTGGGACAAAACCCAAAAGACAGCTTGAGAGGAATTCAAGGTACCTCCCTATGCCTACCATTTTATGGAAGATGTCAGGCCCCCAGTTGCATCAGCCTCCTAATGACCTTGAGAGGTCTACTTGGCTCTTTTGTTTTGTCTTTTTTTAGCAATCCACATGGGTTTTTGTTTGTTTGTTTGTTTTATATTTTGCTGTGGTAAGAACACTTAACATGAGATCTAACTTCTTAAATTTCTAAGCACACAATACAGTATTGTTAACTATAGATCTTCTGAAAAGCAGATCTCTATAGCTTATCCCACTTGTATAATAGAAACTTTACACCTGCTGAATGGCAACTCCCCATTTCCCCTTACTCCCAACCCCTGGGAAGGGGTACCATTCTACTCTCTTTCTGTGAGTTCGGGTATCCAGATATTTATAGTGGAGTCTTGCAGTCTTTGTCATTCTGTGACTGGCTTGTTTCGTGTAGCATGGTATCCTTCAAGTTCATGTAGCCACATAGGGAACTACCAGACTAAGTCCTTTAATAATTCTAAAGCTCAAACCTATTATAATTTTGCCCAGTATAAATTTGCCTAGTATAATTTTACCAACCACCACGCACTGCCTTCCCCACCCTTGTATCTTTCCTCCCTTTGCTTTGAAGGATAAACTTAGAAAAGGAAGGTCTGCTTTTGTGATTCATACTGACAGGTTATGTTGTATCTCATCAATGTTCTGCAGTCTAGACTATATCACCTGAATGTACCTCTGGCGATGCAAAGACAGAATAGCGTAGAAGGGGTAGATGATAGCAAGTAGATAAAATTCGAAGATTTTTGAGCCTTTGGGTACTCAGAGCCCTGAGTAATTCCCTGTGGTGACTCTAATTCTGGTGTCAGTAATATCTCAATCTTGTTCTACTTTTCCAGTATCTAAATGATTGCTGTATTTCTTTCCCTTTCCCTGATTTTAGTAAAGTCATCTAATGGAATGACTCTCTCAGTTGAACTATTTTGAGTCTTCCAGGTATTAGTGTTTCCATGGCTGGGTGGAGGCAGGGAAGTAGTGTCCAAAAACACCAATGACAGCAGTGGACAGCCCTGCAAAGCTGCCTTCATCTGAACAAAACTCTCTGCCTATCAACTGTTGTTTGCAGATAATCTGTTATTGTCTTGGGCATCTGAGACTCATTTTCATTTATTCAGAATGGGTTGACTCTTACACCCATCACCAAATCCTAATGTAGCATTATCTTCAATCCATTTATCCCAAAACATAAATAGTGTTTCCCAGTTGCTCTTCAAGTTGGTGGATTCATGGATTGGTTGGCTATTCCTCTAGGAATGTCAGTGGTAGGAATAGACATGGTTACAGACAAAAACTGTCTCAGCTGAAGCTTGGAAATTTGTCACTCCATGCATGAAGTGAAACCACTATTCTTTAAAGGAATTTTTGTTATAATTATTAAACATTTTAATGGTGGTTATAAAATAATTAGATTTCAACTTTAGTTTATTCTTTCTGTGAGTAGTGCTACACCATAGTCATGGGGTAATCTGCTTAAATTATCATAAGATGTTAAAATAATCAAATCATCAGAATTCTGTTGTCTCTATATATTATTTAAAGCTTCTCTTTATCAGATCAGGCTCTAGAAAGACTGTTAGAGACAGTTATGTTGTCACTTATTATGGGCTGGGGGTTCCTTTAGATTAAATTGGGGGTTCCTTTAGATTATTTTGGGGATGTATTGGATTAAATTGCAAAGAATCAAATATAATATTATGTACATAATAGTCCTGTGTATGAAGTGTTCTTAAATATAAAAGAAAAGCAATATAAAGATGATTTCTAACATTCTGAATCATCAATGAGCAGAAATATTATATAGGGGGAAACTTTATTCCTAAGACTTTTATAACAAGTTGTCTACATTTTTGTAAAATTTTGCATTTTAAAATTTTGTCTCAAGTTATCTGTATATTTTCTAAAGGGTGCATAAGAAAATGAATACACAAACATCACCACCTGGGTTGGATGGACTTGGTAAGAGATAAGATCTAATTTTTCTGGTGGACCTGGTGATATATTTTTTTCTTCTCTTTTTTTAATTTAGATCATCTTTGAAAATGTCTGGCTCTTTCCCAGAGATTCAGTCCAATCCCAAAATTAAGTACAAGAACATATGACCTTGTAAAAAACAAATCAAGCCTCTGCTCCTTACAGTTATCAGAAACAAAATATAGATTAAATTTGCAAGAAATTCATCTACTGAAATTATCAGATTCACATTGTTAAATGATCATATATAAAATTATTTTAATGGATTATTCTATTGAGGTAACTTTAGTTTACAACTCTATATCAGTTTCAGGTATATAGTTTCTTTCTATAGCAACTCATATATATCATCCCACACACACTATTTAATGTCACCAATCCATGAGACTCCTGTACCTATTCCTTACCCCTTTCTTCCCCATTAGTAACCACCATCCTGTTGTTGATTTAAAGATTTATTTTTGTCTGGTTTAGTATTGTGTGTTACAGCAATGTGTTGGGATATTTTGTAATCTCTTCCATAGGTTAGTAAAATCATATGGTATTTGTCTTTATCCTGATTAATTTCACTTAGCATAACCCTTTCAACTTTCATTCATATTGTCACAATTGGCAAAATACAACCTTTCTTTGTGGTTGAGTAGTATGAGAGAAAGAATGAGAGAGAGAAACAGAGAATTCCATTTTCTTTATCAAAAAATGAATTTTTTATTGCACTAACATTGGTTTGCATCACTGGTTGTGTTTTAGAAGTATAGGATGTCCCCCTTCAGATGTAAGTATCATAGTGTACCCACCACCAAAACACCCAATCTGCTCTTATATTCTTTTGTGCTGCCCCCTCCCCCAAACAGACACTTTATATTATCCCTCCCACTTCCCTTTCTCTTCTGGTAGCCTCAGTTCCGTAGTCAGTTTTCTAGGGTTAGTCCTTAGTTTGTTTTTAATTGATCCTTTATTTGGTTTCTCCATGCTCCACATATAATTGACACCATCTAGTATTTATTTCTCCTTCCCCTTTGACTTTTATTTTTTACATAGCATAATCTTTTCCAGCTCTCTTCATGTTGCTGCAAATGGCATGAGTTCATCTTTTATGATCATTGAGTAGTACTCCATTGGGTATATATATATATATATATATATATATATATATATATATATATATATATATATGGTATATATATATATCTATTGGGTATATATATATATATATACATCACCTTTTTTGTTTTTGGGTACTTAGTTTGTTTCTGTAACTTGAATATTGTAAACAGTGCTGTGGTAAGTATACAAGTACAACTTTCCTTTCAAATTAATGGTTTTGCATTATTTGGGTAATTTTGTATTTTTATATATTCTTTGAGTAGATACATAGGAATAGAATTTCTGGGTCAAATGGTAAATCTGTTTTTAGTCTTTGAAAAACCTTCATACTGCTTTCCTTTGGGACTGGCTAGTTTACATTCCCATCAACAATGAAGAAAGTTCTTTTTTGCACACTCACACCAGCACTTGTTTTTGGTCATTGTAATATGGACCATCCTCACAGTGGGAAAATGGTAGGTCTTTGTGGCTTACATTTGCATTCCCCTGATGGTGATAAGTGATGGTAGCAAATTTTTATGTGCACATTGGCCTTTCTTATGCATTTCTTTGGAGAAGTTTCTGCTTAGCTCTTCTGCCCCATTTTTGATTGGGATCTTTTTCTTTTTGTTGAGACACATGAGCTCCTTATAGGTCTTTGATATTATCCCACTGTCAGATATAGTATATGCAAATATTTTCTCCTTTGCTTTAGTTATGGTCTTTTTTTTTGCTGGGAAGAAGCTTTTTAGTTTGATGTAATTCCAAATATCTATATTCTTCTTTGTGTTCTTTGCTGATGAAGGCAAATTCATAAAAGTTTTTTTCTCAAACTTATGTAATGTAGTGCTCAAAAACACATCAGTGGTTGCCTGAATAGGGCTCAGGAAGTAGAAAAAAATTGAGCCAGGTGGGACAATGGAGATAGATAAAAAGTCCTCAGGAAAAATTTTAGGAGAATAAAAATGCCTATTATCTTGATTATGGTGATAGCTCCATATGAGCATGTACATATGAGAGAACCAATCACATTGTACACCTTAAATACATTAAATTTATTTCATTTCAACCATACAAATGAAGTTATAAAACAATAACACATGAAAAAGCATAGAAGATACAAAAAATAAGAAGGAATTCTTTGCTCATGGATTTGATAACATTGTCAAACTGGCCATCTTATCCAAAGCAACAGACAGATCAGTACAATCCCTAGAAAAACTCCAACAGTCTTTTTCATAAGAACAAGAAAAAAATCATGAAATCTATCTGGATTTACAGTAGACTCCAAATAGCAAAATCACTCCTAAGATAAAAGAGCAAGAATGGAGGTGATATGCTTCCCATTTTCAAACTATGGTACAAAGTGATAATACTTAAAACAACATAATATTTGGAATAAAAACACACAGAGATCAATGGAACAGAATTGAGATCCAGAAATAAAACCACATATAAATAAACAAGCAATATATACCAAAGGTGCCAAGAACTTACAATGAGGTCAGGGCAGTTTCATAAATAAATAGTACTTGGGAAAATGCACATACACATGCAAAAATATAAAATTAGACCACTATGTAACACTATACACAAATACTGATTCAAACTGGATTAAAGATTTGGTTATAAGATATGAAACCATATAATACATGGAAGAAAACAAAGGCAGTAAGCTCCTTGACATCATCAACCTTAGAGAAGCTTGGAAGCACAATTCCATGGCAAAGGAAATAAAAGCAAAACAAGCAAATGGAACTACATCAAACTAAAAAGCTTCTGCACAGTCAAAACACTTGCATCAAAATGAAAACACATCCTACTGAATGGGATAAGATATTTATACATACATCCTGTGTCAGAAAAGGAGTCAATATTCACAATATAAAACAAACAACCCAAGCAGAAAATGAACAAAGGAAAGGGTGTGGATAAATCAGGAAAAGGGGACAAGATTTAGATTTTCAGTGAACTCAGTATAGTGTATACTCATTTTAACTTTCAATGATGCACATCTGAAATGTGTGTAAATATAGAAGAGATACTAGGATTGAACTAGCATTCTCTAGCAATTCATAATAATGCATGATTCTGGGCAATTATTTCCAATAATTGCTAAAATCAATAAGTGTAAGGCTAACGGAGAACTCAGAACGCACAGTGTGACTAAAAAATCTGACCTTACTGATCAATCTTAACATCACAGAGGAAACTGAACCACATATCATGTCCTCTGAAATAATTCATAGGAAGTTAAACAACACATGAATATAACCAGAAAAAACCTGCATTGGATCAAGCTTTTAGCCCAAACTACCAATGAAGAGGAATGAGAAAGGAACACATTCATTGTCACCACACATATGCCATTAAAGACACCAGGATAAATAAATGGCCTCAGTTCTTCAATAATCAATGGTACAAAAAAAAAAAGAAAGGAAGTAAAGTCATACATTAGGAGTCCTAAGAGAGCAATCAAATGCTATCTTGTTTAGATTCTAAGTCCAACAAACCAACTAAAAAGTTTTTTCTACATAAATTGAAAACATATGAATATTGAATGGACTATTAAATGATATTAAGGAATTATGATAGTCTATTTTTAGTTATAATAGTGGTATTGTGCCTATGTTGTTTAAAATGTTCTTCTTGTTTATATGTAAAGCAAAAATTTACATATAAATTTATAAGCTGTCTAGTAATCTAGTGTGCAACTGGAGGAAAGTAGGCAGTATACAAAGGAAATATGACCGAGAGTCTTGAAAACTGTTGCAATTTTATGCACATTTGAAAGTTTCCATTTGAGAATTTAAATTTAGATCCAAAAAGTATTCACCTTATATTGACACACTCCAAATGTTTCATTAAAATCTTTTAGGAGGGTGGTGAAGAAAGATGAAAGTTTTAGAGAAGTAATGACTTATGCTTACTGAATCTCAATTTCATCACCTATCAAGTGGGACAAATGATCCTGTTAGAGGTGTGAGAGAAAGAAAGGTTTCCCTTAACAGCTAAATGACTGTGCCTGGCTTGTGGTAGTCCTTATAAATGTCAGGTCCTCTTGTTCTTTTCTCAGAACATTTTCTTATAGCATTAAATTTTCTGGGGGTGAAAGATAATCAATTTTTTAACATTATATTTAGCACCTTTAATCTCATAAAGGAAAAAAAAAAGTAAAGGCAGGCATTTTTGTGCCTAGATGTGTGACTGTGGGCAAGTTACTTTAATTCTTGAACCTTTGTATTACACAATCATTGAATAATGAGAAACTATTCAATACCCTCAAACTATATCCCTCAGTTTTGAAGGAGAATGTGAAATACATAAACTTAACTTTTTTAAACATGGAGAACAACCATTTTTTTAGATTAAACAAAAGTGCTCATTTCACTGACAGTTGCATTTTTGTTGCAATATGTGAAAATACCTTGTCAGAACTTAGAAACAAAAGTGAAAAAAAAAACAAAAAAAAAAAAACAAAAAAAACCTGGCCCTAACCAACCAGGATGGTATCACTTTCAAAACAGTCCCCAGATTGGGGCTGGGGGCTTCACTCAGCAGCCTAGTGACCCTGAAAGAGATCAGAAATAGGCCCCCTGCAGCTCTGCAAGCAAAAGGGGAGCTACTGGTCCTGTAGCCTAGCAACCAGGGGAATGGGCTTGGTCCAAAGATTGCACCAAGAAAAAGGGCCCTAATGAGTCAGGAAGGCATCAACTTCAAACCAGTCCCCAGGTGAGGGCAGGGGCATTGCTCAGCAGCCTAGCAACTCCAATAGAGGTCAGAAGCAGGCCCCGATGCAGACAAAATAACCCAACAAAAAAACTAAAAACAAAAAGAACAACAAAAAACTCCTATCCTCCTCCAAAACGAACCACAGAAGAAGCTCTATAGCACCTACTAACCAGAGCCCCTCTTAGGGGAATGCAGAATTATTGTTTTGTCCCACCAGCCTAAATGGCAAAAAATTATGAGAAAAGAAGACAAAGTGTACCATAGTAATCACATCCATCTATCACTCATGCTCAGGGAAAAGGAACCACCCACCCAAATCAGCCTGAGGAAACAAAAAAAAAATTACCTCAGCTACATAGACACAAAGACATAATCAACTGCAAACTACTAGAAGATTTCAATCATCATGCCAGCTAACACTAGAGCCATAGTCACTCAATATGAGGAGGAAGTGCAAAAGCAAAACACAGGAAAGAGGAAAAAGGCAAACACCCCAGCAACCCCCACAGAAATCAATACACCAATGAAGGAAAGACAAATTCTAGAAACCAACAAATATAACATTGAAGAAATGCACCACCTTCCAGACAAGGGGCTGAACCTATGCATGTTACAAGCATAAAAAAGAGCTAAGGGAAGAATTAGAAAAGCAAGAAAAGAAAAAATTAGAAAAGAAAAAGAAGTGAGCATGGCAGATAAACTGAACAAGTTAGAAGAAGAAATTTAAAAAATTAAGAAAGCATCAACAAAGATAAAATTACTGGAGAATTGAATAATAAAATTGCATACCTAAACAAGAATCATAAAGAAACCCAAGATCTAAAGGGAGCAACAGAAGAGCTCAAAAATGCAGGGAAGTTATGAAAGCAGACTGGAAGAAATTGAAGAATAAGAACCCTTAAGGACACCAAAATCAAGAGAAAGAATAAAGACAGAGAAAGAGAGATACAATATAATAGAAGAAAAACTCAGAGATCTATCCGATTCCTTAAAGAAAGGAAACATAAGGTTAAGGGAGTCCCAAAGGAGAAGAGAGGCACATGGGTACTGAATGACTATTTAAAGAAATAATGGAAGAACACTTCCCAATCCTGAAGAAAGAAGTGAAATTTGACATCTAGGAAACCAAAAGAACACCAAACTACATCAACAAAAGAAAAAACACAGCAAGACACAGCATCATAAAACTCCCAAGAGTCCAAAATAAGAAAAAAATAATGAAATTGGCTAGAGAAAAGAAACAGATAACATACAAAGGAAAATCTATTAGACTAACCTCAGACTTCTCTGAAGAGACACTCCAAACAAGAAGAGCATAGAGTCATATCTTAAAAAAAACTCGAAGACAAAAAATGCCAGTCAAGATTATTATACTCTGCAAAGTTTTCTTTCCTCTATGAAGGAAGAATAAAAAACTTCTCAGACAAGCAAAGCCTCCAGAAATTTGCTACCACTAAACCACCACTCCAAGAAATCTTGCAAGAAGCCCTACAATTAAAACCAACAGAAGAATAAACAGAAAGATCAAAACAAGGAAGTTAATCAGAACCTCAAAGCAACAACCAAAAAAAAACTGACTTCAGAATCTCAAACATCAGTAATAGAGAAAAAAAAAAAAAAAAGGAGACCCTAACCTCAAAATAACCCTTCAAAAGTCAACACCAGAATAGCAAGTATCAATCATCATCCTAAATATCAATGGTCTAAGTTCAGCAATCAAAAGACACAGAGTAACAGAGTGGATAAAAAAAACAAAACCCAATATTCTGCTGCCTGCAGGAAACACACTTAAACATGAAAGATAAGCACAGACTAAAAGTAAAGGGCTGGAAAAAAGTTCTGCAAGCAAAAGGCCCCTGGAAGAAAGCAGGAGTAGCCATATTAATAGCAGATAAAATAGACTTAAAGCTAAAAAAGCTGACAAGGAATAAAGAAGGATACTATATATTGGTAAAAGGTCAATACATAACAAAAACATAATAATTATTAACATATATACACCAAATGAGGGAGCATCAAAATTCATCAAACAACTACTAACAGCACTGAAAACAGACATTGGCAAAAATACATACATGGTAGGTGATTTCAACACACCACTCTCACCAAAGGATAAATCAACAAGATAAAAATTAAACAAAGACACAAAAGCCCTAAATGAAGATCTAGACTGTGTGGACCTAATAGGTATCAACAGGACACTGCACCTCCCAAAGAAAGGAATACACATTCTTTTCAAATGCACATGGATCATTCTCAAAAATCAACCACATATTAGGACATAAGGCAAACATTAACAGATATACAAAGATTAAAATAGTGTCAACTTTTTCTCCGATCATAAAGGCATCAATCTGGAAATCAACAATGAAAAGAAAGCAAGAAAAAAACCCAACACATGGAGACTGAATAACATGTTACTAAATGAAGACTGGGTAACTGAGGAAATTAAAGAAGAAATTAAAACCTTCTTTGAAACAAATGACAAAGAGGACATAACATTCCAAAATGACTGGAACACAACAAAAGCATTTTTAAGAGGAATGTTCATAGCAATACAGGCTCATATGAAAAAGCAAGAAAACCACCAAAGAAATAACCTAATCTCCCAACTCGAGGAAATAGAACAGGAACAACAAAAAAACCCAAAACCCAGCAGAAGACAAGAAATAATAAAAATAAAAGCAGAAATAAACAATCTAGATAGCAAACAGACTATCAAGAAAATCAACAAAACCAAAAGTTGTTTCTTTCAAAAAATAAGCAAAATTGATAAACCTCTTGCAAACCTCACAAAGAAGAGAGAACACTCAAATAAGCAGTATTACAAATGAAAGAGGAGAAATTACAACAGACACATCAGAAATCCAAAGGATAATCAGAGATTACTATGAACACCTATATGCAAACAAATACAACAACCTGGGAGAGATGGACAGATTCTTGGAAAGATACAACAACCCAAAACTAAACAAGAAGTAGAGAACTTAAACAAATCAATCACAAGCAGCTAAACTGAAGCAGTCATCAAAACTCTACCTAAAAACAAAAGCCCAAGACCAGATGACTTCACAAATGAATTCTACCAGACATTCAAAGAGGAAATAATGCCAGCACTACTGGAGATTTTCAAAAAAAATTGAGAAAGAAGGAAAACTGCCAAACACATTCTATGAAGCAAACATCACTCTCATACCAAAACCAAATAAAGTCAGCTTGAAGAAAGAAAACTATAGACCAATTTCCCTAATGAACACAGACACAAAATTTTTAAATAAAATTCTGGCAAATCAAATCCAGTGTTCCATAAAAAGCATTATTCACCATGACCAAGTGGGATATATCCCAGGGCACAGGAATGGTTCAACATTTGAAAATCAATTAATATAATCCACCACATCAACAAGGAGAAAACCAAAAACCATATGGCCATGTCAGTAGATGCAGAGAAAGCAGTTGATAATGTTCAACAGCCATTTATGATAAAAGCTCTTGAAAATTGGGGATAAAAGGAACATATCTAAACATAATAAAAGCCATCTATGACAAACCTACAGTAAGCATCATCTTAAATGGGGAAAAACTAATATCATTCCAATTAAGATCTGGAACCAGGCAAGGATGCCCACTCTCTCCAGTACTTTTTAACATTGTACTGGAAGTTCTAGAAAGGGCAATAAGACAAGAGAAAGAAAAAAAAGAGTACAAATAGGGAAAGAAGATCTGAAGTTCTCATTATATGCAGATAATATGATTTGTTATGTAGAGAACCAAAAAAATCCACAGAAAAACTTCTTGAAGCAATAAACCAGTTCAGTAAAGCAGCCATTCACAAAATCAACACACAGAAGACAAAGGCTTTTCTATACACAAAAAGTCAAGCAAAAGAGAAAAAAATTTAAAAAAATAAACATCCCATTTACCATCACACTGAAAAAAAAATACCCTGGGATAAACCTAACAAAACACGTGAAATATCTATACAAAGAGAACTTCAAAAAGCTGCTAAAAGAGATAGAAGACATAAGAAAATGGAAAGGAATTCCCTGCTCATGGACGGGAAGAACTAACATCATCAAAATGGCCATCCTACCAAAAGTAATTTACAGATTCAGTGCAATCCCTATAAAAATTCCCACAACATTCTTCAAAGAGATAGAACAATAGTTACAGACATTTATATGGAATAACAAAAAACCTTGGTTATCAAAAAACCTCCTGACCAGAAAAAGAGAGAATGGAGGTATTACTATTCCAGACTTCAAACTATTCTACAAAGCTATCGTAATTAAAACAGCTTGGTAATGGTATAAAAACATCTTGGTATTGGTACAAAAACAGACAATCAGGCCAATGAAACAGAACTGAATTTCCTGAAATACAGCTACACATGTATAGTCAACTAATCTTTGACAAAGGAGTGAAAAACTTACATTGGAATAAGAACAGCCTTTTCAATAAATGGTGTTGGGAAAACTGGATCAAGACATGGAAAAAAAAATAAACCACAATACCTCCCTCACACTATGCACAAAAACTAACTCGAAATGGATAAAAGATTTGGACATAAGACCTGAAACCATAAAATACATAATGGAAAACCTGGGCAAAACCCTTCATGAGTTACAATTCAGAAATCCATTTTTGGAAACATCTATAGATGGCAAAAAAATGAAGAAAAACAAACAGCTGGGACTACATCAAACTAAAAAGCTTCTGTACAGCAAAAGAGACAACAGAAAAAAACAAAAAGAATCCCAACTGAGTGGCAAAAATGTTTTTCCCTCCATTCGAGTGATAAGGGTCTGATAACAAAGGTACACAAAGAACTCACACAAATTAACAAAAACAAAGCAAAAACCCAGTTGAAAAATGGGGAGAAGATCTAAAAAGACACTACTCTAAAGAAGAATTCCAAATGGCCAACAGGCACCTGAAAACCTTTTCAACGTCATTAGCAGTAAGAGAAATGCAAATCAAAATCACAATGAGCTACCACCTTACACCAGTAAGAATGGCCACATCCAAAGAACAGGCAACAACAAGTGCTGGCAAGGATGTGGAGAGAAAGGAACACTCTTACACTGCTGGTGGGAATGTAAACTGGTCCAGCCACTGTGGAAAGCAGTGTGGAGGACCCTCAAACTAATGAAAATGGAACTACCATTTGATCCAGCAATTGCTCTCTTGGAAATCTACCCAAAGGAGATCAATATGGGTACAAATGGACACCTGTGCTTGGATGTTTATTGCAGCAATATTTATAATTGCAAGGATATGCAAACAACCCAAACGCCCCAAGACAGAGAACTGGATGAAAAAGATGTGGACTATTACACATCAACGAAAAATGACAAATTTGATGATTTTTTTTTTTGGTAACATGGATGTACCTAGAAGAAATCATATTGGCAGAAACAAGTCAAAAGGAAAAAGACAGAAACCAAATGGTTTCATTAATATATGGGACATAGGAAAAAAAAAAAGGCCCAGAGGAAAAATCAAAATAAGCTAACAACCAAACAGAAGTACACAACTGAGGGAGGGAACCAGCTGGAGTGGCCAGGGAGGGGAGGTGGTGGGTGACCCCTAGGGATCACAAAGATGTGAAATATATATATATATATCAATTATTTTTTTAAAAAACCTGGAAAACTTAAATTTGCTCCTTCAACATAATGGTGATGTTTTCTGGGTGGAGTGGGAGTTAAAGTTCGGAAGGGATCAAAGGGCGTATGGTATAGGACTTTGGTCATGGGGTTGGTAACAGACATCTGAGGAGGTGTGAGCCTATGCCTCTAAATTATATACAGCGTTGTATGCAAGTGTCAATTTAAAAAATACTGAATTTTCTATATAATAAGGGAAAACATCAGTGAAAAGCTGTTTGACTGTTAGCATTGTTGCTATGTGTCATGTGTCTCTAGGCTGACAAACTAATTTGCAGATTGAAAATTACTGTTTCTGTGCTTTTAATCCTCCCTCCCCCACTTCATTAAAAATAGCTTTTGATATCTCTCTTTTTTTAACCCTATTTTCATCTGCCTTACCCTTACATCTTGCTCCATCACTGAATGTTCGTGGACTAAGTCAATGGAGTTCTTTGAATTTAGCTCAAATCCTCAGTATCCCTGTCTTCAGTGTTCACATAGAAACATTTGTTGTTACATTTAATCATTTCTTTTTATCAATTCTTTCCTAGAGCCTATTATTTAGTCCTTGAAAATCACTGCGGCATTTTACAAAGATGGCAAATTCCACACCACTCACTGCACTAAGACTGTATTTAGCCCATTAATTGCTGATGTGTGAATGGAGCGATGACCCATTTGCCCATTTGCAAAGCACATTCCATGTAGCAGGATGGAAATGAATGACAGAACCTCGCTGGGCTGATGTCAGAACTGGGAAAGGTGTGAAGAGTATATAAGTGCTGGATTACTGGGTAGCAAGCGGAGGAGTAAATGCTCAATGGATGAAAGTTTAGGATTTTTCAAGAAGCTTTCTTGCTGTCACGAGCACTTTCTGATATTACTGACTCTTAAATATTAAAAGGTAAAAAAATTTCCTTTTTTCTTGAAAAAGTACTTAGGGAAGAGAAAATTTTGCATTAAACATGTGGCTTATTTCAAAGAAAGCTTAAGAGGGAAATATGTTACAGAATTTGAATAGAGAAGGGAAATAAAGAATATATTTGGAAAATATTTGGAACTTGCTTGAAGAGAGTTAAATCAGTAAAATTATGGTCCTTGGTGATTATGTTTCTGAGGAATATTTTCACATAGGCTCTAGTTTAAAATTTCCTCAATCAGAATGAAGAAATGTCTTGATTTCAGTGCTGAATTATTCTTTTCAGGAAATTAGAGAAGAAATGTGCATCCTGAAGCTGTCAGTACTTCTCATTGTACTCTCCATTGCATTCAATCATCTGAGAGCTATGCCCATGGAAAGGTTAGTAATGTAATTTTTTTCTTTCTTACACAAAGTAGGGAAAGAGTTGAATTAAATGCTGCTACATATCTAACAGCCTTCGGGTCATGAGCTTGCTGACTAAACCATGCTTAAGAGCAGCACTTTAAGAGATTTAGCTACTCCTAAATTCTGTGTTCTCTAAGCAATAATATGAATAGTTGAAGACTGCTTCTCATGAAACTTCTGACAGACAGGAATAGATAGTTCCAGATTTTTCATAAATATGGTCTTGGAATCAGAGGGGTACAGCCAACCCACCAAACAGGAAAAACTAGAAAGGTAGTCATTTCTACTAAAGAAACTTGATGAAGTCAGATTTTTTTGACTGGTGAGATAGTTTTCCTCAGAGGGTCTTGGTCTTTTTCCAGACTTCTATTATATCTCCTTCTGGGAATTGAAATAGAAAAAATCAGGGGGGAATGAAATTTTTGAGAAGTTAGATTTAGAACTAGTTAAACACATTTACTTTTAGGGGAATCTTTCTATATTGTTAACTGTTGTGTTAATTAAGCAGAAGTATGAAAAATAATTTCTTCATTAGATTACTTCTGGGGTGCTTTAAATGTAATTTAAAACCTCCTGAAAACATTTTCAGTGGTTAGCCTCTGATCAGGACATCCTAGGAAGGCTTACTTTGAAAGATGTCCTATCATGTAAGTGAGAATTTCAAGTAAGGCTAAACACTATGTCATGTGAAAATGTTAGCAATAATTGGAATTTTCAAATGGAAGAAAACCTTCAAGATGGAATTCTCCATTTATTTCAGTCTTAAATCCAAATTCATGCTTATGTCAGGATCACTATTATGAGGATTTGTTTGTGACTAGGCCAGTTTTGATACACATATTCTTGGGGACTGAACTGGTCAACTATTTTTATAGCAAAAAAATTAAGCTGACCTTTGAAAAGAGTTTGCTTTGGTTCATATTACAATTCTTCTCATAGAATTACCAGTATCATCTTTTTACCTATGGGTGTTTTTGGTAAAAGAGGTCTCTGACATTTTCCAAAAATATTTAAAACACTTACCTGTAATAAATAGCTAAAATAATCATAAAATTTCTTTAACTTTAGGGCTTATTTAATAAGTTTATAAGCTATTCTAAGAATCAGGGGTAATTTGCAAATGGGATTTTTTTTTGTAGCTAAATATAACTTTTAAATCGACATGAAGTTTTTTCTAATAAATTCGCAGAACAATTGAATGATGACAGGAAAATAAACAGAGTTACCTACTTCTTTCATTAGAAATAAACATTGACTCAGGAACTTCACCCTCATAATAAACTAGTATTTGTAAATACTTCACTCAGAAATAGAACAGTGTATAACATTATCAAAATACTTTCATGTCATTCAAAGTTAATGATACCTTGCTTGTTATTAAAAATACTTGCAAATGCATTAAACTGCTTTTTAACAAGTTACCTAAAATCAGTCCATTTGGTCATTTCTTTAAGGGAGAAAGAACTGATCATTCTGAATGTTCAATTCCAGAATATTCTACAATTCTCATAAAAAGTTAGAAAATGTCAATGTGAAAAATGTCTCAAATTTTAAGCATTTTTAAAGAGAGGAACCTGAGTAAACTTATTGTTAAATGTCATTTTTCTCATTTGAGAAAATTATATCATTTGAGATCTTTTCAACCTTTTCAATTTTTCAAGTTACATATCTGAGAAGGTTTGAAGAGGTAATTGACTTTACAAGTCACACTGAAAAAATAGCTGTTATTTTGGACTTGTGACTGTTGCTCACAACCTTTTAAGACTCAATTGGAAACACCTGCCTGGCCGATTACTGGATGGCAAATTAAGAATTACGATCTAAGACCCATTTTTGAAAACTGTTTTCAAAGCCCCTGAAATTGAGGTCCTTTCAAAGAGAGACAATTTAATAGCTTTTGCTACAGTCATCACTGTTAATTTCATCAAGTCAAGAATTTCCATGTGTCTCTAAATGTGCAAGTCATCAGTCACTTTAAACTGTCAATCACTACCTGGCAGGCAGGCCAGCCAACAGCACTGTGCCTTGTAGCCATCAAAGAAAAAGCACCTGAGGACAGATGAGAAGCACTCACCAACCATGTCAGCCATCTGTTTCCAAACAAGTGACTACTTTTGCATAGAAATTTTTATGTCTTGATAAGTCTACTTACATGAAAAATCTTATTTAGGAAAGCAATTTCACAATCATAAAACCAACAAAGTTTTTTCAATCCTAAGCAGAATGGTGGCCCTTCTAGCTAACTCAAGTAAGATAACATTTTCATTAAAATCATTTAAAGTCCCTTCATAGCTCTTTACACCAATTATTAAAGGACCATGCATATAGAGTTTTTCACCTGATGTCACCAGGCATTTGCCAAATATACTGGGACAGATATCCATTAGAATCTTCCCATGTTGCATTTATCACTTAAAATGTATTAGATTACAGTGTCTGAGTCAAAATCTACTTCCTGCTGTTTTTCAGGAAAAACTTATCAGCACATCTAGAATCTGATGTCCCATGTATGAATTACTGGTTCAGTCCTAAAAAGTTTTAGATCATTTTTCAGAAACAGCACACTGGCCATGTTCATTACACATGCAAAGAGAAATGACTGAACTAGTGACATGAATGGTATTGCTAGACAGGCCAGGGGATTGAGTCCCTGAGTGTGTTTTCTTTGCCTGAACTTAGATTGTCAGAAAACACTTAACCTTATACACTCAGTAGATAGATGCCCCTTCCCTTGATGCTGTAACAAGAATTTTCTGTATTGGAAAGGAAATCTGAGAGTCAGTTTCACATGATTTTGCAATATTTACTCTTAGGCAATCTCTGTGCAGAAATAGAGATAATAATGTACTCTCCACACAAAGTTAACACACAGAGATAGCATCCATTGCACTTGCCCCAAATTAACAGTAAATTACAAAATATGGCATATTACAGGATTCTGGACATAGCCCCATATCTTTATCTCTTTACCACTTTACACTTACACTAAGCTTCACCATTATTATTCTGTGAGGCTAAGAGGAAAATAATATTTTCCTTATTTTCCATATAGCCAGCTAAAAGGAAGTAATGATATTGTTCTACACCTATTTCCAACATCATTTAAGAGCACATCACAACAGATGGTGGTAGAAGACACTTGATATAAACTTGATAGAAACAAATTTAAAAATGAATTATTCAAACATGGTTATCATTTATGACTGGTCTGTAATATTGTCATGCAGTTGGTCCAGCTGACTGAAAGAATGTGGTAAGTACTAATACTATTGACATAGGAAGTCTTTAACATTGTACCTGATCCTTTCATTAACGAAATTAAGAGTATTGAAAGCATGGCAATGAAGTTGATGGCAGGAAGATGGTAATATTTGTGTTTTTTGCTCATAGCAATGAATTTGATTCCCCCTCACATTGTAACACCAGGCATTTACTTCTTAACATTCCTGATTCAGTGATCTCAGGGAACATAGCAAAAATTAATTAACACTGCTTGATTCTTATTGAAAGATTGATAAATGAATATAGAGATAGATAAATAGATATAGATACAGATAGATTTCTACATATCCCAGGTTACATATAAATTTTATTTTTAAATCCTTCTTATATTTTGAAAAATAGATACATCAACACAATTTAAAAGAATATAAAGCAAAAACACTATCAGAATTATTATCTAGAATATATTCTGAAAATCTAGAGAAAGGTTCATATGGGTAAAATCCACATTGACTATATTGGAGGGTTTATGATTTTAATTTTCTAGTCAAAAATTGATTCTGCTGCATCTCAGACCAGTTTGAAATATCTAAATCAGTCACTCACGATGCTGGCTTACCAAATTATTGAGTCTCTTTTTAGAAACAGTTACTTCAGTTTTCACCAACATGAGTTTTTTGTTGTCCCATGACTGTATTCAGTCACTCATCTAAGTCTCTAACCTTTCCTGTTTGTTCGGTGTTACAGTCACCAGATGGAAAAATGGAAATGCAACACGGCCACATGTGCCACTCAACGCTTGGCAAACTTTTTAATTCGTTTCAGCAACAACTTTGATGCCATCCATTCACCCACCAACGTGGGACCCAGTACATATGGCAAGCGAAATACAGCTGCAATTTCAGACAGAGAACCACTGACTGCTTTACACCTCTAGAGGTCAACATATCTCTCAGCTGCTATTGTTTCACATATAAATCAGCTAGTGAGTTCCTGAATATCAAAACGGTGTCTTTTTCATTCTCAGAGTAAATACGTGAGTCTGTGTTTGCCTAGCTCATATGAATTGTCACAAAGAATTGTTTCAAATGTAATATCAATTAAGATTCCATCACAAAAAAGCAATGTCTTTAAAAATGAATGGTTTTTGTTTTTTCCTAAAGATTTCATTTTTAAAACATTTTAAAAAGACACTTCCTATGTTTTCATGGTCTGAGAACTATTTTGAAACTTGGTAAAATGTATACAGCAAAGAGAAAATGATGATTCGGAACGTTAGAAAACCGACAGCTGGTAGTACCATTATGAAGTAATCATTTTGGCATTAGCTGTAGGAAATGAAATATATCAGAGTGCTGTTTCTGAAAACACAAATAAAATCCTGCATCCAAATCAATCAATATATTTTTGAAGTTGTATTCTTTATTGTATTAGCAGATACTAAGAGGCTGTTTAAAATATAAAAGCTTGTATTCATGGGTGACTTGTGTTTATGGGTGAGCATGTGTCAACAGCATTGTGTGTTCCCTCCAGTGAGCTTTTGTTAAATATGGATGCCTATTATTTTACTTAAGTGGCTTTCAGCAAAACTTAGTCATATTTTTTATGTAGGGTATAGTGAAAGTAACTTGTGTTCTTATTAATCATGTCTTCAATTAAAAGACCCTGACTTTGAAAACTACAAGCTGTGTGGCAATTTATCTTCATTGTGAGACTTCTTTGTGCGTCATGTGGGTTTTTTTTTTTTTTTTTTTTGGAAGAAAGCTGCAATGCTAGACAAACCATGAACTATTTGTGGTTACTGGGTATCTGATTGTCCTAACAGTGAAACAGTGATGCACTTACAGTTACTGTTCAGAGGTGACATTAACTCCTATAAACTACTGTGTCATATATCACTATACATACATACAGACTGCATCACTGTAAACACACAGCATCAAGCCATTTCTGAAGGTTAGGAATGCCTTACTGCTATGAAACTTATCCAAAACTTCTTGTGGCATCTTATAACTACTAGATGAAGATAATGATGAGTCTAACATGAGTAATGTATTTAGAGATATCACAGCACCCGGCAGGGCAGGTGCTGAAATCTATGGCCATAAGTCCCTGAACGAGCCCGATCTCATCTAGATACCACAGTAAGTTAGGTGAGAAATTTATCCTAATTTTCCTCATTGTTCCATGTTGCAAGAAATCACAGGTACCTAAAGTGAGTTAGACTTCGAATACTTTATCTACTTCATACAAATTATATTTAATGACTATTTAGAAGTACAAATGATTTCATTTTCTGTGTTTTGACAGAATCTATTAAAAACTTCTAGAAAGTCTCTTGAGGATTCTGAGAGAACATTATGCAAAAAGCCTCCTCTCTAAAGGCTGAATGTCATTACCTATCAATATTATGCCTAAATTAAAGAATATCATTCTGGTTAAGAGAAGGAAAGTCTGTTGGTCCAAAGCATTTTTGGGTGAATACAAGGTAGAACTTTTGATATAAAGTTGGAAAAAGTATTATTTTTCTCCACCTTTTAGTCTCCCTTTCATATACATAAAAACCAAAACTGTGGAAAGGTTCATTTGACTTGGTACTAGTGCTCATATATATGTGCTCATATCTATTATATTCTTTCTGAGCATGTAAGAAAATGTAGTTCTCAACCCTTTTACATTCAAGCAGGGCCACATTTCAAATTCTGGCCAACAAATACCAGCAGAAATGATATCACTTTTCAGCTGATTCAGTACAAAAAGTCTGTGAGACATTATTGTTCTCTTTCCTCTACTGTAACAGGTCCTGCAGAGAAGGTCTCCATCATGCTGGGTTCCTGAGTGACTTCATGGAGAACAATGTTCCCTCCAGTCTGTTTTGGACATACTATGTGACCAAGATATAAATCTTTGTGTCTTGTATCTTACTCAGTAACCAAATCAAACATTTCACCCTATCTATAACAAATCTATTTACCCTGCTGCCATTATTATATCTAATGATAGTGCTAGTATTCTTCCACTATGATTCAGTCTTGGTATCTTGGAATTATCACCAATTGCTCATGCGTCTTGCTCCATACATCCAAGTCAGTTGCCAGAACACTCCTTTTTTCTACTATTGCCCAAAACACAGTTTTACCATAAGCCAGTACCCTTAAAATAGCTCCTGATTATTCTCCAACCTCTAGTATTTTGCCATTTTATACCCCATTACAAGAATCAGTTTCCAAATATACATTTTCACTATATCCAATTTCTGTACACAGTTTTGCAAAGGCTTGTTGTTTGCTTCTAAAACACATCAAATTCTTTTCTAACTTTTTGGTTTTCTTGCACCATTGTTCATTTCTGTACAGTATTTGATTTCTCCCTTAGATTAAGTCCCTATATATCTCCCACCACCATAGCATCCATGAAATGTTACCATAGTCCCTTGTGCTCTTCCCTCCTCTCCCCTGCTATGTACCTCAGATCTGTAGTTTACCTGCAAATTTTGTCTATTTTCTAACCCCTTGTTCAGTTTCTTATATTCCTCCTATAAGTGAGACCATCGGATAATTGTTTTTCTTCTTATTCATTTCTCTTAGCATAATCCCTTCCATGTCCATCAACATTGCCACAAGTAACATGAATTTATCTTTTTGGATCACCAAATAGTATTCCATTGTGTATATATACCATATCTTCTTAATTTATTCATCTGTTTGGGGGTATGTTGTATATGGATTGTTTCTATATTTTGACTATTGTAAATAATGTAGCAAGATTCATAGATGTGCAGGTTTCCTTTCTAATTAACGTAGTTCTAAGTGTGTTCCTGTTTGTCCACATCTTCACCTGCATTTGTTGTTGCCAATTTTTTAAATATGGGCCATTCTTGGCATTTTAAGATGGCATTGTATTGTAGTTTTGATTTGCATTTTCTTTATTATAGGTGATGTTGAACATTTTTCATATGCTTATTGGCCATTTGTATTTCCTCTTTGGTGAAATGTCTTTTAAGCTCTTCTCCCCATATTTGGACTGGGTTTTTTACTTTGTTTCTGTTGATATGTAATCCCTTATCAATTGTGTGGAGTACAAAAGTTTTCTCCCAGTGCATAAGTTGTCTCTTCATTTTGGTTATTGTCTTTTTTGCTATACAGAAGCTTGTTTGTTTGCTGTAAGAGCAGATGTTTACCTTTTCCTTAATTTTGTTTTTTGCTTCTGGGGCTGAGTGCTAAGAGATGTTTCTAAAACGTATGTTATGTAATGTTTTGCCTGAAATTCTTTTTTTATATATATTTATAGTTACTGGTCTCATATTCAAGTATTTTATCCATTTTGACTTGACTTTTGTGTATAGTGTGAAATTGTCTGGTTTTCTTCTTTTGCATGTAGCAGTCCAGTTTTCCCAGCCCCATTTATTGAAGAGACTATTCTTTAAAAACAAATCAAATCCTATAGTCTGACCTTCAAGCCCCATATATGTACTCCATTCCTTTCTTCAAGGTGATCACATATTATTTCATTTCATCTACTTATGCTCTGCCAAACTCTTTGATTGTTTCAGTTGTTTCTGTTTAGCTGATATTATGGTTAGCTTCTCTTATTTTCTACTTTCAGTCTCTTTGATATTTCCTCAAATATCACAAGAGCAGCCTTTGAAAATCTTTTGCTGACAAAGTCATAAAGAATTTTTCCTCAAGGTGGCTGTCTACAATCCCCAAAGATACCTCTTCCCAAAAACCCTATTTACTGGTATCCCAGCCTTGGATTTACTAGCTTCCCGAATACATTTCTGTGTTTAAGCCAAAACAATAATTTATCAGAGCCTTCGGTCATTGAATGTGATTTTTTTACCCACTGAGCTCTTAATCACACTTTGAGAATATCCTTTAGGCTCAAAATTTTAGCATCAAAAGTAATATGATATGGGAATATACTAATACTACTATTATCAGAAGGGGAGCAGGCTTTTTTTTACTAACTTTTTGACCACTTTTCTGAAACCAGAAAAATAACCTTAACATTCAATCTAATACAAGCACAGTGGAAGCTTTGTAAGCTTCCACAAACACAAAATACCTTTGTCATTTAAATACCCACAACTTGCCTGCTGTTCCAAAGGCTTCTCCCAGACTGAAGAAAAAAAAAAAACCTTGGAATATTACTCATTAATTATAAATGACAAGCTTGATGAATTTGAGATAACATGGATGTCCCTAGAAGAAATCATATTAGCAGAAACAAGTTAGAAAGAAAAAGAAACCAAATGATTTCACAAATATATAGGACATAGGAAAAACAAACAAAACACCAGGAGGAAAAATCAAAACAAGCTAACAATCAAACTAAAGTACACAACTTGGGGGTAGGAGGGTGGTGAGTGGGAGTGGTCAATGAGGGGAGGTGGTGGGTGAACCCTGGGGAATACAAAGATGTGAAATATATGTGTGTGTGTATGTGTGTGTGTGTGTGTATGTGTGTGTGTGTATGTGTATGTGTGTGTATGTGTTATTTTTAAAACAAACAAACAAAACTTTAAACTATGGGTCTTTTGCCACCCCACAGCTCTTACTATAATTCCAAAACCAGACCAAACTTTAAGTGATCAAATTGTTTATTGCTAAGCAAGAAAGTGATTATCTAAATATGTACTACAGAATAAAAATAAAAAACTCAGTTACCCCACCATTGTCTAAAACTGTCCTTAGTCCCTGGTCACCTCACCACAAAATCCAATTAATCTGAGTTCAGTAGCACATGTTGAAAAAGCAGGGAATTCCCTTTTTTCTCCTTCAGTGTTTGTTTCAAGTCTCTGCAAGCATGTGGTCAAAGATGTGATGTCTTCATTTTCTCTTTTGGCATTCTCTCAAATTTAAGCAGCAGAAAAACTCCAAGATACAGAAACCAACATCAGGTTCATTTCCTTAGGCCTCTACAAAAACATCTGAATTAAACTAGGTAAGACAAACTCCAACAAGAAGTTCAAATCTCCAAACTCTTTAGACTCCTTCAGCACACATACTCAGCTTATGCATCCTAAGGCCATGAGTTCATCAGCCTGCGCCGAAGGTTGCAGACCCCAGGTCACCTCAGCCATGTGATTGGCCTCACATTCTCCTCCCAAAATGGTTGAATCCTTTCTTCCTCTCCTAGATCTCTTTTATATCTCTCTTCCCACCTTACTTGGAGGGAGACTTGTCAATCATCTCACATAATAAAAGCTTGTTCTCCTTCATCCTCCCCTTCTATCATTCTGAAAGGAAACTATGGATTCTAATGAAGGCTAGCACCACACCTTGGCATGTCTTCATTGAAATTCATAAGCCTAAAGCAATAGGAAAGTAACTCTTTTTTTTTAGCTATTACCAATGCATGACATCAACTATGTTAATTGCAAGTACCCTTCAACACTACTAGCTTATTTGTGTTAAAAATACTGTATTAGTTATAAAGTTATATTATTGCTACATGATTTGTGCAAATAAAATATTTCATTTCAACCATGCTGGTTCCCTAAGGGCAGGCAGTAAGATAATCATTCAACATTGCACATATTTCTCAATACATGTTCTAGGAGCTTATGCTTTATCTACACCTTCTAGGAAAAGATAGGGTAGTTAAGCGATTTCTATCATTGCATCTAGATATTATGCCACCATAGAGCTTACCAGCTCTTGTCTTCTGAAATGACTTGGCATTCACCTCCAACATCTTTATGTTAATGTTGGAGTCACCACCAACATATTACACAGTTTATAGAGAAAGCAAGCATCTTACTTTCTCTCCCACAGTTGTTTTGTCAAGTAACTGAAATCATTGATGCATTGTTAGGATATCAGAACATACATTGTGGGTTTCTTGTCTTGATTCGAATTACTAAAACCATTAGAAAATGACTTCCATCCTCCATATACTAAACATAGCACAGCATTAACATTATACAACTAAATATTTAATTCATTAGAATAATTACTGAAAGAAAAATCCTACATTTCTGTAATCAGTGGGATTAAGTAAAGAACATAAAATAAATTTTCTGGTGGAGTGCAATAAGAGCAAATGATTCTGTTTCTCAAATTATCAAAAGAAAAAACAGTCCTTCACTTGAAAAATGATGAAACATGCTAGCATATTATCTTATTATTATTATCCCCATTTTACAGATGAAGAAGCTGAAGCTTTTTGACTGGGTTAAACATTTCACCTTCTTTTGTCAAAGTCTGTATCAAGTCCAGACCAAGTCTCATAGCAGAACCAAGATATTTTCATCTCCCCCCAGAACCAAGATATTAATACAAATATTCATCCTATGTTTGCTGGATAATTAATATATGCCACACACTCTTCAAGCCCTTAGGAAGCTTAAAAGATAAAGAAGAGAAAAGAAAGCAAAGGGAAAAAAAGAAAGGAAAAGAGCAAAGAAAAGAAAGCAAAAGAAAAGAGAAGACAGAAAGTCCCCATCCTCACAGAACTTACATTCTAGTATTGGTGTGGTCTAAGCACTCAGTCACAATGTTATACTGTTGACCCAAACTTAAAGGATTTATAAAATGTCTCATCATCCTTTCACAGCCAGGTAAATGGAATCAAAAAGAATTAGAGATTCACAAGAAGTCAGGACAGAATAAGGAACAAAATAGTCCTTTTACCTATATACACTTTTTTGGTATAAATCTTTATTCCACCCCGAGAAAGGTGTTGTTCTATCACTTACTAATAGAAATCAAGGAATAAGCCATAGTTGACTTATTCTATCTGTGAAAAAGAATGATAGGAATTTCTTTGTTTTCTGAAAACAGTCACATGTTCCTTACCTTCCCTCAAAAAAAGGTTCATATATTAAAAAAAAAGAAAGAAAGAAAGAAAGAAAGAAAGACAAAAAGAAAGAAAATAAAATGAAATAACTTGTCTAACTAAGGTCACACAGTTAGTAAAGTCATCTCAAGATTGGAACCCAGGTTTATTAAACCTAAAGACCAGAAAATTTTTCTTAATCTTGTCCAAACAGAAATATTTCTCTTCTATCCCCCTCTATGGTTTATTTTAGGTTGGACGCTGCCAAATCACTCTGTCATGGAATGGACAAACAGGCTAGGCAAAAAATAATGGGATAAAAATATTTTTCAAAATTTGGAAAATGTGTTTGATATTGAGAATAACAATCTTTACCCAGTGTTAGTCCTGTCTTATTTTATTTTGCTATTTTTTAAAAGATTTCCACTGAAAATTAGAAAAATACAATGAATGTACTCAATATTTCCAAATCTGAAATATCACTGGTAATGTAGCTAAGCCCTCCCAATCCATTCTAATTAAATTAAGATTTTTCATCTTAAGTTTCACATAGGACTTTGTTGTTCTGTATATCACTAAGAAAGTCCCCTTTTATAGCTAAATGAAAACTGCTAAATGACTAGTCCTTCCCATGTGACTTGGACTACATTTTTATCTTTACTGCTTCTTCTCCTGGGAATTAACCTCCATCATTTTCACATTTCACCCTCACCACTTCCACATACTTCCTCATACTACTTGTTGACCCTGCAGTAGCCTCCCCTTCCCCTCTGGGCATCAACAAGGTATTCTGCTGAAAGGTCACATCCTCAAGGAAACTGCTTGTCCCTTCCATGCTCCTGTAAATTTACAAAGACTTCATTGTATTCCTCCTTTGGTATGGGTATATTAAAACATTTACTCAGCACTCCACTGATGTTTATTGGCCTCCCTTTTGTGTTCGATACCATCTGGGGCCTAGGGGTTGGAAAATATGTGAAGAAGTTCAGGTATGGTGGTCATGTCAGTGTAGGCCTGTATGCTCTCTGAAGATAAGTCATCTGAGTCAACTCTGCACTCCCCATGAGATTCAGGCCCATGTTGACACACAGCAAGTGCTCAGTATATAGGTTGAATAAGTGCTGTCTGTGCATAATGGACAAGTTAATGAATGCATTGATTTTAATGTAAACTAATGATTTAACAAGGTGTGATACAATAACAAATAGTGGCACCTTGTACCCCCTGGGTGAAGCAGGGCTAATCATGACAAGTGTTTAAGATGAGAAATAAAGGACTGTAGCCTTTCAAACTGTGTCACTTCACTCAACAGCATTTCATTACAAAACTGATGAGTAAAGAAACTGGTTTGGGTCAGGGCAGTGTGTAGGTGGTAGCACATTCTCCCCTAGCCATTATGGGTTTTCTCTGGGGAACTGCTTCCTCTCCCCACTCACAGAAGTGCACCAGAGTGGGTGTGTCTCCATTGTACCAGTTGCAGTGAGTATAATGCACCCTGAGAGAGTAGGATAGCCTGAGCAAAGTGAGACCTCCTTTGTCCTGAACCATGGGCGAGGTCTATAACCCTGAATGGAAAAAAGCAGTTGGAAAATGAAACAGAGATGGAAGAAAGGAAGGGAAAGAGGGAAGGATGCAAATGATTATGTGAATGTTAGGTCTTCACTGAATAGTTTAGTGATATTGAAGCTGGGATTCGAATATGGGGAGTACTGAAGCTGGGACCCCAGTATGGTCAGTATTAAAATTTAGGCATTAATGCCATTATCTATGTCTGAAAAACACAGAGGTAAAAGAGGCCTAAAAAGGAATGATACTTTTACTTTGTTGCAAATTCCAGAAGAGAGAATGTCACCTATAGGGTATGTAAAGGGAAATTGGATCCTTTGACTTTTAGGAGCAAAAAGAAAAGAAAAAAAAAGATAAAAAGGAGCAGAGACAAGAGGAGACAGACTTTTGGGGAGAGGAGAGATGAGAATGGCAGGTGGGTAAGGAATAGCCCTAATGACCAGCCTGGACAGAAGTTCCCTGGAAGAGTGAGCTGGTGACAGCAAGGAGCAATGGTAGCCAGCAGAAGAGTAGCCTGTGTGCAGTGTGGCACTGCAGCAAGGTGGCATAGTGAGTTGGTACCTGGAGATGGCCAGGGATGTAGAAAGCTGATTTGGGGTCAACATTTTGTTGAAAAAGTTTGAAGCACCTTGAAGAAGCACAACGGCTCAAAACACTGGCATTACGGGGACATATTCCTTACTGAAGCAAACCAGAGAAATTTTTAAAGGGAGAAGGGGGAAAATGGTAGATAACAAAAGTGGACTTCAAACAAAGTGGGAAGGTTCAATGGAACAAAGGGAAATAGACAATAATCTACCCCCATCCTAAACAGGATTTGTTTTTTCATGAGATACCTTTCCTGCTCCTGTAAATTATGAACCAGGGTGCCTGCCACACAGTTGCAGCTAGAATTACAAACTCTGAACCACATAAGATGTAAATCTTGAAAATCTACCCTCTTCCCTGTGGATGAACATTCCTTTTGTTCTTTAAATGATGATTGCTAAGAAGTGGCACACACCCTAAAAAGGAAATAGCAGAGAGCACAGCAATAGTTTTTCTGGGTTGTAAAGAGATTAAAAGAGTGAGAACAAATTCTAAACTTCTGCAAGGAGAAAGCTGAAGTAGCCAGGGATGCTGCCACATACATGTTACATGTTAACATGCACTACTAAAACCAAACTCAAAGATAATCAGTGACAAGTAGGAACTAATAAAGGGAAACTTAATTACATTTGAGAAATTATAGATTCTGGGGCTGCTGAGTGGAAAATAAGAAATAAACTCACAAGCAAGAGTTTGAGATACCAAAATTTTTGGTATCTTTGCTCTTGGGAGCAGAATCACCTAAAATGAATAAAGTACTGTTTTTCCTCCAAAACCAAGCCTGGTCACTGTGACCAATAATCTCAAATAAATTGCTTTTCCCTCTCTAATAAGGAAGGCATCGGGATACAATGTTTACACATTTTAAAAGAATTATAATCATTCTAGGGTCTGCACTTCATGCGCTCCACCACCAGCTATCCCAGTGTTCTGCTGGCAACAGCCTCCTGGCCTGGGGGAGTCCACTCCCTATCCTTTTGGAAGTTTGGGAAACTGGGTACCTGCCTGGTAGCTGCCTGAGTGACCGTGGGCAGGGGGAGGTTGGAGTTTGGGGGAGCAGGGTGCTGGGGATGGTATCTGGTGGCAGTGGCTGGCCTCTTCTGGTTCACCCCTCATCAGCCCACACCAGGACTAAGAAAAACTGTAAAGATCACTTGCAGACACCAAAGAGTTGTGGGAAATGAATAAAGGATGTGGACACACACATTTCTTAGGCAGAACCAAAATATGCAGCAGACAACCAGCAGACACTGGACTGTCACACCAATTTTAGTGTTGCCATAGCACAGAATTACACCTATAACACCACTGGGAGTCTGGAAGCCAAAAATTTGGTCCAGATATACCTTCAGAGAAAGCAGTGCAACATCCCCACACTGCATTTTCCACAGGGTGGAAGACCACAGAACAGGCAGCAGGTCCTCAGCAGAGCTGCAAATCTAGAGAATGGCAACTAGTTGGACCAACTAGCCATGGATGTCTGTTCCCATAGAGGAACTTCTCTATGGACAATGGCTGTGAGCCAGGTTCCCTATGTCAGGGACTGGAACCGCAAGAAATGAAGCAGCGAAACGCAACAGAACACAGACCAAGGGAGACAAACAGGAAGGAACAGCAAACACTGATAGACTGCAACCAAGCTTGACCTGACTGCCCGAGGGAAAGACAAGACTAGAAATCTAAGCTACATGGACAATGGACAATACTGTCCCAGGGACATAGACACCTAGGGAAAGGACATAAGTCCAGAAAAAGAAGAGACCAAAGGACTAAACATGGACCAACACACAACAGAGGAAATGGGGTGACCAGAGGGGCAGCCAGGGGGAGGTGAGGCACACCCAAGGGGATCAACAATTATACAAATATGAATGATACACGAAATCAAAATAAATAAAATAATGAAATTTTGAAAAAGAATAATTATAGTCACTCTAGTTACCTTTAACTATAGGTTTCTATTACAAATTTTGTCTCAGGAAAGTTTAGGTATTATTACCATTTATCTACTTTTCTTTCTAGTCTTTTCCAGAACTACATGTTTAAAACTCATGATATCCAGTTACAGGTGAAGCTATTAAAGATGAGAGACAATACTAGTGTAAGAGATGAGCAAATGATCAGTATTACCACAGAATGTGAGAAATAGAACAATCAACCCTCTTCCCTCCTCTTTGTGTATATGAATAATTTATTCTTCATGAACGTACAACAACAGGCAAAATCACAACATCAAAAATGTGTTCACGGGGAAACAGAGGGATGAGCACAAGAGATCAAGATGAGAGTTCACGGGAGACATGGTGGTGAGAGAACCTGGGGACATACAAATATGTAAAAAATATATATGTGTGTAATTAATATAAAAAGAAAAAGTTATAAAAAAAACAAAAAAAGAATTCACTTGTTAAGTGTCTATTTCTGACATTGTGGTTCATGTTGAATTTCCTTATTAGGTAGTCCTACCAATTAGTCTCATTTTGCATTGGTAACATGGTGATTTACAGCATAAGGGAGTATATAAAGCACAAAATGACATAAGTGCCACTAAGAAATATGGAAAGGAATTACAGCCACACTCAAAGAAAAGAAAGAAAATGAATGGAAAAGAAGTAAGCACTTCCTCAGAATCAGTGGGCTGTCCTCAGCCCTTTTTCAATGGAAAAAAAAATGTTTTCACGTTTTACAATGCAAATAAAATTTAAAGTTGTTCACTCGATCATAGTCTCATTAAAAGCAGATAAAATCATAGAATTCTACTCTCAAAACATTACCAATTTGTAAGACAGAAATGTGGGCAAGCTCTGTTCAAGTTACCAACCTGGACTATGATGGTTTGTTCCATAGAGAACATTGTCAGGAGTATCAGGAGTGTAGAAACACAAATGTGTGCAATGCTGGGTGCCTCAGGCTGTGCCACACAGATTTATTCCACAGTCATGGACCTACAGAACTTAAATTCAGAGCAGCTAACACCCACAAGTGAAAGAAGGATATACTTCTGAGAGAAACCTTTAACATTTTTAGATATAATACATGCATAGTTCTAAAAATAATAGGGTTTGCAACATGTAATGCAGGCAGCTGGTGAAAAGGATATGACTTTTCTCCCCAGTTTACATCCTCCAGCCAGTCCCTCTCCCCCACATCTCAGACTGGGAAGTCTCTGGTCCTTTGCCGCAGTACCAATATTTACCTACTGGATGATGCTGGGGACACAAACACTGCTGTTCCTACATCTGAATGAATTTGACTCAGTGGCCTAAGTATCTCTGAAGCTGTGGGAATGGCCAAGGGACCACCCAGGGTGACTGTGTCCACTCTCTAGAGTTGGTTCCTATCAGAGATGCTAAAATCTTCCCTTGTAGATTAGATGTCACCTGCCTTGTACTAAAAAGTGAGAAAAATATGTCAAGTGCTTGTCAGAGAAGTGGAGGGACTGTACACTCCCATCTTTGGGATCTCTTGTTGCAACCCTTTAAAACACACACACTAGAGGATCCCAAACCGGAGTTCAAGTCTTTTAAGTAACCCCCAAAACAATGTTACTTTCTGTACTCCCATTAAATGTAAGTTATGTAATCCTATTTAGTACTAGGAAATGAATGGCTGTGTTTGGAGATTTAAGATAGTGTATAAAATTCTGAAATTATTGTCATGGTATAAATGATAAGTTCTACTTTAAAAAGTGGCCCAGGTTTGAGACACAAGTGACATTGATAACCCTTATCAATGACCATCCTACAAGATGGATGTCACATCTCTGAACTAACTGTATTCCCGGGATCCACCTCTCCACATCTCTGGGTTAAATGGTAGAAGATTCATGTAGTAGAAAAATTAGCATCAGTGTCCTGAAGTGATGGAGGAGAGATAAAATTATAACCATGCTGCAAGTCTGAGTGGGATGTTATTAAATAAATGTCTTTTAAAATAAAGTAGTCCCTCTTGTGCTCCCAAATAATATTTACATTTACATTAGAAATGAAATTTACCTTGAACAGATGTGACTTATATGATGATTTCAGAAAATAGCATTATCCTCTTCCCTCAGCTGCCTTTCAAATGCATTTTATGGAGCCAATTTTTTCCCTGACATGGAAGGAAATCTTAGCATGACCATGCTACTTTCTGTTAACTTGCAAAAAAGTGCAAAGCCCTCTGATCACGTATAGTCCAACCAACAGACTCAGTTCAAGATGGGTAGGTCTAATTCACCTTAAACTTCGTTTTGATGCTGGCTCTTCTTTCCTCCAAAGCAACATATCCATGCCTCTCACTGAGAAAGAGGGTCCCAGAGAGGATTCCTCTGTTTTCTATCCCAGCCTCTCTCGTCCTCCCCCACATCCACATACTCATTTCCTCCCCCAGAATGGAACAAGAGAGCCTCTGTCTCCTACCAGTTGAAACTTGAAGGAGAGGAGTTAATGAGGCATGGAATGTCATCCTTGCCTCCTGGGCCAGGACAAATAATTTCCCCTGACCTTCCCTTGTGGTCATTTTTGTGGGTCTTTGGAGACTGACCCCTACCCCCCCCCTTCATTGGTGATCTCTTACCTGCAGAGTCCTTGGCAAGGTAAATGCATCTCTGACTAATCACACATCATTTCTCCTTTGAATGCAGATATGCAACTCATGCTTTTAACCTTTCTCCGATGTCTCACCAGTGCTCCACAGACACTGCCTGGAACAGAGCCTCTATAAAGATAGCTCTCTTCTCGAACTTCCACCTCCTGGCAGGTGGATCCGTCCCCCCACCCACCTTTTCATCTTGCAGACATCCTAAACATGAGTCAACACCAGCCTGTGTATTGTGTCTACAGACAGAAGAGGACAAGAATGAAACCTTGTTAGCAAATTCCCTAAAGTGTTTGCTGGAATTAAGGACAGGGAAGAGACCGCCCAGTCCCGCCTTTGTGGGAGGAGTGAGGAGTAGGAGTAGCTCCCTCCAAAGAAAGCAGCTCCTCTAATCTCCAGATCATCTGTCTGCCAGTCAACCTGTTAAACCCGCTGACCATGGTGGTGGGTTCAGAGTTACCGGAAAACCCACTCTTGCCCATGTCCTGGTAAGTTGGTGGGAGAGAGGGATGTTCTTGGAGCCTTGTCCCATCCTGTACATGGGCATCTACCCCCCATTCTTATAACACACATTTTCTCAAGGTCCATGGTGTGAGCATTGTTGAGACCGTGCCATTCTAATTCATCAATTTCCATATAGACTCTTGGGTAAAACCAATCTGCTTAAAATTGTTTCCTATTTTCAGTGGAGACTTTGAGTTAGTTCTCCTTTCCCATCTTGCACAATCTCCTTTTCCCATAGGACAAAACAAAAGGTTTGCTCTCCTCTGTGCTGAATCTCACGATGGCACATTCCATTTCCCATTTAGAAAAGAGCTCACTCCAGCAGACTGATATCCTGGGGACTAGTATCTCAGAGCTCCTTTAACTAGTGGTCCAAATGTCCTCAACTTTTATGGTTGATTTCAGAGAGGATATATTTGTTCAGTCTTCACATCAGGCTATGTTTACATACATAAGAAGGGCAAAATGTTCCCAAAAAAGAAATACAGCTAACAATGCCCTCAACCAGAAGAAACCATTTCTCTTAGTTAGGATCAGATTATTTCTATTCAGTAGAATAACACATTCTGGTATTCTATCCATTGTATCATTAGAAACCTCTGCATCTTCAGTTTAGAAATTGAGATTTCTGGTCAATCTGATATATATTTCAAATATCCATTTTTTCAATCACAGACAATTATTAACACCAGGAAAACATAAAAATGTTATAATTAATCTAAGGGTATGGTTCAGTAATGATACATGAAAAATATACAAAATTGAAGGCTATGTTTCATATAGGCAGTACCGCCTAAACTAAATTAAATTAAAATTGATTAAAAAAATCCTTTTCAAAATTGCAAATTAAGAATGACTTGAACAAAATTGTGTAGAAACGCCATGAAGAAAATCACACTATTTTATATTGAAGGACATTCTAAAAAAAAACAAGAAAAAGTGTAGCTTACATACAACAAAACATTTATTTTCTAAATAAATGCTAGTATTGACTGCCATGATCTTTGTCATGGCAAAATATTGTTTGCATTTTCTCTTAGAATGATTTTTAAATTTATAAGAATAAATGTGCAAGACTTACTCAAAAATATTCAGAAGAAAATAAAGTAAGCACTGCTGAGGAAGAGCTCAAGCTTTCCAAGAACCTAATCTGACAAAAGCAGTGAAGCATTAAAAAAAAGAAAAGAAAAGCAGATAAACAACTCACTGTATTCTTCATTAGATCCTGTGACTGAAAAATGCACTGTAATAAATGATAAATTGCTACTTCCCCCTCAAATGCAACATATTTAATAAATGAACTTGTTATCAAAGCTGGATCTCTATCTGGAAGGAAAATAGCCCTGCTTAATGTTATGTTCAAAATAAAAAATAGCAATGGATTAAAAATTCTACTGTAAAAAATAAAAATATCTGGAAAAATCGAATAATGTTAGGGCCAGAAAAGTTCCTCAAGCAAACAATATACTATAGTGAAAAAATATAGAAGTTGATTTCATCATAATTCAAGGTATATAAAAGCAAAAGTACCATAAATAAAATAAAGTGTGAGATAAACATGAAAGGGTTTATATTGCTAGTGTAAGAAAAAAAATCCCACCAACTGATAAGAAAAATAATGGGTATGAACTAGAGTTTGTAAAAGAGAAAATGCAAATGGACCAAAATTATGGAAAACATTTTATGAAAGATGTTTCACAAGTAGCCAGAGAAAGAGTTCAAAACAGCTCAAGACTTGTTTTTTTCTATATCATATTTCTTAGGTACTCAAAATCTTAGAGACACATACTATTTTGAATATTCCATTCAGTGGAATGGGGACAAGAAATAGAATTTTGTTTTGTTTTTATTGCAGTAGGCATTATTTCTGCAGTTTCATTTTTAGGATATGCCCTAGAAATGGATGTATTTCTTTCTAAAAATATGTGGGCCAGGATGATTTAGTGATGAGTTTTCCACTTAGTAATCTAGTACTTGGTTGAATGGTATGGCAGTGAGTGAACACACACATATGATATCATATATATATATATATAAAATTTATTTATCTATGTATTTCACATCATTGTAATCCACATGGGTCACCCACCATCTCCCCTCCCTGGCCATTCACATATGTAATGATATCCTATTCTTGCAAATAAAAGGGCAACATATGTAGAGACATATATACATATGAGCATAGTGAGAAATGTAAAATGATATGTACCAAATTCATTTTCTTTTTACATGTTTGTATTATTTAGATTTTTAAAAAATAACTTTCTTATGTTTGAATTCTGAAAGAAAATGTACTTGTGTGTGTATGTATGTGTGTGTGTGAAGTCTAGGCAATGAGTGGACGGACATAAGGGGAGGGAAAGAGGAACATGAAGAGGATTCCAAGCCACTGCATCAGAACTTGAATTGGATTGGAGGGACTATATAAATCAAGAAGTACCATTCCTATCATGGACAAAATAGGAAGACAACAACATCATCAGTCATTTCAAGGACTCCAATATACTTGTAAGTACACATTTGAAAGAAAAGAAAACCAAAGCTCACGACCATATGTCAGTGTATGTCTGTGTGAACACATATTGCTATCACATAAACCTATATTCATAGAATTATCATCTCTACCAGGAAATTATAGATCAGGGTGTTAGAAAATACATAGTGTGTTGTATTTCTGAGCATTTAATCTAACATATATTTTTCCAGTAGTAACTGAACTGCAACCCACAACAAACCAGATAATGAATTCTTTTTACCTTAACATCTCAAGTCACTGCAGCTTCTATACTGGGAGGGCATCAGATGTATGGTGAGTAAGGAATATACATAGAACTCCCTGAATATGTAATCTAGAGCTTCCTGCTCTCCAAAGAATCAAAGTAATAAATAAAGGGATCTTGTTTACATAAGTTTTAATCCTTTGATAAAATTTCTTGGACTCTGTTGCATAAAACAGGTTATAGAATAGAAATGATTAGCCACTTGGAACCAGAGGCTTCTCCTTGATGTTGTTGCTTTCCTTTGCAGTTAACTATTGTATAGCCATAGCACTATGAATTGTTTCAGTGGGGTATCCAAAAATTCAACTAAGGAGTTAATGTTACTTAATTTGCTAAACTTCCATTTGCACAGATCTTTTTCTGTCATGATGAAGAAGTTGTTAGCAAGTTTAACAATCAAAGAACTACTCACTTAGTAATGTTTATTAATTGGAGTCTGATTTCAACTTTTTATGTACCTTGATCTAAGAAAAGATGACACCAAGATCAAATTGACCTTGAAAGTGTAGAGTTGCTTTAGATGAGAATATTCAGTTCTTTTTAGACTGAAGTTCACCAACATGGGTCATAGGCCCAGTGAGAAAAACAATGCTTTATCAATTATTTCATGCTATAGCTGCTTGCTAGCTGGTTCACATGAAAGATCAGAGGCTGTGTCAAGTACTGAGATGTCCATTTCCATATGGAATTTGGGGTGGACTGAGAAATGATGCTATTTTTAAGGAAGAAACACCATTCCATTACTATGAAATGCTCAAAACCAACACTCCACCCTGTCTCAGCATTGGCCCCTTGTAAGCTTGGGTTAGTTCATTAGCCTCAGTTTCCCAGTCTACACCATCTGTATCTTCATACCATTTCTATTGTTAGTGGATGCCAATATAAACAACATCAAAGAATTGTTGAAATTCTTGGCCTCTCATTCAACAAATATTTATTGAGTACTTATTCTGTTAGGGGGTTGTGACCCCCAGTACTGGTGTTGATGCATTAAAATAGCTATTGTTACCAGTGGTGGATGGAGATTTGGAGAAGGGAAGTTAAGCCTTCTCAAGAGAAAAGATGACTAAAGGATCAGGGAGGGGACAGAGAATAAAAGACATGGAACAGGAGAGAACAGAGAAGAAAGGGACAGGACAGTAGAGAAGAGAACTGAGAACAGAAGAGAACAGAAGAGGACAGAGAGGAGAATGGAGATGTAAGGAGCATAGGAGCAGGGAGGAGCAGCAGAGAGGCTGGAGGCCTCAGAGCTGCCGCTGCCATGTGGGACAGCAGGGCAGGGAAGGAAGCCAAGCTGTGGGCTTCCATTCCCAGCCTGGGCCAGTGAGGAGCCCGGGGAAGCATGTTAGAGAAACTTGTGTCCTGTGTGAACTGTCTTGGAGACGTGGTGCTTGAAAACTTGGTTTAATTTTGAAACTGTGAAGCTTGGAAGTTTTCTGGAGAATTGAGGAGAGTTTGCTGTGTTGCTGTTTTCAATGAGAGTCTGGAGTGCTTGCTGTGTGCTGTATCAAGTGAGTTTTGCTGATGTCAGGGCCACTTCGGAGTTGGAGCTGAAGGAATGCTGGAGCTGTGCCTTTTGGAGAAGAATTGATGATGCCACCCTGGTTGGATTTAAAACTGCTGCTTTCAGAGAAGGATTGATGACGCCATCTTGGCTTCTTCTGGCTTGGAGTGAGTGGAGTTGTGTCTTCTGAAGAAGTAGCAATGCCATCTTAACTTCTTCACTTGCCTCAAGGTGGGGCAGTCGCCATTTTGTGGACACAAATGGCTGCTGAAGCCATGTGCACTTTGGACTAGAGACTGGACTGTTTGGCAAGATTAATAAAGGGGTTCCCTTGTACTCCTCAGTGACTCTTGTCTGATTTGTCTTCTATTAAGTAAATTTGTTTTTGCCTCCCACTTAAGGTTTATGTGGTCTTGCTACTGCATGTGCGGGCTGGGAAGACTGGCTTTTGGGGGTCAGCTGCTCCCCTTTGCAAGTTTGGTTGTTTGTTTTGCCTGTTTTCTCACCTGATTTCAATTCGATGCCAGATACTGTTCACAATCCCAGGGAGACAATAATAAGCCTATCAGTCTAGGTCTCCATTGTTTTGTTTTGTTATTCTGATTGAAGGAAGAAAATAAATCAACAGTATGAAATCAGGTGGGAAAATAGACAAAACAGGGTACTTAAGCAAACTTACAAAGGGGAGCAGCTGGCCCCTTCAGGCCAGCCACACACCATGTTCTGCATATGCGGTAGCAAGACCACATAAACCTTAAGAGGGAGACAAAAACAAATTTACTTAATGAAAGACTGAGGGGTTCATTTACTTAATGAAAGAGTCACTGAGGAGTACAAGGAAACCTCTTTAGAAATCTTACCACACAGTCCAGTCTATAGTCCAAAGCACACATGGCTGCAACAACCAGGTGCGACCACGAAATGGCGACTGCCCCACCTTAAGCCAAATGAAGGAGTTAAAATGGTGCTGCCACTCCTTCTTCAACGACACAGCTCCACCCACTCCAAGCCAGAAGAAGCCAAGATGGCGTTGTCAATCCTTCTCCGAAAGCAGGAGATTCAAATCCAACAAGGAAAACCAGGATGGTGTTGTCAATTCTTCTCCAAAAGGCACAACTCTGGAATTCTTTCAGCTCCAACTCCAAAGTGGCCCAGCATCAGCAAAACTCACTCAATACAGCACACAGCAAGCACTTCAGACATCTCACATTGAAAATGGCAACACAGCAAACTCTCCTCAGTTCTCCAGATTTCCAAGCTTCACAGTTTCAAAATTAAACCAAGTTTTCAAGTACCAAATTTCCAAGACAGCTCACACAGGTCACAAGTTTCTCCAACATGTTTTCCCGGGCTCCTCACCAGCCAGGTTTGGGGATGGAAGCCCACAGCTTCCATTCACTGCCCCTCATGGCAGTGGCAGCTCTGAGCCTCCAACCTCTCTGCTGCTCCTCTCTGTACTTCCTTCTCGATTCTCTTCTCTGTCCCTTTCTTCTCTCTTCTAGTCTGTTCTCTACTCTTCTCTCTTCCCTTCTTTATCTCTGTCCCCTCCTTGATCCTTTAATCCTCTTTTCTCTTGAGAAGGCTTAACTTCCCTTCTCCAAATCTCCATCCATCAATGCTAACAATAGCCATTTTAATACATCAACACCAGTACTGGGGGCCACAGCCCCCTAACAAGAACAGCATTAAGAAGGAATCTTCTCCAGACATATTTCATAAATATATTTTAAAAGCTCTGTGTTTATGTATGTTAATCAAATCAGAACATTTTTTCTACCCAAGATAATGTTTAACACTCCTCAGTGTCTGTGGGTGAGGTTTCTTCATGGTTTCTCATGACTAAAGTAGATTAGAGAAGAAGGTGACTGAAAAGTCTGTCTATCCTGAAGTTCTGTGGACAAAATCTGGGAAATGCTTCCAGAGTGAACTCTGTCTCTCCTGTCACACCATCCAGAGTGAAAATGAAAATTCCAACATATCATTTCTCTTAAGAAGCCTGTGAAGGAGGAAGGCAGGGCTGTGCTTGTTTTTGGTCCATTAGGACAGTTAAACACTTACTAAATGTTTATTATGTGCTCCAAGCCATTGTCATACAGCTAACTTCATACCATCAGGGAAGTCACCAGGGTCCTGAGGCATAAGAGATTGGCCTGAAATCACACAGCTTGGGAACTGAAGGGGTGTGATTTAAACCCTGGCAGTCCAGATTCAGAGAAATGAATCTCTGAATCTGGACCTCTCAGCTCTTGACCAGTTAGCAAGAGCAAAAAAAATAAGTTGGTAGAAAATTGCGTCTTTTTTTTCCTTCCTTTGTTGCAGTCTGTATGAGTGAGCTCTTAAAAGTATTCAAAGAGTTGGAGAACCATACTCCTGAAAAAAAATATGGTAGCTTGTATCCTAAGTTTTCTTAAAAGGAAACATAATCTCATCCTATGTCCAGAAACTCCCAGACCTCTTCCCACCCTCAGTTCCCAACTCCTAGCACAGTCCACCAAAGGCTTTAGGAAACATTTAAAAATAATTTCAGGAAGGCATATGTGCCATGAAAAAGATCAAACACTGATAGATGGGAGATAAAGGGGGTGCCCCTGCATCTGTGGTTTGAGGGATTACCTGGGAACTTCCCCTGAAAAAACATTGCTTGAGCTGAAATGCAGAGTCTAAGAGGGGCATCTGTGTGTGATCTACACCCCACCCTCCAGGCAGTGGGAACAGCAAGAACAAAGAGTAGAAGACAGGCACACTGCTTTTGAAGAGTGACAGGAAGGCAACATGGAGCTGGGAGAGTGAGGGCATATTCCTACTCACTGAGGGCATAGCTAGAGGACAAGATGAAGTCACATAACACAAGGCCAGCTCAAGGTAAGATATTGGCAGTGGGATGGTTAAGTGGAATTCTGCCTGAAATGGGAAGCCAGTAGAGGTGGTGAGCAAAGAAATAACTTGCTCTTAAAAAACATCACTTTGGCTGCTGTGTGGTGAGAGGATTGAACATACGAAGCAAGACTGGAGGCAGAAAGCCGGGCACAGTGGTGCATGCCTGTAAGCTTCAGCCTACAAAGCAGCTGGGACTGAGGAATCTCAGTTCGAGTCCCGCTTGGGGCAATGTAGTGAGACCTGGTCCCAAAAACTAGCTGGGTGTGGTGGTGCGCGCCTGTAATCCCAGCTACCCGGGATTCTGAGGCTGGGAATTGCTTGAGTCTGTGGTACCCCGGGCAGTGTGAGCCTGTGGTTCCACAGGCAAAAATAGTGAGGCCTAGTTTAAAAAAAAAATATATATATATATATATATATATATATATATATATATATATTGAAGGCAGAAAACTATAGAGGTGGTTCAGGTGTAAGACATTTAAGACATTTCAGGCTTGGGCAAAGGGTGAGGCTGGCATTGGAGAGATTTGTCTAGGTACTGATAGGGGATGGAATGATATTGAACACAATTTTTGGTGAAAAATACTTGGGAGCACTGTGAATGAAGTCTGGTGTGAGGTGCTGAAGCATGGTGATTCTTTGGACCCTGAAAGAGCCAGGTGAACAGCTGCTGTGGGTGACAACCAAGTGGAAGAAGGATGCTACAAACAGAGACAGACAGAAGAAAAAAGGTTCTTGGAGAAAAAACAATAAAGTTATACCTAATGGGTGCCTGGCCAGGGCCTGAAACAAAGTGTGGGGACTGAGACCAGTGGCAGATGTTTCCTTTTGCATAGAGAGTATAGAGATACAGATATGCATCTTGAAGAAAAAAAAAATGGGGGTGTCCCAGAAGGTGTAAGACATTCACCAGAAGTTTTTAGTTTGAAAGAAAAGATCTGGATCCCTCAAGAGAGAAATGGTAGCTGAAGAAATTGACAAAAACTGTATTTTGCTAAAGAAAAAAAGAACAGAGATCTACAAAACTGAATTCTAGGTATGTGTACGCTAAAGAATGAAACTTAGAAAAACTGGCTAAGTCTCGATGGGTTTGAATTTCCTGCAGATGGAACTTTAGTCTCTTTGTTTGGTTAAAATCAAACACACCTGGTACAGAACTCTCATGGGGACTGTGGAGTGACTGAGATTTGGTAAAGGGAATTTGTAGTTTACTGACAACTGCTTTTGTCTTTCTCTTTTTATATCTTTTGGTTTTAAAGTAAATTTTGTCAGTTTTAAAAGAATCGTGATCTTTCCCACTGTGTGTGTCTGTGAGAGTGAAAGGACCTCCCTGGGTAGTGACCTGCAGCTCAGTTGAAGTTGCTGGATTAACTCCCTCTCCCACCCAGTTTCAGTATCATTTAATAGAGTTAAAACTTAGCCTTTACAAATTGCTCAGCTGAACAATGCTGGAAGATATAAAGTAGATTTAAAAAAGGGAAAATATAACATTGCCATGGAAACCAGGCCTTGGGTCCACATGACCGAAAGAGACAATAAAGAGTTTCTAGAAGAAGGGAAAGGGTACGTTCTATGTGAAAGGCCAGCCCTGCAGACCACAATAAACACCTGGTGTGAATGGGTGCTCCCAGTTAAGAAAGCATTGGAAACAGGTTAAAAGAGCCCCAAAAGAGAGCCCCAAATCTTCTTTTGGCACAAACAATCTTGTCCATCTTTTCCACTGTTACCTTGAAGATTTTGCAATAAACCTGCTTATTCTGTCCCTCATTCTGTCTTGGATGAATTCTTTTACCCCCACACAGTTGGAGGACAGTAGTGGGTTTTGAATCAGCTATTAATGTGGCAGCCACCATTAACATAGCTGATGTTATGCATTGGTTAATAACATTGTGTAACTGGGAAGCAAAATCTACTCCCTCTTTGTTTTAGTATTGTAAATTTCAAGGACTTGGCAATATTATGGAGATTGACTTTCTGACTTTATGGTTTCTGGGTCCAGGTGAACGAAGCTTAGGTTGACTATGCCAAAGTGTGCTTGATGGCCCTTCATTCAAATTAATAATCTTTTTTTCAGAAGGATAGAACAGGGAGGAAAAGGAAAAACAAGGCTGTTGTGGTGTAAGATGATGGACAGGGTTACCCTCCCAAAAGGGAGGGAAAACAAGGAGAACGGGATAAAAGGGACTTGGAAGAAAAACAAAGGGTCCACCATTTTGGGAAGATGGAGACTGGACTGTGGCTGCTGGGGTGACAGCCAATGCAACGAGGAAGAGTTGACGTTTGTTCGGTAGGCATCACCCGGGGCTGGTGAGAGATTTATCATTCTGGGTGCAGTCATAGGGTCACTCTCAGGGAGCAGAGTTGGGTTGCAGCAAGATAGCAAGTGGAAAGGCCATGAGGTTTGCTGTAGACAAATAATGGTCTAAGACAGTTAAACTCATGAGCCTTAGCATGTGTAAGCTGATGGTGTGTGCTAAAGGAGTCTAAAGAGCTTGGAGAGTTGAAATTTGTGTTGGGGCTTGTTTTATCTAGTTTGATTCAGATGTCTTTAGAGAGGCCATGAATGAGACTTGAGAAGAGGGACTTGGTATTGATTCCTGTTTTACCTTGGAGTTTTTCTACTGCCTAAAGTTGAGATGGATGCCAAAAGAGAAGAGGAACTGATAGGGGGCACTACCCCCTTGGGTGTCATTGTCTCCTGTTTAAGATTGCAGATTTCAAAGAAGATATGCTAAAATGTGAGAATGGTCTTAATTAGAATTTCCTTTCAGAAAGATACAAGGGAAAGGAAGAAGTAAAAAACAGGTTTTTTTTTCTTTGTAATTTAATAATTCAGGAGCTGTTCCTGGAAGGCGGGGAAACAAGGGTATATAGTGGGTTTTGAAACAAAGAGGGGGGATTTTGATTGGAATTCAGATTCAGATTCAGGTTTGGTTTCTGCCATTTTGTGGGATGAAAATGTGAACCATGAGCTTGGCCATGTGACCAAGGCCTGGGGCCTGCAGCCTTTGGCTGACCCAGGCTAGCAGCATGTATGCTAAAGGCAGTTAGGAATTTGCAGATTTGAACTCCGTGTTGGAGTTTGTTTTGCTGAGTTTGACTTGTGTCTGGAAGAGGCCATGCAAGAGTTAGATCTGAGAAGAAAGTGAACTTTGATGGGTCTGGTAGCCTGAAGTTTCTTCTACTACCTGGAGGACAAGGAAAAGATGGCGTGGAAGACAAGGAGGAGCACGTCAAAGGAGCAACCCGAGGAAGATGTCTTCGAGCATCTGGAGATGAACTCTGACTGGCTGATTTTGTGAGATCATCAGGACTGAGAGACTGAGGATTTTTAGACAATCTAGGAGAGGACTTTGGACAATGTTAAGAAAGGTTTTGGACAATGTTAAAGTAATCGGAGTTTTACTATGTTTCTTTTGTAGTAATTAGGAAATCACTTTGTTAAAAATAAACTAGTCTGCACTGATAGTCTTGCTTTGACTTGGAATTTTGGTTGAGAAGGCTGGGGATGGTGAAAAGAACCCAGCAAAGTTTAAAAGAGGGTAAACTGAGGCAAACTAGTTTAAAGTTTAAGCTGTGTTTCTAAGTTTTTCTTTTTAGGTCTGAAAGAGGGGAAGAAAGGGAGTGAAGCTGATAGCTGATGTTTGCATACCAATAGAAGGTGAACAGTGAAAATGTTAATGAATGGCTTGTACCCTGCTTCCTCGGTAGAAAAGTAGGCATTGGTGTATCTAGTTCAAGTAAAAGGTAAATGCTAATAAACGGCTTGGAGACTGCTTCCTAGGGAGAAGCAGGCATAGGTTTATGTGTTTCAGTGAAAGTCAAAAAGTCTCTATTTTCACCTGATTTCAGAACTACCACATCTTGGATCACATGTTTGGAGAAAGCTGAAATAAATGCCAGTGGAGGAAAAAGGAATACCCTGCTTTTGGAACATGCGCTTATAAACTCAGATTGATTGGACCTGTGTTGAGGTGACCAGAAGCCAAAGGACAGTTTAGTATATGTGGTGGGGTGACTGGGTTTTTCGTGTTTATTTTATAGTACATGTAATAGGGTAACTGGGGTTTGACATACTTATTTTGTAGTACATATGATTAGATAATTGGTGCTTACTTACTTAGTAATAAATAGTTTGATCACTTTAAGAGTTTGGTCTGGCTTTGGGATTGCATAGAAAGGCTATGGGTGGGGCTAGCAAGGGACAGGTCTAAGAAATCAGAAATAATTTTTTTTTCTTTCTCTAGTTTGGGAAGAGGACCCTGGGGCAAATAAGTAGCAGGTTTTTGTTTTTGTTTTTTTTTAAACTAGGTCTCGCTTTGTTTCCTGGGGAACCACAGGCTCATGTTGCCTGGGATACCATGGACTCAAGCGATCCCCAGCCTCAGCCACCCAGGTAGCTAGAATTACAGGCATGCACCACCATGCCCAGCTATTTTTTTTTTGACTAATTCTCACTATGTTGCCCCAGGTGGGTCTCAAAACCCTGGGAGGATCTCCAACCCATGGACTCAAGTGATTCCTAGCCTAGGCCTTGCTTCTATAGGCTGCTATTAAAGGCATGCACCACCTAAGTGCCAGGTATTTAAATAACAAAGGTAAGTTATGTGTGGGATCTTAAAGGTTAATACAGTCTTTTGCCCTTTTTGCATCAGATTAAAAGGTAAAAGTTTTTCTCTCATTTAGAAAGTAAAAAGGATTTTTTGTGAAGCCTTGTCCCCCTTCCCCCTTGTGATAACACCTCTGGCCAAAATGTTGATCCCATACACTCCCAACCCCCTAAAACAAGATTAGCACACATCCAAAATGTGTTTGCAAGGTTGCCTGAAGATTTGCTGCTGAAGATTTCTTGTAACCTTTCCAGAAGGGAAAGAGTCAGAAACTCCCCAGGAGCTAAGGCACCAGATTATTTTCTCTAATACCTTTGCTGTTCTGATCAGTTTTCACGCATAATAATTTCCCCATGACTTCAGTGGACCTGCAGTATATACAGAAATAGTTTTTATTATACATGGACATGGGGCAGGAATGCAATTTTTTTTTTTTTTTTTGGAGACTAGGTCTCGCTATTTTTCCCCATGGAACTGCAGGCTCATGTTGCCCGGGGTACCACAGACTCAAGCAAAACCCAGCCTCAGCTTCCCAGGTAGCTGGGATTACAGGCACGTGCCACCACATCTAGCTATATCTTTTTGGAACTAGGTCTCACTATGTGTCCCAGGGGGGACTCGAACCACGATACCTAGCCCCAGCTGCTTCTTAGGCTGAAGCTTACAGGCACCAGCCACCATGGCCGACTTTGAATGCAATTTTTAAGTATCATCTCTTGGTTAGAACCAGAACACTCTTCGCTTGTTGTTTTTATTCAGAAACAGTACCTGTTCTTTGGATAACTATGCACTTGGAGTCATCATCCCTCCCCCAGCATCAGTGAAACATGGAGCCTTTGATTTGTCACCACTGACCCTGCCCTGGTCCCAACATTTAAGGTCATTTATGTGCTTTCAGCACTATCTGACCATGTGTAATATTACACCCATAGACCTGCATGTGTGCCTCTGCCTCTAGTGGGCAAGTCCACCAGAAATCTAAACTGTTAGGCAAAGACACCCATTTTCTGACCATGAGAGCCAGTGTAGTCTGTATCCTGCAGAAGATGATGCTGTTAGAAGTTCTCAGATCACAGCTCTGGGCAGTCCTGTGACTCAGGAAAGCAGGCTATGAAATTTCAGCTGCCCCTCTTGTGTGTGGATTCCTTCACCAGACAAGCCAAGTCACTGCCATTGCAAAAAAGTTGAGCTTGTTTTGCACTCTAAAAACAAGAGGGGGAACTGTATCCAAAAGGTTCCCAAACTATTGTGAAATAATTCCTGAATCACTGATACAATAAAGCTTACTTTTGTTTTCAAGGAGCTTCAAACTTATAAACAGGTATTGAAACTGCAAATTGGCAGATCACCCTCAGAAGACACTCTGTTCTGAAAGTATTGATCATTCCCCTTGCTTACCAAAAAAAAAAAAAAAAAAAAATCCTTTGAAATACTTTTCCTATTTGCATTACCTCAAGTCCTCCATCTCAAATTTGCAACTCAGGATACTGTTACTTGATGATAATCCATTCCTGTATTCTGGTCAGAGTTTTCTTTTCCTTATGACACTGTCATATGTGGCCACTGTTGGGGTACCTCATTGAGCCCTAAGGCATGACTTAGCCACCACAGCTCCATGCTGGGAAGTGTGTTAATATTCCCTGTGATGCAATATAGAGATTAATCTTCTGACAGATAGTATAGAACAGCATTCAACAAACTAAGCTTTTGACCCAGAACTGGACTTTCTCCTATTTGGGGAATTAAAGTCTTATCAGAACACAGCCACATTCAACCACTTCATTTTAATTAACTATTCTCATGGTAAGTTCCAACATCCATCATATAACCTGCAAAGCTTAATACTCATCAGCATTTTATATATATATATATATATATATATATATATATAATCAACAGAAGGTTTAATAAAAATAAAGAATTATAGCTGAACAGATATCAATGAACAGTATTGGAATGACTTATTGTGTGTTTTGTGGGTCAGTCTGGCCTTGAAAATATCTGTTGGGAAAAAATATCCTTTGGGATCATGGCAATTGGAGTGCTGAGTTATGCTTCACAGAAGCTTCCGTCTGATAGGGGTGCTGTGGTGAAACTGGGGGGCCATGGCCCCTAGCATGATAGTGCTGCATTAAGAGAGGAGCCATTGTGCCCTGGTGGGAGGAGACTTGGAGAAGGGAGGCCAATTCTTCTTTCAAGAGGAGAAGAACGGAGATTTGGGGAGGGGAGGGCAGGAGAGGGAAGGGGAGGGGAGAAACTTGTGACCTGCAGAAGTTGACTTGGAAATGTGGTACTTGAAAACTTGCTTTATTTTGAAACTGTGAAGTTTGAAAATTGTCTGGAGACCTGAAGAGAACTTACTGTTTTGCTGTTTTCATTGTGAGAAGTCTGAAGTGGTTGTATAGAGTGCTGTTGTATAGAGTGAGCTTTGCTTGTTTCTGGCCACTTTAGAGTTGATGCTGAAAGAATGCAGGAACTGTGTCTTTTGAAGGAAGATCAACGACACCATTTTGGTTTCTTCATTGGATTTGAACCTCCCACTTTTGAAGGAGGATTGATGATGCCATCTTGGTTTCATTTGGCTTAACATGAATAGCTGTGCCTTTGGCAGAGGATCAATGAGACCATCTTGGTTCCTTCATCTGGCTTAAAGGTGGTACAGCCACCATCTTGTGGACACATGTGGCTTAGGACCCATGTGCAGCTTTTGAACTAGAGACTGAACTGGTTGGTAAAATAATCAAAGGTGGTCCATTGTAAGCTTAGTGAATTGTGCTTATTTCATCTTTCAATGAACAAACCTGTTTTTTTCTCTCATGATTAGTGTAATCTGGTTACTGCTCACATGGGCTTGTATGAACCTAAGAAAGAGCTGGGTTTAAAGGGCCAGCTGTTCCCGTTTTTAAGTTTAATTAAGTACTCTGATTTGCCTGTTTTGTTACCTGATTTCACTTTGGACTGTGCACACTCTGTGCACACTCTAAAATATCAAGCACATTATGTGTGTTCTCTTCACCCCATTGCACCAAGTCTTTCCTCTCAGTGAGCACCAATCAGTCAAGAATGGTTGTTCATCATTTTTTCCTGCTCTCTATTTTTAAAATGAGCAAAGTAACTTTTTTTTTAGGAAATCCTTCATTTGGAAAATAGTGTTTATTTTATGGACTTCAGAACACCAAATTAGATTAATTCTATTTCTTGGGTTGCATATTGTTCTCAGCATTATCCATGCATAATATGTTTTTATTTATAAAACTTAGAACTTTGCCAATCAACTATGTCTAACCACCATATTTCCTCCCACCAATGCACCAGTCTGATCCAGTCAAAGGTGAAACTCACATGGATTTCAAGAACCTTAAAGTTCATCAGTTATCTTTTATTGTTCATTTTATTTTCATATAGTTTTGTATGTATATGCATGTTGAATTCATTTAATCATTATAAATTTTTAGAAAGTTTCAGGCTATATGTAATTTGAAGGCACTCAACATTTTCACTTATGCTCTGATTTGTCTACTCTGCTGCAGAGAAGACAAATTTGTAGTTAATTTCATTTTATTGTTGCATAAAACTCCACTGGGTAAATGCACCAAGGTTTAGTGATCTACTCTTTCCTTCATGAACATGTAAGTTTGTGAAATAACAGAAAATATATATTGGTCTCTGCTCCCCTCCCATCTCATTCCGGCCAGAGCTCCCAAACCTTTGATGTTTCTTAAGAGCATTAGATGTGTCTCTTATCCCAACATTTACCTTTGACCTCACCCCTGACACAGGACTTCTGAAAATCTTGTACATTTCTAAGTGATAAGAATATCTGCAGCATCTTTTGTTCCTCTGAGGCAACTCTGGGTGGATTCCTGAATGGGAGCAGGTCATCAGAGAGAACAAGCCATGCTTAGTAGCTCACAGGTATCAGTTCCAGCCCTCATTCTCTAAAAGAGGATTCTTATTAGAGAAAACCCCCCAGAATCCTAATAGTGCAGGGTTTGACTTGCTTTTAGGCAGGACATGTCTTATCTTCGAGGGAATTTGTTGCCAGAGCTGTGGATCCAGGGGTACGGGTTTGAGAGCTGATGGTAGAGAATGAAGAGAGAGTAGCTGGGGTCTCAAGTATCTCAGAAGCTCAGCAAAAAAAATTATTTTTTTTCAGTGTTCATTGAATACTGTTTTTCCTAAAGGACTGGCTATTTGCCAAAGCAGGTATTCATAGCATGCATGAAAGCAAACCAGTTATGTCTTTGATTTTATTCTTGACACTTAATATATGGCCTGATTGTGACCTGAGTCATTTGTTTCTTAATAGGGTACAAGAATTGTCCCCAGTTCCCGGATGTTCCTTTCAGAACACACAGTTGAGGCTTGCCTACAGTTGATTTATGAGCCTGTGTTCTCTGAGGCCTGTCTTCAGAGAAAGGAGTCTTGCATGCAAAGACTTCAGAGCTGGTATATAATGCTTTTTTAGGAATTGGGTATTGGGTTCAGCATTCATTTTCCCAAGGAGCTCACCAATTCCTTTAGGTGTTTCCACTCTCAGTAAGCCAGTTAGAACAGAGTTTTAACTACTTGGCACATAACAGCCTGCATGAGATTCCAGGGAATTATGCTAAGTGAAAAAGTTTCCTTATCGTCTGATTCTATTTATATAGCATTCTTTAAATAATAAAACTGAAGTGGAGAACAGAGTAGTGGAAGCTAGAGGTTAAGAAGTGAATGGGAGTGATGGGGAATGGGTGTAATTGTAAAAGGGAAATGGGAGGAATTGTGGTATGATGCTCCATTTGGCAAACCTATAGAGTAATGACACTCCTGTAATTTTTCAAAATGGCACCATTGAAAGAACACTGGAGCAAGGGCATGTGGGTCTTTCTGTATAAATTCTTACAACTGCATGTGAATCTTCAATGGCACAAAAGTTCTAATTTTTAAGTGACACAAACATTATAAGAACTTCAAATTTCAGTACCCATGAGAAAAGAAGTGTGAGAAATATTCATGCTACAGTGTATCATGAATACTGTTGCTTTTAGGCTTCCTGAGAGATCATATGGTCTGCAAAGCCAGTATTATTTATCATTGACCCCTTTACAAGAAAAATGTTGTGACCCTAGATCTAAACACCAAGGGGCATAAAAAAATATGCATAGAAACAACTGCCAAACTGATCGATTTTTATGGGTAATGGGGGCAAAAAACTCACTAGAGTGGACTGAAAAGAAACAAAAAAACAAATATTTCCTCAAAGGGGTCGATGATGCCACAGGTGATCTCATGGCTGGTCTCCTTCAAGTTAGTTCTGATTGATGCCTATTGTCTCAAATGGTCTTAGAAAAGTCAGGTCTGATGATAACTTACAAAGCCTACCTACTTATGCCCTCTCCATTGTTAAGCCCAACAGAAGACATTCCTCAATCTTATTATCAGTGTCAGTTGGCTGGTCTTTGCTTCCTTCTCCTCACAAGACTACCAGGATCCCTCTTATTTCCCACCCCCATTATCTGTTGGCTTTTTTCAGTATCCTTTGAGGACTCTTCTCTCTGCCTGACTTCTTAAATTTTTTCAATATATATATTCTTACATTGTTGTATACCCCAAGGTTCTCCAATTACAAAGTCATCTGTGAACCATCATTTTGATCTCTTGTGCTCATCCCACCCCTGATTTTGCCCTCCCTCCCCCTTTCTTGCTGTATGCTTCAGTTCTGCTATTAGTTTGTTAATTTTAACTTTTTCTTGTCTTTTTATTTTTTTTCCATACATCCCACATATAAGTGAGGCCATCCAGGATTTTTTTTTTGTTTGTTTCTGGCTTATTTCAGCTAGCATGATTTCTTCTAGTTCCATCCATGTTGCTGCAAAAGATGTGCATTTATCTTTTTTGATTGCTGAATTATATTCCATTGTGTAAATATACCACAACTTTTTGATCCATTTGTCTGTTTGGGAGCATTTGAGTTGTTTACATATTGTGACTCTGTCTGTCCTTCTAACACTGGGACTTTGTAGCTCAGTCCTCCATTCCCACTTCCATTTGTACTTAATGTCCTTTAGGATCTCATTAGTCTAACAAATTTTAAATATTTTCTGCAGGTTGAGCATTTCCAAACATACATTCCAATGTGCACATTACTACCAAGCATTAACTACAGCTCACTATTTCTACAGAATTGTTAATAGACATATCAAACTTAACACAGGCAAAACAGAATTGACCTCCCATACCCACTTCTTCCCATTCAAAAAACAACAGTAAAACCCAAACTATTCACCCCCTCTCAGGCAGGTCAGCCTATCATTCTGCAGGCTACTTGATCCAAGATTTTTCTGAAGTACTTACTTCCCTATCTCTCCCAGCATTCAATGTAGATGTTGCTCAGTGGACATTTTTCCTGTGTGTGTAGGTTAAATAATTGCTAGAATAAGCAAAATCAATTTCTATAGAACATGGGAACAAAGTCTGGTTGGAGTGGATTTAAGAGAAAAAGGAAAATGAAATTGTTCTGCAAAGAGTTAAAAATACTCTTTATAAGATCACTAATGAGTATAATAATGTCATGTCCAGTTTTATCTATGATAGTTCTGGTTAGTTTCTTGTCTCATGATGCTTAATAGCCTCCCTTTGTGGTTTTAGATGAATCTAGATGACAAAAATTTATGTCCAGACTTTCCAAATCTTGTTGAGTCTTTCTTCAAAATATATCCAGGATGTAAATACTTCTTGCTGTGTACCATCATCTATTCTCACATGTGTTACACTTTGTCTCTAAACGTTGATCCTCCAAGCTGGTGAGAAGCAGTGAGTTCTGATCACCATTCTACAGACACAGACACAGGAGGAACAGGTCACCATTCCTTCTAATTCGTAGTTTCTCTCCTTTTTCCCAGCCGCCATCTACATCTGGTCCCTCTCCTTTTACTTTGAGAATTTGAGGATGTATCTCTTCTTCTCTTAGTTTTCCATTAAGGGAATACAACTGCCAAAGTACCTAGGATGATCTTGACCTAGGGTAATGAGTCCAATAAACATCTTTAGCAAATTGGGGAGGGGTGCAGTCTCATAACTTCATCTATTTCCAAAATTATTCAGCACCTTCACCTGGAACTCTTACTACTAACTGAAGATGGGCCATACTAAGGAGTCAAGTAATGTTCCCCAAGATTAAGGAGTTTATCTTGAAGGAGGGAGAGGTAGGTAGTTAAAATATATATAAATCAGGAGATGACAGGTGCCATTAGTGATGAGGTTATGATGAAATCTTGGTGTTCAACAAGCAGTGTCCTTGGGTTATCTCTGAGAAAAGTTTTAGCAGAGTTCCTCTTCCATGGGCACTCAGCAAGTTTACTAAGGAAAAGATGTTTTCATAGACACAAGGAAGCAAAGACCTTTTTTTTGTATTTTTAAAAGGACAGGTTCCATATTTTGAAAGATAAAGAGACCTCTACATAGACACAGGCAGGCAGCCTAGGGACTTGAGCTGCATTTTGCCAGCCAGTAGTTGTTCTTACTTGGAGTTATTTGGGGACATACATACCTTTGTGCACCAACAGTCTCCATTTCTATAGGATTTCCCACAGCCTTACTGCTAAAGACATTGCAGTTCCATGGTGGTTTTAATGACTATGGCAATCATTTCTATCCCCACCTCCTGTTTCTCATTGTGTGAAGCTCCTTTCCAAATTTTCTACACAGCCTCCATCACTACTGGAATAGAGGGAAGACATAGTTCAGGCTTACAGTTGCTATAAAGAAACTTTTGAAGGTGAAAAGATCACATTGTTTGAAACCCAAGATGGGAGAGGAGTTAACTAAGCAAAAGTAGTAGGGGAACAGCATTGTAGGAAAATCTATGTGCAAATATTTAGGTGCAAAGTGTGGTTCAATTGAGATGGAACACAGTATACGTGACATCTTTAGAATGTAATATGCTGGAGAAGTAAGCAAGTAAGTCTATAAGAGCTTAAGAACTAGCTCCTCCTCTAGAATGAAACAGGGTGAAAAGAAGGGACTTACAGGCCTGTTTCTCTCTCCAAAGCAGTTCCTTCGCATCCCCCCCCCCCTTTTAACCAAAATATCAAACCAAGACTATCAGTCTGCTTCTCTCTGCTTTCAGCTCCAAAAACTGCAGAAAAGAAAAACTTTAAAACACAGTTTAAACTTTCCACTCGTGGATTCTTACCACCATCCCCAGCCTTCTCAACCAAAATACCAAATCAATGCAAGACTATCAGTGCAGTGCAGACTAATTTATTTTTAACAGTGATTTCTAATTATCCTAATAACTACAAAAGAAACATGTAAGACTCAGAATACCTTAACATTGTCTAAAACCTTTTTCAGTATTGTCCAAAGTCCTTTCCCAGATTGCCCCAAATATCCTCAGTCTCTCAGTTCTAATCCTCTCACCAGTGTCCAGTCAGAGTCCATCTCCAGACGCTTGAAGACATGTTTTTTTGGCTGCTCCCTTGACTTGCTCCTCCTGTCTTCCACGCTTGTCTTCTCCTTGTCACCTTCAGGTAGCAGGAACTCCATGGTGCCGAATTAGCAAAGTTCACTTTCTTCTCAGGCCTAACTTTTGCACGGCCTCTTTCAGACACAAGTCAAACGCAGCAAAACAAACTCCAACAAGGAGTTCAAATCTGCAAACTCCTTAACTGCACTCAGCACACATGCTGCCAGCCTGGGCCAGCCAAGGGTGCAGGCCCTCGGTGGCCACATGGCCAAGCTCACATGGCTCACATCTTTACAAGATGGCCGATTCCCATCTCTCCTCTCTCTCTATCCTCTTTCCATATTGGAATCCCAATCCAATCTAATCGAATCCTTCTCTTTGTTTGCACACCCTTTATATACCCTGATTTCCCACCTTCCAGGAAATCTGTTTCACTTTGACTATTTCACTTCTTTCTTCCCCCTGCATCCTCCTGAAGGGAAATTCCAGCTAAGGTCATTCTCCCATTTTAACATTACCTGTCCTTGAAATCTGCAATCTTAAACAGGAGACAATGGGGGGGGGGGCACACCTTATCAGACATACTTTGCTTATTTGGTAACAGGAATTAAATCACTGACTGAACTGTTACTGATACATGATGAATAAAGGAAGCATGATGACCTCAAATGGGCTGGAACACAGTGACTTAAGAAATGCAGTTTAGGGGTCTAGCTAAGAAACTCATGACTGACTAACTCAGTTTACTGGTATGCAGCCCAGTTTCTCCTTGAATAGTCTTCATTCTATTTCCCATCATGTCAGGCCATGTACTACCACCAGTGATAGCCCAGCCAGAACACCAGATCATATAAAGGGGATCAAATGCTTTACTAGGGGCACTCAGTAGTGGGATGTGAATTCACTGAGTCAGTACCAGTACTGACAAACCTGCCTCTTGCCAGCCCTGGTGTCCTCATTCCCTTAGTGCCAGCTTTCTTCCTATTTAACTTACTAAACCAAAGCACAATAATTTCTAGCAATATTAGGAAATCTCTGCAAAATCAGATGTGGTCAGTGTTTCTCTTTGTATTGAAAGGTTATTTAAAGAATGAAAAGGGAGTTGGTAATTAAATTTGACAGTGAATCATTTAGAGAATTAGTGCCTTCTTAAAATTATAACACAAGCGGGAAGGAGTGTATTACATGATATAGCAAAGGTAATAGATAACAATATCATGTAGTTAACATTGTAATGATGTGATATAATAAAAATGACTTTAAAATAGTCTTTTCTTCAAAGAAATAGCATCAAAAAAAGGCATCAGCAGCAAAAATGTAGCTGGCAGTATTTCAGCCTTCACATAGGCTGCTATTTACTGGAAACTGAACTGTCTAAAATTAATGAAGGATTCAAAACTGAGTCTGTTAAGGCAGGACCATGTGCACCTGCACTGGCTAAGCTTACAGGAAGCTGCCCGAAATCACAATGAAATTTGTTTCAAACAGCCGTTCCCTACTTCCTCTTAAACCTAGTAAAAGTTGACCTTCCTTTTGCTTCCGCTAATGGTGGGCTAATGGCGGGTGGTCGCCACAGTTTGCTTGTCGTAAATTGCAATCCTTTTGCTATTCCTAAACACCCTGAATTTGACAAGTTAAAGGTCTTACAATTTCAGTTCACAGTTGACAGCAAGAACGTTCCTGTATTTTCACAAGAAATTTAAGCCACGCCCCCAAATTTAACTATTCCACCTTCTACTGGAAATCGAAACCAAGCTCAAACTCATGTGAAATGACAACCTATTTGAGAGCAATTTCTTAGTACTGCTTTCTATAACATGTCATGAAATGAGAATTTCCACGACCTTGAGGTGAAGGGTAGGGAGAAGGCTGGTGTTCCCGAAATCATCTTCCACCACTAAGAATTTAAGAGCTTAGTCTACATGGAATGTCTACTAAAATTTATAGCTTAAATTTCAGAGCAGTTCTTGCATTCTAAGAACGCTCTGACCGGTGAGAACACTGGTCTCTCTTTTTTTTTTATTTATTAAATAACATATATATATATGTGTGTATCTTAAAGCAACCCACGCACCATCTTGCTCAGCCTGTTTTGTGTCTTTTTAAAAAGCTCAGTGGAAAAATTAAAAGGAAACCACCAGGCGGCGCTGTGCTTCCGAAGCTCTGCCCGGGTCGAAAGGCGAGGAGAGTAAGTGTGAACTGCTGGGCACCCGTAGCTCAGCGTCGGGGCGGTACCGGAAGTCAGTGTGCGAAGGAACTTCCTGTCCGTCAGGCCATCTCCAGCGATTCCGGCGCGGCGGCCGGGGAGCGAGTGCTGGGAGAGAAGCCGGGGAGCATGGAGCCAGCGAGCGATGCCCCGAAGGTGGGCAAGTTCGTGGTGGTCGGCGGCGGCATCGCCGGGGTCACCTGTGCCGAGCAGGTAGGGCTGGCGCTCCCGCGGCTCCGCCTCTTCGACTCGGGGCTCTCCTCCGCTCCCCCATTTCCTTGCTCCCAGGTGTACAGCACCCCGTCATCGGCTCTGCTCAGGCTTGGTGAGGAGGGTGGCGAGATTGTTATTGGGCGGCGGCCGCGTGGGGGAACCCAGGCTTCCTGAACCAGATCCTGGGAATAGGGTCAGTAGAGACGTGAGGGCTTAGAACTCTAGATGAGCTGATTGGCTTCAGCTCCCATTGGTGCTAAGCCCTAGTTTGAGGCAACTAAAAGGTAAAACAGCCTTCACGTAAGTTTCCTATACTCGCAGAAATGAGGACATGTCGCCACTAGCAATATTTTATGAAACAGTCAGCAAGAGGTTAAATGCAGCTCGTCAATGAAACCATCTAGGTTTGTTTGTTTCGTTGACATTAAAAAAGCCTAAGCAATCGCTGCTATCATAAGAGTGCAAGCAATTCAGGATTTTTTTTTTTTTAAGTCTTACTGAAATAACATTGAGTATGTTTCAGGGGTGCATCGTTATAAATCCACATCTGTGTACACTGCATTAAGTTCACCCATTCTTTAACTTTTAATCTTTGGATATGTATTTTCTATTCACTCAGCAAATAAACTCTTAGGTATTAAGCTAGGGACTGATTAGTCAAATATAAACAGAGCATGGTACTTCCTTATTAGGGACTCACCTCTAGTGGAAAAGAGATGTAAATAAGCCATTTCTTCGGTGGTGTGTTTGCCATCTTAGACTTTCCTGTGGAGTTGCCAGGGAATGACTTAGGGTGGAGTTACTAAAAAAGGGTATCTGTCTACAGCAAAAGCCATCCCAAAGGTATAATGGTAGGTGGAAAGTATGGCAGCGTCTGTAATATAGCGAAGCTTAAACCACAGGCAACTTGGAGAAACTGACAAGAGATGAGTCCGAGATTGACAGAGACTAGATACAAGGTCTTAGAAGGCTGAAAATTTCACAACTTAACGTCTAATCAAATGATTTCCAGCTGTGAAGTATTAGGATCAAATGAGAAAATGAGAAATCATTAGTTGCATATTTGGGGGCAGAGACACCTAGCTAATGTGAGACTGGGAGATAAATTTAAAAGTGATTTTGGTAGCATAACTTTTTGAGAGCCTGATCTAGCAAATAGAAACAGAAAGAAGGGTTGTATAGACAAAAGAAAGATAGGAAACATGATTGTCAACCATTAGTTAGTTTGGATAAGAAGCTGGTAGGGCTTCCTGAATATAAAGGTGATTGAGCATGCAGTTAAGTGTTGTCAAGAAATTTAAAATGAAGAGGAGAGAGGTGGCTAGAGGAAAATGACTTAACCCCCAGCAAGTTAAACCTCAAACTGTTGTCAAAATAATACTGAAAAGACTTTGTCTTCTCCATTTTATATCTGGTTGGGCATTTGGAAGGGACAGAAAAGGAGTTCCCTAAAGCTTTGGGAAAGTCGGGCTAAGATGCTAAATGTTTAATATTGAGGATTTGCTGTGATTTCATCCCACTGAAGGCAAATAAAACATCTGGAATATGGTTTGTTAATTATGAAAATAGTATCTTATCCTCTGTGTGAGAACTAAACTGACAAAAGCATTTAAATAATCCTATCACTTCTTGTGCAGGAGGTCTTTATTTGTCTTTACTGTAGTTTGTCAACATTAAGTTGAACACTACTCATCGTTATCCCATACATATGAAGATGACCCAGAGTAATGGAGACTTTAGATGAGGAACAGGGAATTTTAAGTTTTTTGAGTTAATGACATTATTAAAATAGCATTGCACCTATTTTATTTCCCATGCCATGTATACTAATACCTGACATCATTTTTCATATTTTTCTTTCATACTTAAATAAGTTGGCTGTTCAGTTTCCATCAGAAGATATTCTCTTGGTAACAGCTTCTCCAGTTATTAAAGCAGTTACAAATTTCAAGCAGGTAAGAACCTTTATATTGCTCTCCTAATACTAATTTTCTTACCAAAAGAAAATGTAGTAACTTGTGTAGAAATTGCTTGAAGTAACACATATTCTTTTGCTAGTTCTTTTTTAATTAAAAGCCCAAAGTTTAGAATTATTTATATACCAAAAGGACTCAAAATGATACTGAGTTTCTCATCTTTCCTACCCAACATTTTTTTTCCACTCAAATCACTTTTCAGAAAATCTAAATAACATTCTTTTGAAGATGCAGTGCAAATAAATATGAATGCAAATGTATATATGTGTGTCTTTGTAAATATGTATTTTCAAATCAGAATAAAAGTCTTCTAAATTGAGTTTGTACATGCAGATAATTATAGTTTCAGATGAGTAGTAAGCATTGCTGAAAACTTCATGGTTCCATGAATTTGTTACATTATGATATTTTAGAAGATCATTTGAGTCACAGTATCATAGAAAGGGGAACCTACAAATATTTTAGCCCTGTTCTTTACCTGCTAAAAAAGTCCTGAGCTAATATTCTAGTATACATATATTTATAAAATGTATGAATGCACTGTTCTACTACTATGAATATTATAATGCCAGAAATAAACTTAAAAATGAAAAGCAAATCTTTCCACATTTCAGTAGACTACTACCATAGGTTTTGACTTAATGCAAGTTTTCTCCTTTAGTACTCTGATAATAGAATATACCTTTCTCATGTTAGAAACCTCCAGAACCAAAGGTCAGTTCATGCCCTGTGTTACTCCTTTTTATCTGCTTAGTAGATTATAAAGGATAGCTTCATCCAATAGCCTAGTATGTAGGTGTAACCAAGAGCAATGGGGTTGAAAGAGCCTAAGCGCACATTTACTGTTCAGCTCTTAAAAAGTAAACTATATAAGACTCTTTGTGTGTGGGGTGTGTGTATGTGTACTGCTATAGTCTGAGGGCACACACATTAAAGTGCAGGGCTAGGTCTTACAAGTGTCCTTCCAGGAGACTTAATTCACCATAATGATCCAGAATTGTAAGCCTTTACTTCAGTTTTTGCCAATTTTTGTAGAATAGTTCCAGACCTAATTGTAATTTACTAACTTCATGATCTTGGAAAATCTGTGTCTGAGTTCCTGCACCTGTAATGTTGGGACAATACCTGCCTTGTTTAACAAAACTGAATTTGCTGGGTGGGTTGGCACACACCTGTTGTCCAAGCAGTGGGAGGCAAGACACTTGGAATTGCTTGAGTTCCCGGGTTCGAGACTGCCCTGGGCAACCTAGCAAGACTTAGTCTTGAAAAGTCAGCCAGGCATGGTGGTGGGCACCTGAATCAGAACTACTTGGGAGACTGAAGCTGGGGATTACTTGAGTCCGTGGTACCCCAGGCAGCATAGCAAGACCAAGTCTCAAAAAAAAAAAGACTGAATTTAAGAATTACTAATATATGTGAAAGTGTATTGAACATTAAAAAATGTCAATTCTTAGTATTCATGTGGAAAGAATTGCATCCTTTTTATCATGTATTGAGCATCTATATTACATATAAATGAATGTGGTAGCCCCTGCATACAGCCATTAAAAATACAGAACAGACAACAAAAAATAACCAGTAGTTGTCTGTTGAGTGGAGGGAAATACAGATTTGGAAAGCTGTTGATGCAGGGCTGAGACTTGTATTTTATATGATATATTATTTATTCAGAGCATGTATTCTTGGCTTTATAAATTTTAAAGGGCAAAAAAGGATGAATAAAAGCTCATGTTATTTATAGAGTACTTCCTATGTAACAAGCACCCTGAGAATTAGATTCTTCTATTGCCCTCACTTTAAAGAAGGGGTGAGTGAGATACAGTGAGATCAGTTTTTGAGGTTCATAAATTCAGTCTTTAAAAGGAGACATTTTGACTCAGGAGCCTTCATGGTTAACAAGAAGTGCTTTCTCAGAGTGATCACTTTCTTTTGGGGCAACAAACATGCAGGACATAGTTATCACACAATATGCTAATTCCCCCCTTAGAGTCTAGAAGCGTTGAGGTCTTATTCCGATATATTTAAACATATTGTGAATGAGTGCCAGAGTCTGCCTTTGTAAATCAGGGAAGACTTTATGTAAGTGGTGCGCTGAAACTGTGACTTAAGAGTGTTCATAAGAGGTTGAATGGAGGCAGCCATGTATCGTGAGTATAAAAGCATATGATTACATCGTATGCGCTATAACTGGCACCAGTTATTAATGGGATGTGAAGTGTGGGGTTGTCTAGTAGCAGTGCCCACATCTTGACTAAATTTAAAGCCAAGTTCAATAGGTAATGTCTAATTTTGAATTGCTAAGCTGCTGGAGTATTTTGAGCAGATCCAGAACCCTGAATTGGCACTAAGTTTAGTTCTATGGTGGTCTTTGTGTCATGGGTACGGGGTGCAGTTTCCCAGCAGTTACCATGACAAGGAGAGCCCCGTGGTGGTATCCTGTGGAATACTAACTTTTATCGGCATGCCATCAGAAAGGAGAACCTGAAAATGGCCACCCCTCTTATTAGTCTTCGTTCTTGAAAGAAAATGATGAAAAAGCAGTAATCGTGGTGCCCAGAAAGGCAAAGGTTTCAGTTAAGAGCGGTGGTTAGTGTATTGGGTCCTGTGTGCTCTGATTAAATACTGACTCAGAAGTATGCATTTCTAGGAGGAGTTCCTAGACGATGGTGGGGTACTGTGAAGCCTTTGGTGGTGGGTGAGGTGTGGTGACAGGCATCTGAAGAGGTGTGAGACCCCCTAGTCATAATAGTGTTGCAGGCTCACTTTGCCTCAATAAAAAAAGTACATATTGATGACTGAGACTATACTACTTAGAGAAATTTATGGAAGGAACTAATATATAGTAAGCAAACTTTTCTCTTTTGAAAATAGACTGCAAAAAGGAAAAAGGGTGGCAGCAAAAATTGAGCTTTATATTTTTAAGGTGGACAACACCTTATACCTCTTGAGATTAAGAAACCAGTGGGGAAGGCTGCAGGTGAAGGACAAGGAATGGATAAAAACAAAAGCATCCCGAGAAGGTGAGAGACCATAAATATGGAGCACAAGGTGAAGGGATTCATTTTGAAAAGGTGGGCTGGGCACGGTGGCTCGTGCTTCTAAACTTCAGCCTATGAAGCGGTCAGGGCTAGGGATTGCAGTTCGAGTCCCACCTGGGGCCTGTAGCGAGACCTAGTTCCAAAAAAATAGCTGGGCATGGTGGCACACACCTGTCATCCCAGCTACCTGGGAAGCTGAGACTGGTGATGGCTTGAGTCCGTGGTACCCCGGGCAACGAGAGCCTGCGGTTCCATGGGCAAAAAATAGCGAGACCTGGTCTAAAAAAAAAAAAAAGGTGGAAGGTGTACTGTCAGTGGAAAAAGCGCAGTAGGAATGCCAGTATCTTGAGCCTGGTGGGATTGGGGAGGGGATGGATTGCAATTTGTGCTGAGAAGGAAGAAGGTAGAATTTGTTTGGGGTCTGTGAGGATAGAGAAAGTTTAGGTGAATATGAATGACGTCCCTGGCCATGCTCACTGGACTAACCTTGGCATGGAGGGTCCATGAGGGATCTCTGTGCTCTTCACTACCCTGCACACAGGTAGTACAATAAGGACAGTAAAACACTTGTTAATCTTCTAAATCTCTTGTAGTGCTCATCTTTTTTTTTCTATATCTCAGAGCGATGAGGTTGGAGGATGAGGAAAGAGAGTACTCTGCATACCACACTGCAAAGTAGTGATATCCCTGCTGGATTGCAGGGTAACTACTGTTTTCACAGAATATCAGTTCCACTGGAAACAGACTTTGGGTGTATTTGGAAGCTGGATGAAGTGAGCCTGTCACTTCAAGGAAAGCAACTGACTGTATTTTTTGTCAGTATAACAGAATTAGAATTTAAGCAAAAGTGAGGATTTTAGAAAACAACATCTTCATTGTGAGCCTCATGGTACTTAATTTCTTGATGAGGTGGTTGTTAAGAATAATCAGTGTCATTGTTTGATACTGTAGTGATAGGAAATGTCTTTGTACCCCATGTGTGGTGTTCCCAAACACAAACACCAGCATCAGGTCTCACGGTACACCTGACCTTTAATGACCACACCTGTCACACAGGTGGTATACCATCTCTAACAAGGTTGCCCATCTATGCAAAGCCAGTCAGCCTTGTTGTATTCCAGCCCAAACAGTGACCACTCCAGTCTGACCACCGGGGCCAATGTGCAACTTGAAGGCCAGTCATTCCAGAGGTTTGCAAAAATGTAGAACAGTACCATTCTCATCTAATTTGTTTTTTTCATTAAGATATATGGTGACCTGTGGGGACACGAGGTGAAGGGTGGGTGAGTTTTCAGGGTGGGGTACCTGAGACTGCCTTCAATGAGCTGACAATATTTTCCTCATATGATAGGGACCCACCACTAGTGGTGCTGTTTGCTAGGAGCATGACAGGATTATGAAAATATGGTCAAGTGGGGTCAGAAAACTTGGGGTGGTTCAAGTAGGAGACCAGGTTAGGCTACAGATGAGGGAGGTTTAGGAAGGCCTCCCTCAGCTCCTGCCATTGTAAACCCTGGTCTATGATAATGAGAACACTACAATCTTGAGTTCACAGTCTGGGAACCAGGTGATGGAGTGTGCTCTGAGTTTAGACTAAGCCTAGGCCCAGTGTCAGGGGGTGGGGTGAGGGTGAGAGAGAGAGAATACTTAGACTTTTCATCATTTTATTTTTTAGTCTTGTAAATGAGTTGAGCTCATTTATAAGCAAAGCTCCCTGGGGTGGGGATGGAGGTGGGGGGACCTCAGTCATTTGTGGGAAATGTAATGAGGTCCTAAGACCAAAACATTTGAGAACTACTAGGACCATATGGATTTTCCGGCATTGTTTAGCAACCAAGGACACTCTACAAGGTATGGTTATTTCTTTTCTAATTGTTGTTATAAGGATTAGGGACAGCTGGTCATTGAGCCCTGTTTGGGAGTTGAGGGCAGTTAATCGTTAGGGATAAGAACAAATGATCCACCATAGTCTAACCCAGATATGAAGGAAAGTGTATCCAAGAGGATGCCGTTGATTTTGGAGAATAGGAAAGGAGAGTTGAAAGACTATACCACAGTCAGGTTAGCTAATAAGTGGAGAAAAGGCCAGGAGGATAAGGAAATTAGGTGCACTGTTTGACTAAGGTATATAGAAATAAAGTCTTAACTTTCATTTTATAGGCCAGGAAACTGAGCTCCATGACCTAGCTGACTACCCCTCAGGGGGTTGAACTAGTATTTGAGTTCAAGTCTTCAAGTGCAGATTCCAGAAGTCTAACTAACCACTGCAGAGAACACAGGAGACAGACTTTCTTGTTTTATAAACATGAAATAAGTATAATATAATTCATCACTTGACATCATCAATATATTCTTAGAAACTTGACTTTAAATGCAGCCATGGACAATGAGAATAGGTCCTCTAATAATGGCATTTCCTGGATTATTTTTTCTTACTTGCATTTGAATGGGACCCTGTGGAGTAAGCTGTTACTTGATTACCTACCTGCTGTAGGGTATAAAAGCAAATGAAAGTGCTTTTATTTAAAAATTATGAAAAGAAATTTTCAAGGATGTGTTTGTTTGTTTGTTTTATCTCTTTGTTCTAATGCAGGTTTCTAAAACACTGGAAGAATTTGATGTTGAAGAACAACTAAGTACCATGTTAGAAAATCGCTTTCCCAACATTAAAGTTATAGAATCTGGTGTAAAGCAACTGAAGAGTGAAGAACATGTAAGAGAATTTTTTATAAATGATGTTTCTTTTGCTAAGTCTTTGAAAAATTTTGCTTATCTTCCTTTGGCCCCAACTCTACCTCCACTAGCACCAAAGTCCATACCATGCACTGTTCATTTATATTGTTATTCATTACTAGAAACATTTGCCTTGTTGTTTGTCTGTTGGATTTACATTATTAGTTGGTTCGGCATTTTAGGTTTCAGTTTCAGATTAGCATTAATATTTTTATTAGCGCTAGAACTGGGATACAATAGCAGTAATACTGGAACTCCCAGGAACAGTTGGTGTTGTTGAAAGTACACGCAGACACAATTACATGGGCAGTAAAAGGCATTGCCATTGACAGGTTACAGATGACATGCTGGGAAAATTTGGGGGGGGCATATAACAATGTAAGAAGGACATAAATGGGGTTTGTGGAATAGTGAGGCTGTCAAAGGGACTAGGAGAAGAGAAGTAAGGAGACTGGCAGACAAGGCCAGAGAAAGAGGTAGATTGTGGAAAGCTTTCTGTCCCATATTAAGAAATTTAGTCTATTTTATAATCAAAGGAGACACAATAAAGAGATTTAAGGTGGATGATGAGATAGACGTTCTTATGGGACGATAAATCTGCCATCAGTGACAGGAATGACATGGGGTGGGATGAGTAGCGATGCATTAGTTCAAAATGATGTAAGACCTGCCTGGACCAAGAAGAGGACAATGTTGAAAAGAATGGCCTGGCTGTGAGTGAGATTCCTACTGCTTACTCAGGAGGACTCAGTAATCTATGAGAGGGGACAGAGAACAGGACTTGAAGGAAAGGGATATGGTTTACAGGATCTTCAGATGAGCTCTAGGTAAGATGGAAAGTGACCTTGTAGTTGTTTTTCTAAAAAAGCTCTGATGTATGAACTCTCCCTTAGGGAGAAAGCTCATATACAACACATTTGACAGGAAAGAAAAGTGGAAAATGTACTAATTTTTCTGAAAAAATGTTTCCAAGTTCCTAAACCAGAATGTTCCTAATAATTATTGTGGTAATACATATCCCGTAATAGCCATGTCTGTTTATTTGCAAATTGAGGTGGGCTCAAAAGTGTACTAACGCATTTGAGGGAATTTGTATGTTACGGCATCTGATGAGTTAGTTTATCCCATGACCACTTGAAAGTGTCCTGCAAGAGATAAGTGTGCTTTCTCTTATCCATCCTTTATACTATTTTATGTATTAAAGTGTCCTAATTTCATGTCTACTGAAAAATTTTACATTAGCCAGTGAAAAAGAGTATTGTATTTGTTTTTGTAGAAGTTAAAAGTAAATTTTTAAAATTTGGTTCCTGTCAGTAATATTCGTTTGTTAGATAAAGTTCTCATCAGATCATGGTGGGGGGGAGACATACAAAATTCCTATGTGGTTTATTCTGTACTACATTATTTTATGTTTGTTAAGCACATGAAGAGTTAGAAGGGTAACAGCTCAGTGTCTATTAACTGCTATGTTTTAATTTGCCAGATTTTATAAATAAAACACAGAACAAACATTAACCCCTAAACTGTTCCAGCAAAATCTGACATCTCTTATATTGACACGTCCCTACATATATCTGCTTTCTAATGGTTATTACATGCAGATATTCATTCAGGTGCTGGCACATGAAATGGTGCTCAACATCACTAAGTATCTAGGAAAAGAAAATCAGAAAAAAAATTCATAATTTGAAATGGATGTTGTCAAAATGATAAGGAAAAAAAGCTTAGCAAGCATGGGAAATAAAGGGTACTGTGAGGGTAGGGATAAAGTGGTAAGCCTCTATGGAAAACTGGAGATTCCTCATAAAATTGAAAAATAAATCGTATATGATTAAACAGTGCCACATCTGGGTATTTATCCAAAGAAAATGAACACACTAACTGGAAATGATATATGTACTAGATGTGCATCGCAGCAATATTTAAAATAACCAAATATGCATGCAACTTAATTGTCCATGGTAGGCAAATAGAGAAAATACCATATATCTCCAATAGAAAATTATTCAGGTATACATTAATATATTAATTCGTATCATCTCTATTATAGTCAGGTATTATTTAAAATAGTTGAATCTCTAGTAGACACTATTAGTCCTCAGTATTGTTAAAAATTAATATAAGTAACTTTTTAACCTCTAATATTTAAAAGAAGATGTTTTTCATTTCCTTGAAAATAGAATTCCCAAGAGAATTTAATTTGTTAAGAATAACAAATGATTAACAATATAAAATTATTATATTGTTATTCTTAATAATATAAGATTAAAATCAGCACACCTAATCAGCACACAACTTTTTAGGTTAGGAAAATGTTATAACCTCTTCTACCAACACAGTGCTTTAACAGATAATAAGATGTGAGATTTAAATGTCTTCATCTTCTTCAGTAACTTCCATAGAATCAGAAGTGTTCACTAGGACCCATCCAAGTCTACTGTAATCAGGATGCTCAGTGTTAAACTATCTAAATGTTTATAGTGTTTAAGCTGAGGTCAGCATGCAATTTCAAACACTATGAACATCTAAGATTTAAGTGAAATTATATAGGAATGTACCTTTTTTCCAGGGGGGAGAGACTAGGTAGGTTCCATCAGAATCTCAAAATGGCTTATGCTTTTAAAATGAAGAGACTGTTCTGATGCTTAATACTCCTTTGGTGCAACCAAACACTGAGTGCTGTTGAAAGACAACTTGACTATTTTGTGTTTTTGTCTTTCTTACTAAATATTTAATTTCAAATGAAATTGCACCCATATCTTAATATGTCCTCCCTCTCCCCTCCCTCCAAACACACACACACTGTCATTGCTGTTTTTCAGTACATTGTAACAGAAGATGGCCACCGACACATGTATAAGCAGCTCTGTCTGTGCGCTGGAGCTAAACCGAAGCTGATATGCGAAGGAAATCCGTATGTTTTAGGAATCCGTGATACAGACAGTGCTCAGGTAACATTCTAAGGTAGGGTCACGAGAAAGGAAGTGAAGATTTTTTATACTTTACTACATTTGATGCAAAGGGTCTTACTAGTAATTTAACTGAAAGTATCATTGCCAATTTCCATTTCATTTTCATTGTTAATTTGTCTTGTTTTTAGTTCATGTTGATGGTCTGTGCTTTTTCCATTATGATATCGCAGGTATATGGACTGTGTGGAAGGTTATTATGTACATTATTCACACATTCATTGCCCTACCTTAATTGGTAGGCATGTGATTTGCCACCTAAATAATGTAATGATCTTCTTTCAAGTGGGTAAAGCCTATCCAAAACTTACTGAACTGAAGAGAAATTAATATTCAGAAGATCTTTGTGGTACAGAATCATAACAGAATCTTAGAATGGGAAAAGCCACTTGGCTTACTTATTCTGCTCATGATCACTGATAAGTTATCCTAATTAAGGTGAAACTTTATGTGTGGAAACTTATACAACTTCTGTTTATTTATCTCTGTATTTCTTGTCCCTTTTTGCCAAGAAGCTTTTTCTTTGATCCTATCACAGTTCTTCATCTTATCTCACATTTGATAATGTTTATATTGATACAATAATATTTAAAATTCTTGAAGATTAATCATGTTTTCTTTCAGCCTGTTCTTAAATAATCAGGAATTTAGAGAAAACTGAGAGGGCTTGGTATTCAGATGACACTTGAGGCGGTAGGGTCAGGGAAAAGGGCTTGTTATCGAAGACAGTCCTGATGAGGTTACGGATAGACTCTTGTGCATAGAAGAGCTCACATCCCCACGGCAGTATTGTAAGGTAGTCATTACTCCCTCTGCAAATAGAAAACTGGGCTGGAGAAGTTAAGAAATAGGCCCTACAAGGTTACATTATCAGAAGTGCAATTTAAACTCCACACCCAGCGTGTTACAGATATTTCTCAAATTTTTTCTGCCCTCAATAAAGACCTCAATTTCAGTGATTATTTAGTGATTATTGCACTAAGTTTTTTGAGCCAATTAATAAGAAAGCAAAATTTGGCTGTTTAGATGTTATCCTTAGACAGTACATCTTACTTAGTGCTTTTGAAAAGTGCCATAAAAATGACCCACAACCACTGTCTTCTCCACTCTTTGTGATCTTTCTTTTTTTTTGGAAAATGGGGGATTGAGGCATCAATGAGGTGTTCTATAATACTAATATTGTTTTTCAATAAAGTGTTCTATAATATTTATATTATTTTTCAATAAAGAGATAACATGCCTGCTACTTCTATACTTTATCTACATCATCCTCATTCTTACAGAAACTTTATGAGATATAGTCATTTTTAACTTCTGTTTATAAGAACCTTAGGTGCAGAGAAGTGAAGCAACTTGCCCAGGGCCACCCAGTTGATAACTGCTAAAGCCAAGGCCTCTATTTTCTGTGCTCTTAACCATAGTGCTGCTGTGTTTCTCATAACTGCAAGTTCTGTGTGCTCAGTTATTCGAGGGGAAGTGATCACTGAAGAACTGGAAGAGAAGGGTGAATCCTCTAGGGTTCAGTTCAGTGTCTTTGTAAATTGGTCAAATGGTTGAGAATATGGAAAGCTAAGGGCAGTGTCTCTAACAGAAATTCTGGCATACTCTTCAGCGTGGTGATACAAGGAAAATCAGTAGAGGTATTGCTGTAAGGGCAACAAGGGGTGAAGCATAGAAGGGAACAACTATGATGCTCACTAGGAGGTTACATCCTTGTAGAGTTGGAAAATGAGATATATTTTGTTGTTCTTAGAAATACTATTGGCGAAACCTCTTGCTTCAAGTATTAGCCACTATTCTAAAACAGTGGGTTTTTTTTTTTGCTACAGGAATTTCAGAAAAAACTTGTTACAGCTAGAAGAATAATGATCATAGGGAATGGTGGTATTGCACTTGAACTAGTGTAAGTATATATGTTCTAATTTACTTTAGAATTGTTCTTAAATAAATTGTTCTTAAAGAATTGTTCTGAAACTCATGTGATTATTGGCAGACTAGAAAACATCTTGTTTTCCTGAAAATCGAAGATAAATAGAACACTTTTTCACATGATTTCATGGAGAAAGAAATGTTTATTTAGCTTTCATGAAATTTATTGTTGTAGACATGTCCTTGTCCTTGTCTCATATGGACTGGTGACTGGTTTGATTATCACCCGTCATTGTGTTTGATAAGCATGGACTAGACTGAAAAGCATTTTAATTATGCAGACCTTTGGAGATCTCTAGTCCTATCCCACTACTTTCTGTTGTTTATACCCATCCTATTTCATTTATTAATGTCACCTGTCTCATGAAATCCAAAATTTCAGCATATGACACTCCCAGCTCTTGTTGTTTTAGGAAATTGACAAATATGAAATGTTTATTGATGAAATTAATGAAATATTGATGAAATGTTAATGAAAAATTAATGAAATATTAATGAAATGTCATTGTAAGATGATATTTCAAGTTCAAGAAACTTTTTTAGTGTATCTTCTAGTTGGTAGCTGACATGAATAGGCTGGATATTTTTCAGACTAGAAAATTGATCCTACCACAAAAGAGGACTGATTTGTATCAAAATAAGGAATCTTCTAAAGTCCTAGCTTTGCTCGCTTTCATCCATTCCAACTCTCAGACTGGGTTTTTGCCCCTCTTTTTTTAAGGAATGAGGCGAGTTCTTTGGAGGGTAACCATTGTAATTATGGGGTTTCTTGCATTGTATCAGAACTAAAGTAACAACTACAGAGTCAGAACCCAACTGAGTCTGGTGAGTGGGGTGTCAGGGATCATGACAGCTTATCTGCATCTGCTATCAACAAAAGCATAAATACTACTACTTAGAAAAATTTCTTAAATTCAAAAATGTAGTCTCACACTATTTAGTCTTGTCCATCATTTTCTTCAGGTTAGAGTTTAAAAACTACAGTTGGATAAAACTCACAGTATATTGTATGTTCAGTAAGCTCCAACAGTTTAAGGAATGTCTCATGTGGTGAAATGGTCTCAGTTAAGTCCACTGAGAAATATTTTTATTCTCATTGTGAGATGAGTCACTGAAGCTAATACTCAATACTTCAGTATACTTTTAATTGCTATCTTTGTGTAGGTTCTGATCATTTCATTTTTTTCATAATTTCATCTGTACCTAAATGAAAATATAAAATCAATGACCAAACTTTTTGTGTATTCTACTCTCTACTCTGTTCATCTGTAATGGTACACAACCTGAGCAGAAAAGCATGTTCTCCAAAAAATCAGAAATTTAGTAATTATAAACATTCTCTGCTGACATAGGAGAGCAGCATGATAAAAGCTCTTTGGAAAAGGCAACAGGTTCCTTAACCTTATACTGATCTGGAGTCAGATTTACTAAACCTTTATCATCTGCTTAGCCTTGGTTATGTAAGTTTCCCCTTATTGAAAAATCATAACTCTCACTGTGTCACTGTATACCAATCTATGAAATAAAGATGTCAAAATAAACACTGTACTATAAATGTGAGAATGTAATAGCTTTAATCTTATTACCATTCTAAATAAATCCTAGTATAATCAGATGTCTGTATCTATCTTCTGTTTGTCTGGATTGTCCCAGTTCTAGTCACTTTTCACAAGTCTGCAGATAAATTATAATGGGCTTCCAAGACTTTGGGAAATGAATAATAAAATCACTGTCACAGTATCCAAACCTTGTTCATGGAAAGGAATGAAAAATGAATTTTATGTAATTTCATTTTTTCCGCTAAGATCCTTGACTTTTCTGTGAACTGTGTGTCTGGTTAGATGGCTTGGAAATTTCTGAAATGAAGGGGATTAAGTGCAGAATAATGGTTCTTTTGTAGCGAAGTATTTGTTGCCAAAGGAGTCAGCTATTTTAGCATTCTGTTCTATAATGTTTCCATACATTATCACACTAGAACCAGCTAATGAAGCTGACTCCTGGGAACTCTGGGGTATATCCTTAAAATAATTATGCTGTAAAAATTGCACATTTGGAAGTGGTATTCTATATACTGAAAATTTATCTGATACTCAGTAAATGATATCCCTTATATACTCTTCAGTAAAGTGGTTAAAAATTCTTTTGTTGTTTATTCTACTTTTGACTTTTATCCGAAAGAGTATTACATTCCTCCTTATAATCCTTCTTTCTCAGTTTGCCTTAAAATATCTTTTCACTTTTGCTTTAAGAAATCATTGCTATTTGCAAATATGAAAATTTCTATTCAGACTTTTGAAATTGCTATGAGTAATTTTAATATTCTTTTTAGGTATGAAGTTGAAGGCTGTGAAGTAATTTGGGCCATTAAAGACAAAGCTATTGGGAATACTTTCTTTGATGCAGGAGCAGCTGAATTCTTGACGTCAAAGCTCACTGCCGAAAACCCAGAGTCTAAAATTGCACAGAAAAGAACCAAATACACAACAGACGGTAAAAAAATTTACTTATATATAAACCTTTTTAACCGTACTGAAAAAGGCTATGAGAAAATTTAGCAAAACATTACATTCGGGCAATAGGAATATAATATTTCTATGTCTCTGTGTAACTATTGATTTTTTAAAAATATTTTTATGAAAAATCTTTATAATTAAAACAGAAATAAAATGAATTTAATAAACTAGCCTACCTGCAAACAGATGTTATAAGTAGACAACCCCTAACATAAATTTGTAAGCAATGTAGTGAGTTTTAAATGTAACATAATTCTCATAGTATTTGAGTTTATTTTTATTTTCATTATTATTATTATTTGTTTTTTTAAATTAGGTTTTGCTATTTTTGCCCATGGAACTGCAGGCTCATGTTGCCCATGGTATCATAGACTCAATCCCCAGCCTCAGCTTCCCAGGTAGCTGGGATTACAGGTGTGCGCCACCACACCAAACTCATTTTTTGGGGACTAGGTCTCACTATGTTGTCCCAGCCATGACTCCATAGGCTGTTTCTTACAGGTACACGCCACTGTGCCTAGCTACTGTGTTTTATTTAAAAGAACTTTTTTTCTTTTAATCTTTGGCTAATTCAAGACTTCTAACTTTGGGCAGTTAAAAAATCCTTTCAAAATTTGGTGGCTAATTGACTTATTAACTAGTATATGTGACATCCAACTTTCAGTTGTTTGCTTATACTCAGCACTCAATTTAATGTTTACCCATTTTATAGCTCTCCATCAGAAAGTATTAAAATAATGAATAAAATGATTAATAGAGATAAATATGTTTAATTATGCTTTATGTGTATATGAGAATCACTGTATTGCCTAAAATCTTTAGATACAAGACACGTTTCTCTGCTCATGACTTATAAATTGTTTGAATTTTCAACCTCTCTAGGAAGGAAGAGGGAAGGAGAAGCCAGAGTGAATGCTGACAATCTAGGCAGTGCCTTAGGACCTGACTGGCATGAAGGCTTGAATCTTAAAGGAACAAAGCAGGTATATTTTCATGTATAGATGAAGCATGTCTAAAAGAAGCTTGAAGGTCTTAAAATTTTTGTGAAAGACTGCTTATTTTTTACAAATTTTATTTACTCATTTGCATAATTGATGATCCCATTGGGTATGTTCCTCAGCCATCCCCCACTCTATTCACGCCATCTCCTCTCTTGCTGCTGCTTCTTTAACCATGTTTTAGCCCATTGGTCTTTTCCTTTCCTGAAGCATTGTCCTTTTTTTGGGCAAGGATCTAGATTCCTGGGGCCCAGTAAATCTTGTTGATTTGATTCTTGACTTTGTGACGTACCTCCTGCTCAAATCCTTTGTAGCTGAACAGTGTGTTTAATCTTTCTTGTTGGTCATCTCCTCCATTTTGGTTTTAGTTTGATTTTGGTATTTCTTTGCCATTTTACTGAACTCTGACTTAGGGAATCAGTCTCCCAGTCCTTGTCAGTGGGCAAGTCCTCATGAAGAAAGACATTAGTAGATAGTTAGACTGGATTGTCTCCTTTCTTGGTTTGCCACTCGGCCTTGGGGCTCTGCCACGATTCTGTAGCCTTCCTCCCACTTGTAGTAAGGGAGGGTAACATGTTCTCGCTGCAGTCTTCTCTGCTCCTTGATTTTGGCTTCGGAGCCCTAGTGACAGTATAGGTGTAGCTCTTTGATAAGTCCTTGGTATGGTTGATTATTCATTACTTTTATCTGTTGTTTACCTCCATCCTCTTTATGGGTCCTGCCCAGGAGATGGATGTTTCAAGGCTTTTGTTGTTGTTGTTGTTGTTGTTGTTGTGTGGCCTCCTCTATGTCTAAAGTTGGTTCATTAGTGTTTTTCTTGTTCCAGGTGAGGACTGGCTAGAGTGTAAGACCAGAGGGGAGGTGCCACCACCCACTCGCCCCAACCGTTCCCTGCATGCTTGTGTTTGTGCCCCCCAGCAGGGCTTTGGATCTGTGTAGAGGAGTGGGGGGAGGAGGGAAGGAAACTCTGGGGGCCCTCTCTTGCTCCCACCCATATGGTACTTACCTGGGCGGAGACCCTTCCCAACAGGACCCTCCCAGCATTGGGTGGCACTGGGGAACACACAGCCATGACCTCCACCCCACCGGAGGTCCGCATGCATGCAGCCCCAAGAGAGGGTGATCGATCTGCCACAGAACACAGTGACCGACCTGGTCGGGGTGACTGAAAGACTGCTTATAAAGGCACAGTCACAGAATTTCTAGGTCACTTTACTTAAGATACCCACTGTGATAAAAAGACTTCACAGGAACTTGACCTGGTTGCCCACCAAATAGGGGTGAAATAGTAGAGTCATCTACACCTGACTCAGCCTTTTTTTAAAATCTCTATGCATTTAAAGGTATCCATACACAGACTCCAGTCTGTCCTATTTTAAATTTATATCTTCTCAAGGGTTACCACAGATGTGTTGCAGAAATGTTAAGGTTATTAGATTCTAAATAAAATGCACATTTAACGTCCTGTCTGGAGAAGCAAATGACTTGTTACTCATTTTATTTCTTGGAAATTTAAGTTTTTTTTAATGGTTAAATGATTGTGGTATTTAACTGCATACATGCAGTCTTGGTGAATGTGTATGATTTCTTTACAGTCTTGGCTAGGTGGAAAGGAGACTGGATTCATGTATACCTAACTTTCCCTTTGGAAATTATGCAAATCATTTCTTGAACCTTCAGATTCTAAGAATAATAGTAACTTTAACATGGGAACTTCAAGTAATTTCATTGAACATTTATTCTATATCTCATACTTGTCTAACATTGTATTAAGGTTCAATGATTTAACGATAAACCGATAGATCTGCCCTCAAGAGGTTTTTATTGTCTCTAAGAATTGTATTTAAAAATATATGTCCATTTAATTTCCAATGAAGCTTCTATTAAAAGGTGCTACCTACCAGTGCAGCTACCAATTCTTCTTAATGAATGATTACTGTTTATACTCTTCATGTGCAAAAATTAAAAGACTTATTTTGGAGTGTGCAATGTGTTTTCATTTTTCTGTATGTATTATAAATTTTCCTTCATCATCATAATCCAGGTCATACTTTCTGAAGTATCATAGTAACTAGTATTTCTCTATTTCAGTTTTCTCGTAAGATTCACATTGAAACTGTGTGTGAAGTAAAAAAGATCTACCTTCAGGAGGAATTTAAAATTTCTAAGAAAAAGTCTTTGGATTTTCCAAAAGACCATCATAATCAGGCTATTACAGCTGATACAGGTAAGTAATGAAATAAGAAGATACATCTATAAACACTTTTAACAGGAGGACATTTTATTCTTGCTATCTTATTAAAAATAGATGTCCATATTAGAATTTAAACATAAAAAGTAGCAATAAACCATAATTTAATAATGTAAGTTATTTCACTAATTCCCTAGGTTTTATAATAAATTACATAATTTTAATTTCACATAGGGTTCACAGTTTTTGACTATCACAATCTTCTGAGTCAATCAGAATATCTTACACGTTAAAACAAAGCAAAGAAAAACTTATGCTCTCAGAGATGAAGTGACTTTCCCAGCATCAGAGTGAAAAATCTCTAGATTTGAGGTAAAGATACATATCAGATTCCTCACCTCCTGTGAGAACAACCATGGATTTGAAATACAGTCAACCAAACTAGGTAGGACTAGTAAGGACGGCACTAGTTGGACCACAATCTACCAATAGATTCATAAAGAAGTAATTTATAAAGTGAACAATAAATTTACTTTGTTAAATTTGAAGGAAAAAGTGCTTGGAACAACATTCTTTTGATAATTACACCCAAAACAATGCCATAATGTTAATTGCATTAAAATTGAAATTCGTTGGTGTGCTTTATGAAATACCTTATAAGAAGTGCATTTTAAAGTTTTTATCTCTGCTTTTTTTTCTTAGTTATCTCTGTTCTTTGTTATAGCCATTCCATATATGTGTATATATGTGTGTATATTCCATATATGTATATATGTGTGTGTGTGTTTTTATATGTACATATAGATATATTTATTTGTTCTATTTTAAGAGATTTGGCCTGTATATGTGGAATTGACCAATGGAAAGATCTATGGCTGTGATTTCATTGTCAGTGCCACAGGAGTTACACCAAATATAGAACCTTTTATAAGTGGCAACAATGTAAGTTGACATCTTTGTTTCATTATGTATACTATGGAGATGTCTAGTTCTCAAGCATGAATTATTACTGTTTTAGTATGAAACTGTAACTTAAATTAACTGAAAAAAATTAGTTTGTATTCATGTGTTACTTAAAAATCCATACTACTCAAAGTTCCTTAGACAATTTTGTGAATCCCTGCACAATTGTCAGCAGTAATGGTACTTAACGCAGTTTATGTGTTCAAAGTTTGGTAAGAGTGACACTTGCTGTGAACTCTAAGAAATGATTCTTTTAGAGGAACTGTCTTGTAGTGTTTGCTTTTGACATCTGAAACTTAGAAAAATAATCTTGAGATTCTCCGTAGGATAGTCATATGGTTGGTTACTGGAATTCCTAATGTTGAAATTCTTGAAAATTTAAGGTGTATTTGTCGGGATCCTTGGAGTTTTATTCCCTAGTTAACTCAGTTGTCTAAACTTTGCAGTTATTTTTCATTTTCTCATTAAGTACCAGCATACCAAGGTATAGAAATTTGTCTTTAAAAAAATGTGTGTTTCATCTTTCTCACTATATGTGCTTATGAGGAATACTGCTTAGTTTGATATAGGAGAAGATGGTGGCTTGAAGGTAGACGATCATATGCATACCTCCCTTAGAGACATCTATGCGGCCGGTGACATCTGCACTGCAGCCTGGCAGCATGGCCCCTTCTGGCAGCAGGTAGGCACTTATATCAGAGGTCTCGTGAAGAAATTGCCACAGGTAAATCCAACTTTCTGATTTGCCAACTTTTCTACTTTAAGTTTAAAAAATAAAAAAAATGATAATAGTTTTCTGGTGACATCATTAGAATTCTTCCCTTTGGTGAGTTGTTACAATAGTTACTTTTTAATTTAAAAAGAATTGTTGATTGTCCTTCTCAGATACTGATCAGTGTTATCCACTGGAACTATCTGATAAATACTCTTTACTTCTGCAGTGTCTAGTTAGGTAACCAGTAGCTGCTTGTCTATTAACACTTAAAATATGGTTAATGTGACTGAGGAATTGAATTTTAGTTCTTTTAATTAATTTAATTTAGCTGCGTGTGGTTGCCATATTGGACACTGAAGTTTTTTGATTAAAAAAGTAAACTACTGACATTATAGACCATATAGACAAAGCATTCTGTTTGTGCTGACCCTGTTGTGTCTGTGGCAATTATTACTGAAGAGGTATTGCTATAACAAACTTCCTGCCTCAGCCTAACAGCTCCTTCCAGCACCTAAACTCCTTCCTGCTCTCAGTGCAACCTATCTCTTATGGTGGAGACAATACGGCTGATCCTTGAACAACTCAGGAGTTAGTGGCACTGACTCCCCACCGTCAAAAATGTGCCTGTAATTTTTAACTCCTCAATAACTACTGAAGAGTCTCCTCTTGACCAGAAGCCTTGCCAACAGCAAATATCATTGACATGTTTTGTATATTACATGTGTCATTTACTGTATTTTATAATGAAGTAAAGCAAATTGCTCTGGTGAGGACTTACAAAATTTTGTTGGACATTACTGCTGAGAATGGACATCCTTGTCTTGTTCAGCTCTCCAAAGAATAGTAGTCAGTGTTATATATGACCTTTATTATTTTACATATTTTGTTGAGAGTTCGTCATAAATGGGTGTTGAATACTTTTATCCTCTAGGATAAATTACAGCTTTTATGTGTGTTGTACTGATATGAACAGCTGTTTTGAGTAAATCTAGTAAAAGCCTTATAATTTGCAAAAGCACTTAGTTTACTTAGCTTAAGACACAGATTTAAGGGACTTTGAGGCTGGAACACATTAGGTTAATAATTGTAGTGTGACATCGCAGGTCACTTCTAACAGCCATTCTGTAGCTGTTACTGACCTCTGCTCCTGTATCATACACTGCCTCTTGCTGTATTTTATCTACTTTGTTTATAGAGTAGTAGAGGAAGTGGAAGAGAATCTAAAGTTATAAACTTTAGAATGACTTCCCAGAATCAGTTGCTGAAATCTGATAATGATGTTTTGGGAGCTTGGGCATCAAGTGGTGATTGTCCTGATCTGTAAGTTTTATTTACATGGTAGGCCCTAACACCAAAAAGAAAGGATTTAAAAAAGAAACACACTTATCAGTGATAATTAGAATTTTATTCCCACCCCTGGTAGCCCAAAGTATTTTAATAATTTTTAATAGAAATATTATTAAAACATATAGGTGATATCATCCTTTAATTTTAGAATAATTTAGGCAGAATTACCATATACCAAATTCTAGATGGTTTGTGTGTGACTTAGTGATTACTCCTGAGGTGGAAAAGCCAAACATGTATCTAACTAGAGCTGACAGAGCTCATGGACTGAAACATGGAATCCCTGTGAGGAATTTTAGAAGGTTAAGGTAGTAACATAATTTCTGTTTCAGATGAGGCTGTGGACACAGGCTAGGCAGATGGGCTGGTACACAGCCAAGTGCATGGCTGCGGATGCTTCAGGACACTCTATTGACATGGATTTCAGCTTTGAACTTTTTGCGCATGTGACAAAATTTTTTAATTATAAGGTAAATTAATATCTAATCTTGTGTAAGTCAATATTTGTTATCATTGCTAATCTTCATTTTGATGACATTACCTCTCCACTGTACTGTTTAACAGTAAAGAGGGAAATCTGTTCTAGACTTGTTCCCTGTTGGTATATTTCTAAATTTTGAAATTCTTTCCTGGTGAGAAGGAGCTAACAGCTATCACACTCAAGAATAAATCAAATGTTTTCCCCCATACTTACTGTCTTAATCCTCTTTTATGTTTTTTACCTTCCTCATTTATAGATAAGGAGAAAAAGAAATAAACACATATACAAGGTCAGGGAGATCAAATCGTTTATCCATGGAAGATGTAACTCTAACTCGGTTATTATTAAATCTTTAAATCATAGCTCCAGACTCATGTAGTCCACATCCTACATATTTATTTTGGATGTGTGTGTGGTTGTGTCATCTACAGAATAAATGAAAGCTATTTAACGGCGATCTGTGGGACCCTCACAAGTGAGAGGTTTGTAGTCACTGCCTGTCATGTTTCTCTTTTGGTACTTAACCTCTGTAACTTCCTCTCTGTGTAGGTTGTGTTGCTGGGAAAATACAATGCACAAGGTTTGGGTTCGGATCATGAGTTAATGCTGAGATGTACCAAAGGACAAGAATACATTAAAGTCGTCATGCAAAATGGACGAATGATGGGAGCTGTCTTAATTGGTGAAACTGATTTAGAAGAAACATTTGAAAACTTAATCTTAAACCAAATGAACCTTTCATCTTATGGAGAAGATCTGTTAGATCCAAATATTGATATAGAAGATTATTTTGACTAACGTAGACAATTTGAGAAGCACAAAGTCTCAACGTGAAAGTCACAGTAGATACACTGATTTTACTGATGACTAACATTGAAGCTAAAAATAAAGATGTTTATTACATCTAAAAATAATGATTCAGTGGAAAAGTGTTAAAAAAATAGAATCAGTTTAAATAATTTACAGATCTTTTTATCACAAACTGACCACTTGTTATGTGAATTTAAATTATTTCCAAATAAATATATTTTAAACTTAAATATATTTGTGATTTGCTGGGATATCTTTATCTGAATAGAAGACCAAAATGTTTCTTTGATTATAAAATGTCAGGAAAAGGATGTGATTTCAATAGTCTAATAATTTTATTTTACTTAAACATTTGTAGCAATGTCATACTTGCTAGTATTTATATTGATACATTATCTTTCCTAAAATTATTTTTCTTTCTTATTCCCCCTTTTTTTGGATTCTACAGCTGTTATCACTACACTATTCTACAGCTGAAATCACTTTCTGTGATGAGACCATGTGAAATTGCTTTGTAACATTTGATATACAAGTAGGTATATCAGCAAATAAAGAGCCTTAGGTACCTACAGGCTCCTGGGCCCTGGAGACCGGCTCTGTGGACTACCCGCTCCACTCAACTTCAGTCAGGAGGGCCCCGTTTGATGCCAGGCTTCATGCCCAACATGCCAGGCAGCCTCCAAAAACTGGCGCTATAAAATGCAGCTGTGAGGACCGTGAAATACAGTTGCAGACACCTGGACTGAGCTTGCCAGGTCTACCAGCTTTGGCTTGGGGTGGGGCCAAGCAGCCCCCTCCCACCACTCAGAGCCTGCTGGAGCAGCCCCGGGGCTCCTCACCCAAAATGCCCAGAGTCAGGGCTCCATCTGCAGCCACTACAAATAAGTTTGGCCGACAGACTGAGGTCGGGAGCTCAGCCAGAGCAGATCAACTGCTGGGACTAGCATGGGGGGATCACCCAGGGGGTAAGCCTCAGCCACAGGTGCTCTCTGGAACCATATGCAGGCTCACTCCAGAGGTCATGTAGGCTCCCCAGGACCTAGAAGTCCAGGTTCCAGGTAGACCAGCAGGCTGCCTGCCTCCACCCTCCCCTGGGGGCAAGTGGGCCCAGCAGTCCAGGGAGGGCTGCAGGTGCTTGGACCCTGGAGGCTACCTCTGCACTTGTTTGGTCCACTGCTCTGTTCAGAGGGTCCCCATGGGAGCCAGACTTCGTGCACACCATGCCAGGCAGCAGGGTTTCCAGTCACCAACAGCCTTGAGGACCAGGAAATCCAACCCCAGGTTCCCGGATTAAGTATGCCAGATCCAGCAGCTTCGGCCCGGGCTGCATGGCTGGTTAGCTCCTCCCTCCCACTGCCCATAAACTGCCAGGATCCTGCCAGAGCCCTGGGATCTTTGCTTGACCCAGCCTCAAGGCCTTTAGCTTCAGCCACTACAATCAGATTCCACTCACAGACTGAGTTCCAGAGCGCAGTCAGAGAGTATCTACTGCTGGGACAACCTCAGGAATCACCTAAGGGTAGGCTTTGGTCCCAGGAGCCTTCCCAGTGCCTGCTCCAGCTCCCTCCAGAGGTCCAGCAGGCTCGCCAGCACCCAGAAATCCAGGTCCATGTAGACTAGGAGGCTGCCTGACTCCACCCTCCCCAGGAAGCGACTATGCACAACAACCTAGGGAAGGCTGCAGATTCCCCGTCATTGAGGCTGGCTCTGCGCACTGCCCACTCCACTCTGTTCCAGTCGGGCGGCCCCCCTGGGTGCCCGGCTTCATGCCCACCATGCTGGGTAGCTGGGAGTCTGGTTGCCGGCCCCTAAGCTCAGACAACTGGTACTGCATACTTCAGTTGTGAAGACCAAGAAGTCCAGTCCTCCCAGTGTCCAGAGTCGGCTGGGCTCTAGTCAGAGCAGCCCATGGGACTACTTCCCTGCCCAGAGCTCCAGCTGTGGCTACTACAATCAGGTTGACCCCACAGGCTGAGACCCGGAGCTCATCAGAGCGTAGATCACCTACCATGACAAGGCCTGAGGGCTCGCCTAGAACATGCTCTTCGGCCACAGGCACTTTCTCGAGTCCTTCCCTGACTCCCTGCAGAGGTCCAGTAGGTTCCCCCAGACCCAGAAGTCCAATCCAGGTAGACTGAAGGCTGCTGCCTCCCCTCCCCCAGGGTGAGTGGGCCCAACAACCCAGGGAGGGCTGCAGGCTCCAGGAACCTTGAGACCGGGTCTGCTAGCTGCCTGGTCCGCTCTTTGGTCAGGAGGCACTCCTGGGTGCTGGGCTTCCTGCCCACCATGTCAGGAAACCAGGGTATCCTTGGCATCTTTCACAGAAACAGTCTCACCATCCTGAACCTTGTCTGAAAGCAGAAAGGCCTGGGCAGATCAAAACACTCCAGAGAAGGCAGCTGGGGGGATGGTGCTCTGACTTCAAACTGTGACCTGTGTGCAGTCTCAGGGGCAGTTAAAGTTTCTTAAAGCATTCACCTGGGCATTGGAATCAGGGAAGCAGCTGACAGAGTTCATTTTAAAATCCACAGCATGGAGGTAGTTTCTCCGGATAGGAAGAGCATTCAAGTCTTTGTGATCAGGATGACTCCATCGGGAGGGGGCTTCTGTTGCCTCCCTCCTGACCTAACCTGACCAGCGACAGGCAAGGAGACCCTGGGGACAGACACCCAGGTGTCCCTGCAGGTGACTTCAATCACATGAGATGTGCATGGTCAGGTGGAAGTCTCCTAGGGGAATGGAGCACTGGAGGGCCACATGTTGCATAGAGACAGTGTGTTTTAGAACAGCGGCAGCAGCTCTGAAAACTCCCTGACTTTGCTTTGGCTGGTTGGTCAGGCTCTTCATGTAAACAGACCAACAGTTCGGGGATAGATTGGTGGGATAAGAACCCATCATTTAGAATCTGTCATCACCAGTCTCCCTGCCGTCCTCCCATGGGCAACCATCTTCCTGGATCGCACTCCATCTCCGACAGAGAAAACCAGAGGGCCTGCATCCTACCAGATCTCACGTGTCTCTGCTACATAATCTCCCCTGGACAGACCGTCACCTTTTCCCTGACCCCTATAGTTCCTACCCTAAGAGGGAAATGCACTGAGCTGCCTTCACCTGAAGCCAATGGCTGGAACTGGCCAGTGACCAAGGGAATAACACACAGACACTGGACACACAAACAAATGCTCCTGTCAGAACAAAGAGAAAACAACCGTGATGCCCTTGTTCTCACTGCAGGATGTGATGACTGAGTCAGAGATGCCATTTATGACTCTTCATCTTCTTCCACTAACTGTCTAGACTCTCCTTTGTCCTCAGGCAGCAGCTCACTTCACTGTGTTGTTTTCTTGGGGACATGCTCCCACCCCCAATCCCCGATGGGCCATGGCCATGAGCATTCCTCATGGGGCATGGACCACAGAACATAGTAATTCCACAGACACCCCAAGTCCCTTGCATCTCAGACACTGACACAGACATGATCCTTATCACCATGGTAGCTGTCCAGTTACATGTGGGGTCAGGATCAGCAACCCCCCATTTGAAATACCTCCCTTCCTGGTCTGCTGATGAGACCAGAAGGAGCATGGAGGCATTGGGCAGCAGCCTTCCTGTCATGTCAATGGAGTCACCATGTGTCCCTGGGGTGCTGGGGTGAGTGTCCCTTGGTCCAGGATTCTCAGCCTGTGGAACAGAGGATTGTGAAGACAGGAACCAGTGGTTCTCCCAGGAGCATGGCCTCTTCCACATCCATAAGTCATTTTGGGCCCTTGACCTCTGGCTTTGAGGACAGGGCAGCAGACTGGACACAGACCCAGCACTCAGGCTCTTGGGAATGCCAGCATCTGAGGTCCTGCTTAAACTCAGGTACCGCTTGAGGTCTTTAAAGCCACCTGCCATCCTTCTGAGTCAGCAGCCTTGGGAGATGGGGATGTGGCAAGAGTGGTGATTCCATGAGCTGGGTCCCTGTAGGACTATCTAGGTAGGCCATGAAGGATTTCCCTGACTAGACAAAATGCAAACCCCACACTGTGGCAAGAGGAGACGTCTCCATGAACCTGCAGATGGCAGTTTTGGGAGAAGAATATGTGCCAGAGAGGAGAGGCCATACCAGATGGCCCATGTCTGTGTCCCCTCATGGGACGCCATCATCACTATTCTCCTCTGGGGCCCACGACTCACTTCTCTGAGCACAAATGCTGCCTTGGTACCTACATCTCCTGACCCTTCCCGGAAGACCCAGCTTAAATGATTCATAAAAGCCTCCTCAAAATTCATTTTCAACTTCCAGTTCAGCTAAAGAATGCCTAGATGAGTCTCTCAAGGGCCTCAGGTCTTAATGATACTAATTCAAGTCCTTGGGCTGCTTACACCAACTTCCAATATAGAATCTCTCTATCAGTCCTTTCACATCAAAGGAGAAATGTCTTACCTTATGTGTGAAATCCCAGTATGAATGAGGCCCTCTTGTCCTGTCTTTAACAAAATATAAAACTAGTTCTCCGCCAATTACACAATAACCTAAATCTTCTAAACCTAAGCTTCCATCTTGGTAGCATCTCCACCCTGCAGCTCACAAGGTAAACCTGGAAGAACAGATTTTTGTGACCTGACTGCTAACAAAATCTCCTGGCCAGAGATGTTACAAGACCCACCCATAGTTCTGGGATGGGGAGAATGCATTTTGTCTCAAACAGAAAAATAATGTTGACTTTGGTAAATGAACGATCAGTCTCTGCTATTTAAATGTAATTTGCCTGATGTTTAGTGAAATGTGACTACCAAGGGAAAGCTTTTTCTGTATTCCTTACATTGATCATTTCTCTCCTGTGTGAATTTCCTGGTGTACAGTGAGGGGTGACTACCAGCAGAAGGCTTGGGTATATTCTTTACACTCATCGGGTCTCTGGCCTGTGTGAATTCAATGGTGATTCTTGAGGGGTGACTTCCAGGAAAAAGGTATCTCACACTCTTTCCACTCAAGAGTTTCTCTCCTATGTGAATTATCTGGTGATTATTGAGATCTGACTTCTAGCAAAACGCTTCCCTACAGTCTTCATACTTATAAAATTTTCTCGCTTGAGTGAATTGTCCAGTGTAGCGTGAGATATGACTTCCAAGAGAAAGTTTTCCTACATTCTTTACAAACAATTGTTCTTGCCTACATGACTTCTCTCATGTACAAAGAGATATTTTCAGTAGAAAGCTTTCCTATGTTCTTTATATGCATAGGGCTTCACATGTCTGTGGAGTCTCTCTTGAGATACACCTCCAAGAAGAAAGTTTTCATATACTTTTTACCTTGATAGGGTTGCTCTCCTGTAACAGTTCTCTGATGATTTTGGAAGGTTGAGATCTCACAGATGTTACAACACTCATAAGCTTGCTCACCTGTTTGTATTTTAAAATACTTAATGAGAACAGACATTTCACAGAAACTCTTTATCACATAAATCATATTGATTTTTTTCTCTTCTGAGTGTTGTGATGGTGGGGAGGTGTAATTGGTTGCTGAAATCATTCTCACTTAGATTTATTTATGAAGTGCATACTCAAATAGTGATGAAGCACCAACTTTGTCGGTTTCTCGGAAATGTTTTTTCCCACTTGCTACATCTGTAATGAGTCACCTCTAGGGGAGCCTCTTTTGACAACAGGAGCTGACATTTCCTGGATGTCCCACATCAGTGCACTACAGGCCATTTCTCCAAAAACACAGGAGACTGAGTGTCTGAGGCCTGGCCTTCGGGAAGCCACTAGTGATGAAGAGGCCGGGCACGGTGGTTTGTGCCTATAAGCCTCAGCCTATGAAGCGGCCGGGGCTAGGGATCGCGGTTCGAGTCCTACCTGGAGCCCAGAGAGAGACCTAGTTCCCAAAAATAGCTGGACATGGTGGCGCATGCCTGTAATCCCAGCTATTTGGGAAGCTGAGGCTGGGGATTGCTTTAGTCCATGGTATCCCGGGCAACGAGAGCCTGCGGTTCTATGGGCAAAAATAGCGAGACCTAGTCTCAAAAAAAAAAGAGGCCCATGTGCCCACAATCCCGGACTTGCCCTACCCATCCCTCCACCCAGCAAAACTGACCCCAGAGGGTCTGCACTTGTTCTTAGCCAAAAGACCAAGAAGGGATGATCCCAGAGATTCTGGTTTGGTGTGTTCATCCACGC